>ML677334.1:46264178-46600338 GCA_007922305.1 Dermatemys mawii
CTTTCTTTCTTTCTTTCTTTCTTTCTTTCTTTCTTTCTTTCTTTCTTTCACGAAGTGCCTTTCAGGGGTGATAATAGCATTCCTTATACTGTTTAAATAGAGACTTTAGCCAAGATTTTCAAAGGCATGCTGGATGCCTCAATTCTGAGTGATTTTGAGAAAGCAGAGGCCTAATTTTTAGAAAGTAATGAGCATTAGCCTCCTGAAAATCAAATGGTTGTAATGTGTCTAAAGTCTGATACTCAAAAATTAAGTCACCCAAAATCACTGTCACTTCTGAAAATCTTGTCCCTATAGATTTTTTTAAATCATATTTTTCAATCACCAATTAAAAGTGATCACAGGACTAAAAGGCTATCCTCCCTGACTCTTCCATCTCCCTTCTAATCACTCCCCAGACCCAGAAGAGATAATGCACTGGGTTCTCTGCGTGTTAAATATCTGTCTGGATTAAATTTTCCCCTTTCAAGCATGGAAGGGAATTGTACAGGTCCCATGATGATTTAAGACAATATTGCCTCAAAACAAGCAGGACTTGGCCTTTCCTTTTGATGAATCAAGTGGTACCTGATGCCAAATCCTAGGGAGCCAAAAAGCTAGGACAAAATTTTTAAAAGTGCTTGAGTGACTTAGACTTTAAATTATTCAGGCACTTCTGAAAATTTTGCCTTTATGCTCCTGCTCTGTTCTCTTGCATTTATTGAAATTGATAACCTAGGATATGTGAACATTTGGAGTTAGGAAAGGTAGTCAATTTAGAACTAATACAAAATAAACTGAAATGAAGTTAGACAAGCTGGGTGAGGTAATATTTTCTATTGGACCAACTTCTGTTGGTGAGAGACAAAGCTTTTGAGCCACATAGAGTTCTTCTTCTGCTTGTCTCTCGCCACCAGAAATTGGTCCAATAAACTATATTATCTCACCTACTTTATCTCTCTAATATCCTGGGACCATGGCTACAATTACACTTGAACTAGCTTATGCGGTTTAAACAAAAAACAACCACCCCCATCATTTGAATGGCTTTTGAATAAAAAGTCACATACACTGTTCCTTGTCCGCAATGCATTAGTTAGAGGAAAAACAACTAGTATTTTAATCCCACATCAAATAGGAAAAAAATTACTTATACATTTGAAATGTGCCAAATTCAAATACAGTCCTTTTGGATTTTGTTTCTGTTTCTTATACAGAGCCCAGTACCCCTTTCCTTCTCACTGCCTTTGTCTAGACAGAAATTGACTATAAAGCAATATCAATACTGCATATTGCCCTGGCATCAGAGAAGAACTCTCAACATTTTAATGACGCATTCTGTAGCACAGCAGTAGTGAATGCGTTTATTTTAACATACAAATAAACTGGTTGCTGAAGATAATTTTTATGATACATCTCCATATAATTTCTGTCAAATAAACAAAATATTCCTTAGATAATAGAGCTATTAGGCTGTCACATTCTGAGTATTTTTGCTATACTGAATTAAAGTCCCTATAAATTCTAAATTCTTTTACTTTGCTGACTTTGCAAAGTTCTGTGGTAAACAAACTGGCGCACCATAAAACCTCCTTATTGAACAAAGACAACATGTTTTATGTATTGACTTTTGCATGATTCAATTTACACAAAGTATCACAATGACCTCTATAACTGCACCATGAACTTTAAAAGCAAGTTTGCATTTTGTGGTAAACTCTTCCTTTTCAGTGTGGTTTTTAAAATGATGACCCAGCCTTTCAAAGATTGACGAATGCACAGTAGATATTCCAGCTGGATAACGAAAATTAAAGATCTTCAGACTGCTGAGGGCAATAATTACCAATTTAAAAGGATGGAAAACTTGATCATTTAATTGTTAAAATGATTTTTAAACTTTCTTTATAAATTATATTGGGTGAAAAACAGAATGATTGTTCTCATGTTTGCATATAGAGGTTTTGAACCCTTCACCAGAGCTTTAAAGTCCTGCAGTTATAATTAAATCAGAGATAATGTGTCCATTTCTGTCACCCTAATATTGATTTAAGTTCTTATACTGCACCCATATCTGTGGTTTCTGAGTGCTTTTCTACTTACTCATACAAATAGTTCAGATTCATGGGAACTGTATACTATTGACTTGATTTAGGTATTCCTGTAAATGTTACAGTATCAGGTCCCATATTTGAATGAAAGGGCTATTATCTTTTCCAAACTCATTAAGTAATGGGTCTGTTTTGGGGGTGGGAATTGATTTTTTTGATGGGGCGGGGACAAGTTTGGCGATCATGTGAAAACGAGAAAAAGGACAAGTTTGTGCCATCTTTGGGGATCCTTGGTTTCTTATGCTGGGTTCCTTATGCTTTTATTCATACTGGTGGAGCAGAAACAGAGAATTGGAATGACTGTGATCAGTGGATGAAATGTGCCAATTATATGGTGATTAAACCTTGGCTGAGTCCTTTAACTGTTCATTTTCAGACTTAACATTTTGGGGCATTTTTAAAGATGTCAGATTTTTTTGATTGTCAGCTGAACTACTGTTAAACTATACTTCCGTTTGTTTACAGTTTTTGTGTTGTTTAGTTTGACCTGAGTGCCAAAACCTGTTTACATTAGGTTGGCATATAAAATGCATAGGAGGGGAACCCTGCTTCCACAGATCTCAAAGGCCTGCCAAAGTGCAGCTTCTCTCCTACATAGTTGGTAAATCCAGAGACTCACTGGTTATTTCTGGACATGATATGAAGGTAGTAGTCAATCAATGTGGGAGAGGAAGAGACTTTTATTCCTATTGAAAACTTTATTTGCTTAAGGTCTTACATAGTTTATTCACATTGAATAGTTTAAGCATTTAAAAAGAGAGCCTGCTCTAGTGCCAGGATTGGAGCAATCCCTGTTGCCCAACAGGGTGGGGGCAGAGAGAGGGCTGGGGACACAGAGGGAAGCTTGTGAGATGGGAAACTCATCCTCCTTTGCAAGCAGCTCCATGCTTACAGCAGTTGTGGCTATAGATCCCTTTATACACACACCCCAACTACCTATGCACCAAACCAGCCTTCTCCAGGTTGGGTCAGCTGGGTGCTTGGTCAGTGGGGGGATCTTTCTGAGGCTTATGTGCTCCAGAAGTTTAATTCTCTTCAGGATTTGGCCCAAGCACAGTAGTTACTATACTGTAAGTTAATGCTAAAAATAGGGAGTCGGGAATGACCAAAATTAGCACAATAAGCACCCTGAAGCTATTTCTTACTCATTGACAACAATGCTGTTAAAGTCAAATGTAAATCTTCAGAACTTTCATATGGTATTGTAAAGACCTTAATGCTCCCTCATTAAATGAATGGGAGCAGGAGATATCCTCCATGCTTACCATACAGATTGTTTCAATCTCCAGATTATTTTTTCATCTGAGAGATTCTTCAGCTATCCTATTTTAGCCCATAAATCTCATCTTCCAAAGACAGCAGCCGTGCTGATATAACTGTAATAACTCTACTTACCCACTTTTACTTTTCCTGGCCTCTTTCTTTCAATCTCTTCTTGTTTCATTTCTCTCTCTTCTTCATTCTTTTCTCTCTGCTTTCTTCTAGTTGATTTATTATATTTGCTTACCTATATGGCATTCTTTAGACTTTCCTATAAATTGAGTGAATCAGTTTGTTTGCATTCAATCTTTGTTATTGCACATGTACTCATTTGTCCCTAAAAAAGCTTAACCCCCCTTCCTCAAATGTAAATCTTCAAAAAGGGACTTTCTTTGTATATAATTCTGTTATCCTATTATCCCCCAGATGGGTCTATGGCTACAAACAGCTCTCTGTGTAATAACAAAATACATTTTCTTCAGTAGCACACAGTATGATTTACACAAGGTAATTAAATCAGTTCCTAAAGAGTGCATGGTACTAAAAACTGTAATGGCTTGACAAATGGGTGTACTGTGTGGCTGTTTTAACCTTGCCATAAGTACTTCATTAAAATGTAAAAAGGAGAACATTACTGCAATGTACAACTAATATACTGCATTATAACATAAAATGTTTGAAGGAATTTTTGTTAGTTCCAATTAAAAATGGCTTGTTCAAAAGAAAAGTTAGGGTCAAGGCATTTCAAATTAGAGTCTTTTCCAGATGTTGATCTTTAACTATTTATGGCTTTAGGGTCCAATCCTGCAAACATATATTACCAGGCATAGCACGTACTACTGTAAGCAATGTCATTTACTTCACAAATATTATGCATAGTAGTAAACACTAAATCCAGTCATTTTGGTAGGATCAAGCCCTTCCGTGTGACAGGATTGATGTGGATTGAGTTGGATGATCCTATCATGGTATAAGGCCCTGATATGGTGCAGAGGTTGTACAGGTACACTTTATGTGGTAGTCCGTTCTTTGGACATGACAAATTCATGGTGACTGCTTTATGGGATATGACATAAGGAAGGTTTTAATAGTAACACAAGATACCAAAACATGATCACAAAGATTCAATTTTTAATGGCCACAAATGACAGGATTATAAATACTACTTGTGTAATGCTATGGATAAAATAGATCAAATGATGAACTTCACATTTCTCCTTCTTGGTGGGTTTTTAATACCTGTTAGATATTGGGTTCACTGTTCGCTTGTGACCACAGTCAAACTATTTGAGAATGCAAAAATCAGGATAGGGAACATCCTTATGTTTCCCTAGATGTTTTTTTTCTCCACAATAGTCAATTACAGAGATGGTTTCTTCGAAGCAAGCATGATTATCCACAGTGTTAGTTAACTTTCTTTGAGATGAGGAGGATTCAGACTTTTTTAATGTTAAAATAGATGTGCAAGAGCTCTTACTCTGGAAAATAGCCATGGTTTCACAGTGCAGAAGCATTAGAAGAAATAGCTCTAGCATTCCAGGATTAAGTAACTTTATGTAATGTAGATAATGGGATCCTGATTAATCTGTTTTACCCACTCCTCCAAGAATCCAAATAACTCCAATTTAAGGTGAGAGGAGTTGCTTCTATCCTGTGGGAGAAGTGAAAAATCAGATCCTACATCTTTAAATTGAATTCAATAAAGGAACGCGTGCAATTTACTTCACTTGTGAGTATTAAATTATTGAGCCTGATGGCATTTAAACTGAAGACCTACAAAGAAGGTCTGATTCATGATCCAATAGTGAGCTCTGCTAGGCCTGACTTGTAATAAGAAAAAGTGAGCACGCATACTGTCCCTCAGACAGAGCATTTCTTATGTCTTCTGGCTTCCAGGATGAGATGATGTGAGTATCCCTGGCTCCCTCCACTTCTATCCTGAATCACCCCAATCCCAGACAGATCTTCAGTGCACACACTATGGGGAGTATGGGAAGAGGATTTTTCTGCCATGGAAGCAGTTGGCTCATTCTGTTTGGGTGGGGGACTTCAACACACCGCTGGGGACAACCACAGCTGAGCACTGTGGTATTACCTCTGCCTCAGAAAGAGTTAGCTTTAATGGTGCTTAGACTGTGTGTGCATAACAACCCTGCCGCACCAGTCCGTCTTCCTCACCAGCAAAATCCTCAAGACACTCTCAGCCCAAACTTACCTAGCAGTTGACAATAAGCTCCCAAGCTCCTAAGAGATGTTTCTCTACAGTGTACAGCCCCTACTTCTGCATATTCACACAAGATATTAAATTTGCTGCCCTTTAAAACAGTCAGTAAATTACCACTTAATTTAAGTGGAGTAAACATATCCTTCCCTTCAATATAGCACTGACTTGGTCTATAGTAAAAATAAAACAAATGTAATCACAAAAGGACATAGGTTAAGTGATACCATGTAAGAGTGGGTAGAAATGGACCCAAGTGAATAAAAGTGAAAACACATTTAAAAGACTAAAATTTAATCTAGCAAGATAGTCTTTAAGATGATTTCCCTCACCCACGTGCTCCTTCCCAGCTTTTACTGGCCAGGATCCATAACAGGGATAAATCACTTGGTTCCTTTGTCTTCTAAGGGGTTCTTTATCTGCCTCTTTCATAGTCCAGTGAAGATTTGAAAAGTATTCTTCTGAAAGGTTCCCCAGATGAAGTTTTAGTTCATGCAGAGAAAAGGAGCCATGAGGTCTGGATGATAAGGCTCTGTACTGGTTCCTCCCCTGGTGATTGCTACAATGCAAATTGATCTCTTCCTGCAATCTCTGATATACAAATGAATAACCAGCTAACTATGATTGCACCTGGAGGGAGGCACTGGGCTTTCCTTTCTCTGGAAAAAATCTGTTTATCAATGCCATATTTATCTGAACACATTTTAGTCCCATTTTGTGGGTTTACTGAGTGTACATTATGCAGTATTAATCAGTGTTACCTGTTTTATCTTAAATGATACCTGTCAGACATAGATTATGACAGTAGTGAGTTCGGATACACTGAGCTGGCTTGGTCAGCTGAAACTCACTGCTAGATACCAGGCAGCCCCTTGCCCTCTGGCAGGCAGATCTTGGAGGCACAATCAGGGCCTGTGTTTAGCTGATATTTTCCTGCAGCCCCAGCAGGGTGGTAGACTAGGATCGTTACAAGTAGAGTTGGAGGAGAGAAAGAGGAGTAGGTCTGTCCTGTATCTGCTGCTAATGTCTTCAATACAAGAGACAGATCTAAAACCCTTACTAGTTCTTGCTGAATAAAAAGTCTCATGGAAGTGATTCCCCTTTCTTTATCCATGTGCAGGTTTATGAGTACTGAGAATAGGTCCTGAGTTAGCCCTGATTGTCTAATTCCTTTTTGAAAAAGTTCTAAGGACGGAACCAATAAGGTTCCTCTTGACCATGCCAAACTCGTCACATCTTACAATGGGTACTTCAGACTGCTTGCAGTGTGGGGGCAGACCCAGACAAGTCACTGGCAGCAGGGAAATACCCCACCTCTTGAGGTTCCATCCAGTTTTAGCTAGATCTTCAGCAGTTGATGGCTCAGTCAGGCCTCCTGGCTGCAGAGTTCTTTTTGAGGGGTGTCACAGTGTAGCAACTCACCTTGCGGCACCTCCTGCTGGTATGTCCAAGGAATTAGCTTTCCAGCCTCTGGAGTGCCCTCTGCAGGCCAATGTCCCGCTTGCGCCTGGCCCTGTGCTCCTCCCAGAGCCTGGTGCCCTCTTCCCTGGGGTGCTGCACCCCTGCAGTACCCTCACAGTCTTGCTGGGTCTCCCCTGCTGGGGAACCCCCACTCACTATCCCCATCTTGCCTCAGGCTATGGGCTACTGCCAGACACCATCGAGTCCCCTTTCACTGAAGCTGACTGCAGTCTGTAAAAGGCAGTCATCATAGGCAAGGGTTTTTTTGCCTGCTGCCTCTACCTACCCGTGGGCTGCCCCCTTCAACCCCAGTACCCCTTTTTGACCATCTGCTAGGCCAGCAGCCTGGGGGTTTCCACGCCAGAGCTCCCCAGCTCCTCTGGCTTTCACCAAGCCCTGCTCTACTCTAGGTACCCTGTAAAGTTCCCCAGCAGCCAGGCCTGTCTTCTTCCACCGCTAGAGGAGACTCTGACTGGGCTCTAAACTAAACTAACAGCCCTTTTATCAGGGCCAGCTGCCCCCTAATTGGGTCTGGGCCCAGCTGAGGTTGCCTTCCCAATCAGCCTGGGAGCTGCTTGCTCCCAGCCAAAGCCCTCTCCTGGGCTGTTATAAGCCCTTTGAGGCCAGAGCGGGGTGTCCACCCCACTACAAGGGGGAATGCCAATCTTTTGTTTCAATTTCTGACAAAAAACTTGAGTCAATACAGTGTAATTGTAGCCATGTTGGTCCCTTAGACAGACATGGATGAAATAGTACTGGTCTGATTGAGGAGCTCAACTACTTCCTCCTCTTCCGCTCCCCATCTTTTCATGCATTACAGATTGAGGGCACTGGACACAGCACAGAAAATGTCGATGCCAGAGAGCTCAGTTAGGGGCCTGTAGGCCCAGTTCACTCCTACTACTGTCCCCTCTGTAACAGGCCTCTCAGGTGATCTCTCCTATTATCCTAGGGGCGCCAAGGGAAATACAAACCCATGAGGCCTGTATGGATCCCAGGCCAGTACTTTCCTTGCAAGACCCAGAAGTGGGATGGGAGACAAATAAACCCAGCCTCCTTGAGTGCAGGGAATCACTGGCCACTTGAAATATTTCTAGAGCACTCTCTGAGGTCAATGTTGCTACCTCCTCTGAAGCAGGGCCATAGTGACAAACTTTCAAAGGGGAAATAAAATTGTCACTCTTTTCCCTACTCACTTTCATGCCTGGGTCCCTTGCTCACGTTTGTGGAATGCAAAGCTGGCAGATCAAAACAGAACAGACCCAGGCCATACCCACTATAATGATCTGTGCACCTTGTTACTCGCAGAACGGAAATTCTCAAGTAAGCATATTTTCCTGTCTTAGAAGTTTAACAAGCTTTTGTAGAAAGTACCTTAGTAATACAAGTACCTTAGTATTTAATAGACAATTAAATTAAATCCTTTCTATAGTAAACTGAACCTTGCTATAGAACTATAGCAATTTTCAATTAAATAGTTATTAATAAATAATTCTATGGGCTGATTTTAAAATGGCATAGCAAGATTATCACTTGCTACTACAATCTGGGAGACTCTTACATAAGGGTTATGTTTTTTTTCATTGAAATGACTAATACTTGTGCAACATGATTCTTTCACATAGGTGGAAAATACGTTATATTTCTCATTTTACAAGATGGCTTACAGCACGTGCAAGACAGTGTCCCTCCCCCAGTGGCTAAATTCCTCTCTGTGGGTACGTAATAGTGAGGAAAAAACACTCTGCAGGTATCTCCATTTGATGATTCCCTTTCTCTCCTTTACTTTATTTTTTGGGAAGGTACCTAAGAAAGTGAACCCATAGAGAGTTGGTATGAGTTTTCTGGATTGTGGGGTGGGGGAGAGAAACTGGAGTTCCAGTCTCAGTGAGTTTGGGTGAGGTATCGGATTCTTGCATGAATGTGGGTGGGTGAGTACCAGGTATGTGGGGGGGGGTAGGAAAGGGTGACTCCAGGTGATAGTGGGTGTGAGTGAGAGGTGATGGGGATGGTCGAGTGTCTCTGTTTAATCATCCACACATAAAATCCATTAGGTTAACAAATATTAGACAGATTTCTTATTTAGCACAGAGACTCACTCTGTACTTATTTATTTTAGTTGACTTCATACACTGCATTTAGAATGCCTCTAGGCAAGAATAACTGTTTTCACAATGCCATAATTGAGCAGGTCTGATAATGTGCGTACTAGTGCTGTTTCAACTGAACTGAAAAAGTTAAAGAAATGCCATCGGTGGCTAATATAACCAGATATACTTTCTCTTTGCAGCCAGAGTTTGATGGTGTATGGACTCTCTAAACTCTATTATAGTTCTGGAGAAAGTATAAAAATGTAAATGTCCTCTTAAACATGAGCCAAGTATAGAAGCATACACAACAAAGAACCAGTCTGTTGTTGAATTCAAAGAAAATGCTAAATGCTCTTTCTTTTTAGTACACTTAGTAACATTTCTAGGACTCATGGAAATGTCTACTCTGCTACATGAAGAGAATTAAAGTTCTGTGTAAAATGTGACTTATTTGCATGGACTTGTTTCTTGATTTTTATAGGGGAAGGGCCATGTTAATTCTTTTTTTCTTTTTTTTTTCTTTTTTTTTTTTGCATTGAGATACACAGTGTAAAATAAGTGAAAGAATGAAAAACTTTCCTTTTCTTTTTTCTTAAACGACTCTGTTTTACTAAAAACCTAGTAAATTGGGTGAGTCTGGAAAGATTCTGTCAAACCATGTAATTAAAATGTTTTATTTACCTTCTTCTCTGTGACGAGAATTATAGGAAGCCCGAAGGGAGGAGAACTGGAATGTAAAGCAATATTGTGTTAATGACGCTGCTTGTACAGACAAAGGAACTGTCTGTGAGAGAGGGCAGAGGGAATGCTGGAGAGCATTGCTTGCCGTCTTTGCATTTCCTAACAGTAACTTATGCAATATTGTACCTCTGTTCTGCAGAAACACACACTCTGGCAAGACACTGTTAGCACCATTAATCATCCCTGCACTTGGTATCTCAGCCCCAGTGGATCACTGGTGAGCTTTTAATATCTTGGGGAAGTGCAGAACCAGGATCTTGCATTCACTGCTTTGTCCATTTCCCCGGGGATATTACCTGTCATGGGATTTCCCAATGGATGTCTGCAGGCTGTATTATCAAGTTACATGTGTTTTGATACCATAAGTGATCTTAACAGCTTTTCCAGGTGGTGCAGAAATAATGCTTGGCTTTCCTGCATGTGTAGCCGTCTGAATATGTGGAGAGCTTGACTAATGAGGAATAGGCAAAGCGAGTCAGGAAGAAAAAAAAATCACCTCTCAAAGTTTGGTTTTTAGCACCATGTTTGTGAAGGTTCTGAAATGTATCGTTAACCATTTATCTTCTTGCTAATTTTCATTTTCCTCCATTTGTGCCCTCTCAAGCTTCAGGCCAGGACTGGGCTAGAACTAGAAGAGCTGTTTGATCACAGAAGAAGTCGCTGTAGTTCTGGCCCAAATTGGAGCAATTAGTACTAGAAATCTCATGAGAGAGTCTTTTCTTTTGAGATTTTCAACTCAAGTATACAGACGCAAGTTGTTTAGGTAACTTGGAGCTTTGGGCATGTATCCAAACTGAACCCAAACACACAGCCTTTTAAAATTTGCCTTTTTTAATAGTGGATCAAAATGCCCCTGAACTTCAGAATGATTTTGATTCATATCCATATTTTGTAGTTGTTGTCTCTTTCTAGCTACAACAGAGAAGCAGCTTTATCCAGAAGAGAAGAGGTGGGCTGGAAGTTTCACATGAATAGCCTCAGATGCTACCTTCACCCTCAGCTGAAGAGACCAACTTATTTAAGTGTGAACCTGTAAATTACCATCTAGCTGTGCTGGCAGGAGGATAATAAGGATTTGCTCAGGCTAAAGAAGCTCTAATCAGCAGTACATAGCAAAACTAAAAGACAGCTAACACAACTACACAGACTTAAAATAAAAATCTTTCAGAGCTGTTTCAGTGTCTGGTGCTCATGGAGTGGTGTGGGGAGGTGGAGGGAAGCATTTTAATGGAATCTCTCCTTTCTTTTGGCATTCAGACTACATCTGCCATAGGATAGGTCCCAAAAAGCTTGACCTTGTTGTCAGCATGCGTGCAAATAGGCTGTAATGATTCTGACACAACCCAATAGGATATGTCAATAAGAGGCATGGAGCAGCTCTGCTTGAAGTCAGCTCTTCAGAAGGAAAAGTGAACAAAGAGCAACTGCAATGAATAATAACCCAGAAAGAAACACCAAAAAGTTGAAAGCCAGTTGCCATAAACATTCATTTACAGGAAATGACAGGTTTTTAAAACTATCAGGAACAATCCTCTAAGGGAGGAAACCAATTTTCCATCTTACAGTTACTAGTGATGTGAAGGCTAAATTGTTTTTGTCCTACCTCTGATCTTTACTAGCTGTTCTCTGGGTAGGAAATTGATGCAAGCATATAAATGTGACTCTTCTACTATAACATGGAATTTTTCACCCATGAGATGAGTGTGGCTGATATTATAAGGCTGCAGAGCATGTTAGCAGCTTTCATGCCATATTAAAATAACTAATCTCTAGTTGGCACAGCTGTACCAAGCTGTTTGCCTGAAGTTTAGTACTGCCTTAAACCTCCTAATCAAATCTCCATTTGTCCCCTAGGCTGCCATCAGTCCACAATCTGGGTCTAGAGTGTGGCATTTAGCTATAGCCCTAAGTAGGGGTAGCCTGTAGAGTTGCATCACTTCAGAAGAGCTAGAATTGTGCCCCAAGAATAGCACAATGCCTCAACTGTGCCTCAAGAGTCGAGCTGTGTGAATAATTGGCTTTTTTTTTTTTTTGGTCTGGTGGGTCTCAAATTGTTAAAAAAATGTTTTGGGTCAACCAAAAACTTTTTTTTTTCAATTTTTCAGTGAACTGAAAATGCTGAAATTGTTTTGTTCCTGGTGAAAATGTTTCATTTCATTTTCGTTTTTTACGTTTTTAATGTAAAAAAAATACAACTGAAGTAAAATTTGAAACATTTTGTTTAATTTTGGGGGGATTTTTTTAATCTAAACCATTTGGTGAATTCTACACAAATTCACTAAATGTTCCAGTTGACCTGAATGTGCATTTTTGGGTAAAAAACTTTTTTGCCTAGTTCTACTCAACAATCCTTCTTGCAGTTTTCATGTGTGTTTAGGAGAGCACACAACGCACCATTCCACAGCATGAAATGGTATGCCTAGATTGACAGACTAATGCAGGGCCTCCACAGACACACAAAGGGACTTCAACTATGCCTGGCGCATCTGCTATCTTCCAAAACATCTGAGCTACGGCCATGGATTTTCCCTTCAAAAATAGTTCCTCCTGTTGGATTTCTGAAGAATGTACTCAAGCCCTGGGAATGCTGCATATGACTGTGGAATATTCATATTTACTACATGTACTTTAGGATTTACAAGTTCTGCTATTGTTATTTGAATTTGAAAGCCTGTGTTTCACTAGGTTTACTAGCACGTGCGTGGCAGAAACATGAAGTAAACATCCCAAGGAATTCTTTTGCAGTTTTAAAAAATACTTCAAAAGTATCTAAGTAAGAGATTTGAATTAAGCCTAGGATGCTACCATCTCAAGGGATTAGAAAACAGGCAGGGCTTTCTCTTACTGTGCATGTCATCCAGTGGACTGGACAGGTGCATCAAGGATGCACTCACACAGCTGGTCAGGGATTTTCTGACCATTTTTAAAACTGAACCATATGTCAAAACTGAATCTATTTGGGGACCTTATCGGTTTCAACTAAACTTTTTGGTGGGAAGATTTCTCAGTTCCAGGTTCAAGTCGCTGCTCTGCCTGCTTTCTCATATTTCACACTAGTGTCCTAACCACTGTGCTGTAGTTGGCTTCTCTTTCTACCACTCTCTCTCCTGGAGAGGTTCCACTTTGTATAAATAATTAAATACTGAAAGAGAGAAAAACTGACTCTATCATCCGGTGCTAGGACACTCACCTGGGATGTCGGAAATCTGGGTTGAAAGCCCAGTCACTCCCACATGCCTGGTGAGTGTCTTAACCACCAGGCTATAGAATCAATGTGTCTGGCCTAAAGATATTTAATTATTTATATGAAGTGGAACAACTCCAACAGAAGAGATGAGAGCAAATCCCTCCTCCCCCTGAATCACCAATAGCCTGGCGCGATAGAAGATCAGATTTCAGTGTTTGCTCTGCCTGATTCAGAGCAGGGATTTGGAGTGGAACCTGGTTCTCCCACACCCCCAGGTGAGTGCTCTAACCATTGAGCTTTTGGGTATTGTAGGGTGGGCGCATCTCTCATTTACCATGAAAACTTTGAAAGGTCTGTTTCACCCCAATGCAGAATGGGAAACATCTTATGAAATTTCAGCTTTTCGTGGGATGAGGAACCAACAGTTCCTGCCTCACTATAACACTCACCCTCTGCAACAGGGAGCTGGGGAAGGATTTGCATCTTCTTGAGCTTCCTCTGGAATGAAATGGCTCTGCCGTGCCCTCAATTCATGGCAGCATCCAAGTAGCACCATTTAGCCCTGCGTGTATGTTTACTGTTCATAACTTCCATGCAATCATCTATCTTTATGGATACAACGAAACATACTAAATAACGAAGCTAATGTCAATTGTATTTTAGATTTTTATAGGCTTTTGTTTTTGTTTTGTCTTTTTAACTACTTCTCATCTCCAAGCAAGCCTTTTCCAAATGTATTTTCTTTATTTGTGTTTTATAATTGTAAAGAAAAGTAGAGATTAGAAATCATGTGAAATTATTTTAAAATAAAATAAAATGTGACGTTGGTCTTTATTATTACTCAAGATTTTTCTGATAATTTAGAGAAATTCAATATGAATGACATGATGAGATTTCAAAGTGAGGCACTATTTATGATAGTTAAAGATTCCATAATGATTGTTGCAAGAATAAGAACATTAGCCCTGTTGTCCTGGTCAAATTCTAGTTTGTGTAATTCTATTCTACCTAGTAAAATTTTCCTTGAAGTCTATTTCATATAAATGCTGTATACTCCTTAACTTTGTATCCTAAAATAGTACATATTGCTGTTCGCTCTTAAAGAGCTGTTTTGTTCTGTTGCTCTTCAGTGGTGGATTAACTGATTTGTATGTACAGCATACAAAGGATGAGATTGTGGCTAGTCCTACGTAGGTGAGCAAGGAGAAGGGAGGGTCCGAAGAGTTCCCATGCAGGAACTAGCCCCGGTTTCTGTCCTTGTGAACCCTGTGCCTGATCCAACAATCATCTAAGTCAATGGGAGATGGATCAGGAGAGTGTAGTGCTGACAAGAGCACTAGAGAACCCAAGGGGGAGGTGGATGAAGAGAAGCAGAGTCCTAATCCCCACTGATAACATTTTATATCACTTTTTGCATGTAAATAACATGCAAGAAGTGGAATAGCTGAGGCCTTGCTGGCAGGTTGCCAAGATCTGTGGGTCTGTGATGTTTTACATGGTGGTTGTTTGGGGCTGCTGCTTGCTGTGCTGTGTGTGCCTCAGGACCATTTGATTTTTACACACATTGCCTGGATCATGGCAACCTTCCTGCAGGGAAAAGCCAACCGTGGATTAACTACGGGGATCAATGTTCCCTCTAATTTTTGACAGGTTTGTGTGCAAAAAATTTCTTCTGTGCAAATTTGTGTGTGTGTGGTGTTTTGCCATGTGCGTGAGGTTTAGGATCTTTGTGCACGTGCACCCACATGCACAGCTTAGAGGGAACAGTGACTGGGATGGTACATCACATGAAGATCTGCACAATCCCAACTGTCAAACCTCTCCTGTTGACAAAAGTGCTTAAGAGGCTGATTTTGCTGAGTACTTCCAGCTCCTTTGGAGCAAGCGCAGCCCTTGTGTTAAGTCGGTGTCAATTCCATTGTACTCTGGAATTGTATCCACTTATATTAGGAGAGAACCTGAACCAGTGACTTGGGGACTTAACAGTGTTTAGTGCCTTGCACATAGCACCCAGCATCTCAAAGGAACTGACACTAAGTGACATGTCCTTTAATAATGAATGATGGAACTCTGCTGCATAGCTGGAACACCATGTAGCCATTAATCCTTCCTCTCCACAAAAGTACAGATTCAAACCCAGTTTTGTTGACCTTGTGATTATCTGATCATTCTTTGCTCTTGCCTGTTCTTGTTAATAAGGAAATATTATTACGAAATAATAATACTACATTATGAAATAGTTTGTCCCCAGCACTAGCCTGTTTTTTGTCTTACATGATAGTTTGTTTTCCCCCAAATGCAATAAAGCCAATTTGACCTTGATGTTTCACATTGTCATTTTTCCAGTTCAAATAGTTTTTCTTTCAGGATCAATAGGACCATGTCTTAGAAGCAGTTTAATATGTATTTCCATTAATATTTAGTAGAAACACTGTGTTCAGTTATTATCAGAACTGAATTTTTTTTAGAAAGTTTAGAATATTTGTGTCCAGAAATGTGATTTTTTTTCTCAAATGTAGACCTTTGGGTAATAAGCTGTTACTGAATGTCCTTGTTTATCAGTCATCCAAGTTAAAGATTCACAAATCTTTATGCAGAATTTTGTGTGTACACAGCTAGAAACTGATTTATTAAGGTTAAAAGAAAATGGTGCCAGAGAAAGTTTCCCTTCACAGAACACAAAGCACTATAGAGTAAGGAAAGAGCTCTTGTTAATGGAAGATACAGGTAAAGTTCAAAGGTATGATTTAGTTTAGGTCTGAGGTCCACAGAAGTCTTCTCTTTACTTCAGTGGACTTTGTAAATGAAGCCCAAAACCTCACCTTCAAGCATATCCTTTTATTTCAAATGAGGAAAGCAGAGACTACCACAGGACTACAGCAGCAGCAAAACAGTGACTCAGCTGCTGAATAGTAAAGAAAATGCCAGGACTGAATAGTGGAGTTAATAGGAAGAGGCAGTTGGTGAATATTAAGGAAGATCAAAGTCAACGGAGAAAGATATTTTTTAGTCAGATTAGTTTGGAACTGGATTCACAGATGGGTAGAGATGTAATGAAGATGATAGAGAATGACACTAGACAAAGAAGTCTGTTAGTGCCTTTTGTTTTTCACTCACTGATAAAAATCAGTATTGACAACTGAAAGTGTTTGAAAAATAATGAGCCAAGCCCCCCAAATCACGAGACTTTTAAATATATAGTTTTGGGTTTCTTTTTATTTTCTGGTTTCTGAGACCTTAGAGCACACTAAAGTCACATTTTGAAACTTTTTCTTTACCACAAGGACTAGAAACTTTTATTTTAGAAAGAGAAGATTGTTACAAAATCACTTGACTCCAGAAGCTGCAGTTTTAACAGAAACTTCACATATAAAATTCAGTCTCATAACATTATTGTGATATTTGGTTAGATAGAAAGAGTTTTCCATTGTTGCCAGATCTCATGATTTTAAGAACTTGAGAGGGTGAAGAAAAGTCTGGAACTGAGAACCTATTTTTCATTGCAAGGTAAAGAAAAACATATTGCAAAAATGGTTAAACTAGTAGTGTTAGATTCTAATTTGAGCTAGAAAAGCCTTTTTGCAATCTAGGAAACTGTACAAAATCTAGAAATAGATTTTAGGCTTTTTGTTATAATGAGCTGACAACATTCTACAAATATTGCTTTACAGTCTTCTTTACTGCATTTATGCTATAAATTCAGTATAAAAGACACAGGTGTACTCCAGTCATGTACTGCAAGTGATTTCTTTTTCCATTTAGGTTATTTTTCTTACAAATGAATTTAACGCTTGTGAAAGGCAAAATTATCCTCTTATGCCCCAGAATATTTACAACACAAGCAGTGGCCTTATAGGTATATTACCCTGCTAATATGCTCAGTCTTGACCAGGAAGGCTACTCCAGAGATGAGGATAATTCAGTGGCTATACCTATCATTCTCTGACCACTTTATTTTGCCAGCATGAGTACCACTTACTACCAAGTGCATGGCCAGCACTAGTATGGGTCTTTGGAAAGAGTGCAACTTAAAGCCCTTCCCAAATTTTTCCTACTTCCCTTGGCTGCTGCAGTGGGCAAATTACAATTTTAGCCCATGTGTTTGCAGAAGTAATCTTCTGAAAGCTAACTGATATAGGTGTGATTTTCCAGAATTTGCAGACAGCCTGTCCTAGGTGAATTGCCCCATCCATCTAGAAGGGGTGTTAATTTCCAACTTCATTACCTGATTTCACTGCTTTTCATTGTAGTAGATACATAGTTGCTGTGCTTGTCCATTGTTGTGGGATGTGTTGCCTCGTCAGGCACCCCATTTCCTGCCTTTTTAAAAAGCATATTATTATAGCACTATGTTATTACTACTCTATAATTATGTTATATGCTTTATACTTAAAACATAATAATACTTATGTATTCTTAATATGTATTAAGTATACTTTTTATTAATATATTATGAATACTCTTCATGATGTTCTTAAGAAGTATACTATTATATTAAGTAACCATGTCCTAAATCTCCCTCAGTCTGGTGCTGCCCTCCAGCTGAGTTCCCTGTACCATCTGCAAGAGAAGGGATGAACTTTACGAATAGGACAAATGAGATTTCTTCATCCTAACCTGGAGAAAAGTGTAAACCAATCTCCTCTCTGCAGTTCTCCCCTCCAGCCTCTAAGGGCTGCTTTCCTGGATTCTCAACAGCAGCCATTAGTCATTGCTGCTGGTTCTCCCTTTTTGAGGCTAAAGCTCCTGGGTGCTTCCTCACGCTGTGTCCGAGGCTCTGGCACTACAAAGGGAAGCATAGAGAATGGCTGGGGCTGGGGAGGAAAGTAATGACTGTGCAGATGGAAGATGGAACTGCTATTCCAACACCTGCTTAAGTGGAAAGAAGAAGGGGATCCTCTTCCTAAAATCCCTGTGAAAAATGTCTATTTTCATGCAAAAAGACAAGGTAGGAGGGCAGGGTATGGAGCCCACATAGAGGAAGATTGGGAATAGTTTAAATCCCCTTCAAAAAAGTTTGGGTCAGTACCATGCCTAGTCAACTGAGCTGGCAGTCCTTATGATGTGGACACAGACCACAAATAACTGCACTGAAAGCATTGGTTCATTTGACACAGGCAGACGAGCAATAGTCAGATAATAATGAATTTCAGTCACTGACCTAAGCTGGATTTGAACTGGTAACTGAGAAGAGTAAGGAATTTCCTTGACTGCTTCGACTCAGTTGGAGAAAAGACTTTTGGCTGAAACGTGTGTGCGCACAGATGTCTGCTTTTCATTTGGGTAACAAATGTATTATCTTACTGCTATATTGCTCTTTGGAGAGTACTCTTTTTGTTCAGTTTTTTGAATGTGTCCAGCCTGACTTCTTGTTGCTCTGCGTCATGCTGAGGCTGCCAACAAAGGTGCAGAGTAGTGTAAATGATCATGAGGTGCTTTTTGTGATGTGGCAGTCTGGTCCTTCACTACTGGAGCAAGGTTAAATCAGCTCACCAAACAGATGTTCAGGCTACTAAACAGGGTAGAGAATGTGCCTAATTCCAGCTATCCTAGGCCTACTGCATAGCTGAATTTCTGCTCAGTGTTTGTGACACTGGATCCAGAATTATCTTGGAACCACTTAGTTTCATTGTATTGCCATTCTTTTCTAATTATCTGATGTCAAACCAGTAAATTATGTAGCCACAGTAACTGAATTTCATATTTGGACTCCTATTTTTATCATTGTTGCAATTATACTAAAAAAATCTCATTTTTAATATAATTGGAACAATGACAAAAATAAATTACAATTACATATTTACCTAAACTACATATTTAATACATCAATTTTATTATATATGTATTAAATATTCACTGGATGTGTACTGTTTCATTTTAGTCAGTTTGAAAAATGAAACTGGACTGGCTGGTTTCACTTTTACAATAATAATATCTAGAAACCACCTTTTTATCTGACGTTCCTTTTTCTAACTCAATGCTGTCATGTTTGGGTTCACAGCACTGTGGTGGAAGGTTTAAATTAGACTATGCCAAAATATTCCTCTTCATGTTACCTCAGGTTTTATAAAACCTCTCTGAATGATTTCTTCAGGAAATATTAGTTTAAACTAACATGATAGTCTTCCTTTTTAAGCTCTGAGAAAACGGATCAAATTCTGGCTGGATAACTTGAAACTGGGTGTTCTTTCTTCTCTCTGAGAATTCTGGGGAGGGTTTCTGGCAGGGTCTGGTGGAGTATACTGGAATTGTTAATTGAGCAACTTACATTCTGCTCAACTTCCCCTATCTATTAGTTTTTTGTAATGCCTGTCATGTAGTACCTAAGTGCTTCCCAGCTGAATTAGATTTGCATGGTGAGGTCCCCTAATGGAATTCACCATGGAGTCTTCTGGTCTTTCTCCTTTCCTGTTAGAGGAGACTCTCTGCTTGGGAGATGAACTTATTGCTGTTTCTGTTCTCTTCTAGTAGTGCATGCTTTAGAGTCTGGGGCTCACACCAATATACTGTGGATATGTTCTAAGAGTTAATTGGACAATATAAAGTAATGCAAGTTTTAATGTTTCTAAGTACAGATTTTCTCTGTCTGGTTTGTCCTTTTCCATTTGGCAGACTGTTTCTCCACCCTGTGGTTTCCATGGAGCTTAATCTAATATGGTTATCTTGTTAAACAACAGTACCAAATTCAATGCACTTTTTGTGTCTGAAGTTGCCAGAGCTTTGCTGTGTACCTACATAATTGATTATTTAGTATGGTATTGGGAATGGTATTTGAAGATTGTACTGCAGCACTGACAGTGGAGCACAAACTATAGTTTGTAGCATCTTCAAAACTATCAATTAAATGGAGTGGTTTATAATGCCTGGGTCACTTGATGATTATCTGTTCTGTTCATCACCATTGGCCATTGTTGGAAGACAGGATACTGGGCTTGATCTGGGATACTATTCCCGCCAAATGATAAAAGTAAAAATCAAAGATTTACAAAGGGGTTTCACAAAACTGGGTGATTGGGCAACAAAATGGCAGATGAAATTCAATGTAAATAAATGCCAAGTAATGTACATTGCAAAACATAACCCCAACTATACGTACAAAATGATGGGGTCTAAATTACCTGTTACCACTCAAGAAAGAGATCTTGGAGAACTCAAATAGTTCTCTGAAAACATCTGCTGAATGTGCAGTGCCAGACAAAAAAGCTAATAATATTAGGAATCACTAGGAAAGGTATACATAATAAGATAGAAAATATAATGCCATTGTATAAATACATGGTATGCCAACACCTTGAATATTGTGTGTAATTTTGATCTCCCCATTTCAAAAAATATATAATAAGATTGGAAAAAGTACAGAGAAGATCAAAAATAACTAGGGGTATGGAATAGCTTCCATAGAAGTAGGGATTAAAAATAGTAGGACTGTTCAGTTTAGAAAAGAATGACTAAAAGGCAAAATGTTATAGGGGTCTATAAAATCATGAATGGTGTGGAGAGAGTGAATAGGGAAATGCTATTTACTCCTTTACATAACACAAGAACCAGGTGTCCCCCAATGAAATAATAGGCAGCATGTTTAAAGCAAACATGCAGATGTACTTCTTAACACAATGCACAGTGAATCTGTGAAATTAGTTGCAAACGGTGTTGTAAAGGTCAAAAGTATAACTGGGTTAAAATAAGAATTAGATAATTCATTGAGGTTAGGTCCATTAATGGCTGTTAGCCAAGATGGTCAGAAATGGCTCCCTACGCTCTGGGTGTCCCTAAACTTCTTACTGTCAGAAGCTGGGTTTGGACAACAGTGGATGAATCTCTCAGTAATTGCCCTGTTCTGTTCATTCCTTGTGAAGTATTTGGCACTGGTCACTGTGAGAAGACAGCATGCGAGGTTAGTTGGACCACTACTCTGACCCAGTATGGCCATTCTTATGTTCTTAAAATTACAAGCCATACCATGCTATGAATTTTAAAATGAACGCCCCCTTTTTTTTTTTCTAATGGGGATTTTTGCTTACAAATACATGGCATGATTTGGCTCAATACTTAGAAAGAAAGCTTTTTGCTAATGTGGGTTATTCTGCATTTCTTACATTACAATGATAGCGATGCAACAAATAAACAGGATAGTAACTCAAATGTTCTCTATTTGGTTTTGAAATAAACAACTATGACAAACTAACTTGTAACTGCTGGAACTCTAATAAGAGTGAATAAGGACACAAATGAAATGAAATATCACCAGTCTATGAAAAGACCCTGCTTTTCTTCATTAATTGCCTCCTCTATCACATATTTCACCAAAGGGTCTCAACTCGCTTTAGAATATTTATTAATTATGCCTCACAACACTTCTGTGAGGCAATTACTGTTGTTATTCATGCAAGAGATAGGTAAACTGAAGCATGGAATGATAGAGGATTTACTTAATTTCACTCAGCAACTTGGAGGTAAACTGGGAATAAACCCAGGAGTGCTGACTCCTAACCCTCTGTACTAATCACTAGGCCACACCCTCTACTTATGCTGATTATTTTTATTACAATCAAATTCCTGATATTCTTGAGAGATAGTGATTATTGACAGAAAGCAGGCTTGTCAATTCCTATTAACAGCCAAAATGATGAGACCTGAGATGATCTTTGGATTGTACAGTTATTTTATACAATACAAGAAGTTCTTGAACTCTACTAGAATTCTCAGGTATATCACTGTGCATGACATCTTCCCCATCATGTTTTACATTCCTCTGAGGCAAAGATAATGGTTTTTTATGCTTGTTAGTTAATTCATATTAACTAACACAATTGTAAATTCTAGCATGGACAGGACATACACATTTGTTGCCAGTCTTAATTCTTAATAATCCTAACATTAGTAGCAACAAACTCTCGTATCCTGGAATAAATGCTGTATACTGTTGACACTAGCACTTATAATCATATTAGCTAACATGTTAAAACACAACTAAAAATTCAAGTCATACCTGTAAAATAACCAGCCTTCATTAGTTTAATGAAAAGAATAATAAAAAGAAACCCAACTACTGGCTAACGTATCTTCTTTTGGAAAGCTTCACACAAGACACTTGTCAGCCACTGCCGGTTAAAATGAGCCTTGAATTTATAGCTGAATTAGCGTGCTGAGGAAGTGTCCAGCAAGGGTGGGGGGGAACTTGGAGCTGACACTAACCGTGCTACTCTTCTGGGTATTTGATGTAATCCCAGGAATTCTTATCTAGTGTAGTAGGCATGAATTTTCTATATAAGCAGGACAGGTTGGTCATCTAGGGCAGAAGAAAAGTTAGAGAAATTCAAAAGTCACCAGAGAAATCCTGTGGTCCACAAAATGCATGTAACTTTCATAAATCTTTTGGGGGAGGACTGATCTCCATTATTTTGTATTAGATTTGCTTCTGGGTTACTCACGTTACTGATGGTCGCTAAAAATAAATAAGCCTCATGGCTCTTTTCTATGCAACAATTTTGGTTATGAATAAGTTTCATTTTTTTATTTGATGTGCATTTACTGAATTGTTTCACTTTCTCTTTGTGATCTGCATCTTTTGATGATAGTTCCAAGTTTTATTGCTCCCCTGTTGGTTGATAGTGTTTTCTTGGATATTTGCAGGTTAAAATGCTTTAATGTTACTGGCAGCAGCTAAAATGAAAAAAATGGAACATTTCCTTTCCCGACATAAGGTGTTATATATATTTCATGCTTAGGATAACTATCATAATCATCATCCTAAGATGTCCCATTGTTCTGTGAAGATTCTATGTAAATAGCTCATTTCTGGCAGCTGGCAAGAGAAAGGTTACACTTCTGTAAAAGACATTTTAACCAAAAGGTGGCACTGCAGCCGCATGCATTCTGCTTCAGGTTAGCTGCCTTGCATGAGCTAATAAGCTGTTCAGTGCATGTATTATAACTTCTGGTTTTATACCCTGTGAATTATGATTAAATACTGTAATTAAAGCAACAATGAGTTCATTATTTCCAAAACATAGGCAAATAACTGTCCAGGATACAAACAATGTAAAAACTAACCATACTGTAAAAATAATAAAGGCATTGTACTAACTTAAGTGGTCCCAATCAACTGATTAAGCAAATAAACAATCTCTGAAATCTAATGATACTCACATGTGTGCAGTATGATACCATAGCATGCATAAACAAAACTTCTTTATTACATTATGAACAGCTAGTTTTGTTTTGCAGCACCTAATGCAAAAGGAGAATTGCTTGTTAAAAATAGCGGTTTGGGGCCTGATCTTGCAGCACTAAAAGTCAATAGGATTTGTGAGGTAGACTTTGATGGAGACTGGATTGGGTCTTTGGTTAGCTGCTTTGTCAGTGTTGTTTAACTAGACCGCTAATGAAAAAAGTCACTAGTTGCATTTTGTAACTATGTTTGCTTTGAACTGAGAGAAGCCTGAAAATTCAGAATCAAACTTCCAGGCTAGATTTATGTCCACTGGAAAAGTCTGGTTCCCAGTAGGGGAAAGGCAACTTGGAGGGGAGGTCACAAAGGACTTGCCAACCAGTTGTGCCAGAGGTGTGGCAATCATTGGCTTGGCCTAGAAAATGAGTGGTGCTGACTGAGAAGGAAGGAGTGACCATGGCTCAAAATAAGAACTGATAGAGGGCATCCCCTAAACATCTTTTATTGGAAGGGGTTCTCTTGGGCCATGCTTACACATTAAAGCTATTGTCCCTTGATGGAACCCTCAGGAGCATGCCACAGCCATCCTCTGGGAGGTGATGCCCATCTCATGGGCACAGGAAGTGCAATTTGCACCATTGTGTGCCAGAGGAGAGAAACAACCCTCCATTTGCAATCTGTGTTGTCATGGTTCGATATTGTAGGATCCACTAAAATAAAGAATAAACTACATGTGCGCCATACTACATATTCTGTAATATCTAGGCATAAAGTGGCAGACAGAGAGAGCATTCCATCAACTATGGATCACTGTGCAGTTGTGTACTTAGAAACCAATATGCATATTTAAAATCCTGTATGGGGAATACTTTTACAGTTATCGATTACTTCATTTTATGTCCTATTTAGGACAAAAGAAAGAACAAGATTATATACTAATCACAAGCTACGTTTTCTTCCATGTGTTGTTTGAGATGTTTAAACAATATCATTATGGATGTCTGACATGAAGGGGAACAGTGAAAAGGTCAGCAGCTGAACAAAGCTTTTTCTCTAGAGGAGATTGGGCAAACAACATAAATATGACTAAGCAATGTTGAATAAAGAGCAAATTTAAGGCCTAGTGCTAACATGGGCAAAACTCCTGTTGACTTTACCAGGAGTTTCTTTACATAAATATCACAGCATCATACCTTATAATGGAGAAACAGTCAATAAAATTAAAAAACATAAATGTACAATGACAATGAAGAAGATTCTTCAGAACTAACTTTTCTTTATGTCCAGACTCTGAATGAACTTACAATACAGTTCTTTGTTTTCAAAATACACATATGTGTACAAACCAAATGTGTGTGTATAAAATATATATAAGCACACACATATCTATTGTTCAGAAATCATGAGTGAGGCCTCAAAAATTATGAGATTGGCTTAAAATCATGGAGTTTTTTTAAAGGGGTTCTTTTCAATACCATTTTTCTTACAGTATTGAATCCTATGGGGCTATACCTAGGTCACTTTTGTAAGCTTTACACTGAAGCCGTGAAAGCTAGACATGTTTTTAAGTGAAAAATGAGATTCCATGGAATTATAAGATTCCAGGCTCTAGGGCTTCAAGAATAGCACCAAATATTGTTGGACTCATGATGAAATTGCAAAAGGTGGCAACTGTGTAGCATGCATGTGTGTGTATGGGAGAGAGAGAGATTGGGAGGGTAAAGTAAAGTATTTGGAATGGAATTTTACAGAGTATATAATCATTGCTTCCACATTCTTCTTTGCAAATTCTTACTTTACTGAGACTATGGAGCTTTGTTTGTAGTTTTAATTCATATTTTAAGAACATAAAAATGGCCATAGTATGTCAGACCAATGGTCCATCTATCTCAGTATCCTGTCTTCCCACAGTGGAGAATGAACAGAACAGGGCAATTTCAAGTGATTCGTCCACTGTCATCCAGTCCCAGCTTCTGATATTCAAAGGTTTAGGGCACCCAGAGCATGCGGCTGTGTCCTTTACTAATAGCTGTTGATTATATAATTCTTTTTTGAACAGTTAGTTATGTTTTTGGCCTTCATAATATCCCTTAGCAATGAGTTCCACAAGTTGTGTGTAGAAGGACTTCCTTATGTTTGTTTTAAACCTGCTGTCTATTAATTTAATTGTGGGACCCCTGGTTATTGTGTTATGCATAAGGGCAAATAACATTTCCTTTTTCACTTTCTCTACACCATTCATGCTTGTATACATGTCTGTTATCTCACCTTTATCGTCTCTCTCTCTCTCTCTCTTTTTTTTTTTTTTTTTTTTTAGATGAACAGTCCTAGTTATTTAATCTCTCCTCCTGTGGAAGCTGTTTCATACCCTTAATCACTTTTGTTACCTTTCTCTTTATTTTTGAAAACAGGGCAACCAGAACTGCACATGATATTCAAGGTGTGGGCATACTATGGATTTTTATAGTGGCATTATGACATTTTCTATCTTCTTAAATATCCCTTTCCTAATAGTTCCTAACATTGTTAGCTTTTTTGACTGGTGTTGCATATTGAGCAGATGATTTCAGAGAGCTATCTGTGAGGACTCCAAGATTTCTTTCTTGGGCGGTAACAGCTAATTTAGACCCCACAATTTTGTATGTATAATTGGGATTATGTTTTCTAGAGTGTAATAGTTTGCGTGTATTAACACTGAATTTCATCTGCCATTTTGTAGTCCAGTCACCCAATTTTGAGTGACCCCTTTGCAACTCTTTACTGTCAGGTTTGGCCTTACCTGTTTTGAGTAATTTTGTATCATCTGTGAATATTGCCTCTTCACTGTTTACCCTTTTTCCAGATTATTGATGAATATGTTGAACAGCACTGGTCCCAGTACATATCCTTTGGGGACCTCACGATTTACCTCTCTCCATTCTGAGAACGGAACATTTGTACCTATTCTTTGTTTCCTAACTTTTAACCAGTTACTGATCCAGGAGAGGGCCATCTCTCATCCCATGACTGCTTACTTGGCTTAAGAGCCTTTGGTCAAAGACTTTCTGAAAATCAAAATACACTATACCCACTGGATCACCATTGTCCCCATGTTTGTGACACTCTAAAAGAATTCTGTGAATTGTGAGATACGATTTCTCTTTACAAAGGCCATGTTAACTCTCCCCTAACATATTGTGTTCATCTATGTGATATTTCTGTTTTTTATTATACTTTCAGCCACTTTGCCTGGTAATGAAGTTATGCTTGTTGGCTTGAAATTGCCAGGATTGCCTCTGGAGGCATTTTTTTTTTTAAAAAAAAAATATCAGTGTTACATTAACTATCCTCCAGACAACTGGTATAGAGACTGATTTAAGTGATGTTACATACCACAGTTAGTAGTTCTGCAATTTCGTATTTGAGTTCCTTCCCTCCTGCCTTATACTTTAATACAGTAGGACCCCGCAATATCACAACGATTGGGATCCAAAAAAACCCGATCACGATAATGGCAGGGTCACGGTATTGCAGGGTTCCACGCATCAAAGTGGCAGCCGCTGCCACCATCAGGAGCCAGCCACGCACCGTGCTATAAGCAGATTCGCACTATAGCGGGGTGCGGTATCCCAGGGTCCCACTGTAGTGTATATAATTTACTATAAAAAAAATGAAGCCAGTGTGAGTTACCTAACACAGACACAATGTGATCAAGTTTTTTCCCCAAATTAAGATTAGTAAAAGTAAGATTTTTACAAATTTATGGTCAGGAAAAATGTTTCCATAAGTTTAAAGTAAATTCCAGTGGAAACAGGTTTTGTTGGTTTGAATGGCTATTCCCCTGAAAGCAATGTCTTAGTGTAGGGGAGCCTATGTGTGAAAGTAACGCTTGAGTGCCCTGTTTCAGAGAAATACAAATACAAGGAATCCGGTGGTAGCAGGGCAGCAACTCACCCCTGAGGCACCTCTAGCTGGTCTGTCCGGGAATTAGCTCTCAGCAGCATCCGGAGCACCCTCTGCAGTCCATAGTCCCACTTGCACCAGCCCCATGTCCTTCCCTGGACCCCAGTGCCCTCTTCCCTAGGGTGCTGCACTACTGCAGTACCCCCAGTCTCATTCTGGGTCTCCTCTCCCTGGTGAACCCCCACCTCCTATTCCCACCTTGCCTCAGTCTAGGCAACTGCCAGTCACCATTTGCCCCCATTCTCTGGGGCAGACTACAGTATCATTGCCATTCATCACTGGCAAGGAGGGTTGACCTGCTGTCTCCACTGTTACCCATGGGCTACCCCCTGCAACCTCAGTACCCCTTGTTGAACCATCTCCTAAGCCCTGCAGGCTGGGGGTTTCTAGGCTGGAGCTACCCCAGCTCCTTCTACCTTACCCCAGCTCCACTTCCCTCTAGGTACTCTGTCAGGCACCCAGGCCTGTCTACCTCTACAGCTAGAAGAGACTGTCTCTCTTTACCAAACTCTAGGCCCTTTTATCAGGGCCAGCTGGGCCCTAATTGATGCAGCCACAGCTGTGGCTGCTTTCCCCACTCAGCCTGGGAGCTTGCTTGCTCCCAGCCACAGCCCTTCCCAGGGCTGTTTTAAGCCCTTCTCCTGAAGCGGGGCAGCCGCCCCACCACACTGGTGAAAAGAACATTGGATTTGTATAAATTATTTGCAAAAGCGACTGAGTCCTGTAGCACCTCATAGACAAACAAACGTATTGGAGCATAAGCTTTCATAGGCTAATACCCACTTCTTCGGATGTTGGAGATGCATCCAAGGCAGTGGGCATTAGTCCACAAAAGTTTATGCTCCAATACGTTTGTTATTCTCTGAGGTGCCAAAGGACTCTGTTGCTTTTGCGGATCCAGACTAACAGGGGTACCCCTCTGATTCTATAAATTATTTGTTTTTCAACCAAAGGTGATGGGACTGTATTAATTATAGGTAAAGAAATCTCATATATTTACAGGGGGGCTGGAACAATTGATATAGTGGCTAAGAGCCATTGAACCAAACTGTAAAAACCCTGTGTATATTGGAAACCACTTCAAGCAATGGGGTGCTGCAGTACCCCCCTGCACTCCTAGTTCCAGCATTTCTGTATGTTTGTGTATGTCCCGGGATCCCTTTACATTAGTAAACGTTTAAATTTATATGTATTGTTGGAGACCCCCATCTCGCCTTCCTGACTCAAGAACTCCTGCTGCCGTCTCTACGCCTTTTGCTGGAGTAAAGATTAAAGTAGTTGCCAGATTAAATAAACCAAACTACTGTTGCCTGTGCAAACTCATGGTTAGTTTTGAAAATGCCTCTTGAAGCGAACATGGGGCCTTAAGGGACCTTAAATACAGGACAGACCTTCCCGCTGGAGCCTCCTGCGGGTGTGTGGCTAGGACCTGTCTGGTTATTCACGTCGGGGAGCCACACACCTAAGGTGTCTTCACAACAACAGTGAAGGAGAGGCGAGCCCAGGTGACGTGAGCGGGAGGAGGTGGGGAGAGGAGCTGGGCGGCGCAGAGTAACCGGGCTCCGGAGCCCCGGCCCGCAGCGAGCTGCCTTCGCTCTATACCTCGAACTCGAGCTCCGGGTCGGGGCGAGCTCAGCCCCACGCGCCTCTCGCCATTGGAGCGAACCTCCCCTGCTCCGCCGGCCCGTCCCCCCGCAGGGGCGGGGCCTCGCAAAGTTTTCATCGAGGTGGAGAAGCGGGGGAAGAGCACCGCGGCCGAGCGTCGCTGAGGGGCAGCGGACGCGGCAGGAACGGGAGCGGCGATCTCCTTCCCCCTCTGCCGACCTCCAGCGCTCCCGGCGCCGCACCGGCGGAGCGAAGCATGCCGGTCCTTTCAGAAGGATGCCAAAGGCCAGCAGCCGCCTAGCCGCTTGGGATGATTTTGCCCCGTGTACCCCAAGCTGGGTCCTACTGGCCAGAAGCTGGAAGAGAGTGGCTGGAGTCCTCAGGGTGGCTGGGAGTCTGTGAATCGTGACTCACGCCGCTCCTCGGATATATACACAGAGCGAGCGAGCGAGAGCAAAGCCTTTGGTCTAGACCAGACCCGGTCGAGCGCGATTTAATTTTAACATGCGGGGTCTCCTCTCTTGATGTGGGGCACAACAAAATGGTTCTCCAGTAAGAAGAAGGAAAAAAGCTCCTCTGAGAAACCGTGCCGCTTGCAACCGAAGTCACCAGAAATCCAGCTGCTTCGGGATTTAACGGGCTCTTCCAAAGATGTTAAGGGACTTGTGAGACATTTGCAGCCGGTCGAGAACCTCTGGTGAAAGACAATGCTAAACTGCATTAGCGCGGTGCAAGGGTGGACCTAAAAGTTATGAAGTGGTACCTGACGTAGCAGCAAACAAATATTGTTCTCATTTTTTTATTGCATCAAGACTCGAACTAGTGAGATCGCCAAGCAATGGCAACAGAAGTGGTGTGTGGATTGATCTTCAGATTGCTACTTCCAATATGTCTAGTAGCTGGTAGGTGAATTTTGCCTGCGGGAGGGGGACGGTAAGGGGCAGGAGGAGAGGGCGTTAATTTTAAATTGTTCTTATCCGCAGCTACTCCAAAGGGATCCACATCATTGTAAAACTGCTTAATTTTTCTGAACGCCTTAGCTTTAAAATGAAATCATGTGGCTTTGCCAATCGTTGCTGTAGAGATGCAGCAATCAGTGTATTTACCTCTTTTTTCTTAAGATGCTCTATCCATGGGCTTCAGAAATCCCCTCCGAATATTGAATATTGTTGATTCTGGAAGTACTTTTGTTTTCCTCACAAACTTTCATGTTTGCAGCTCATTGACACCTAATTTACATTTCCCCACTGGGTAGTCTAGAGCCAGTTTACAACTAATTTAAGATACCCCAGGTGTATTTGATTTCATGCACTATGCGACGATAATAATGGTGGCTGTATCAGCTGGCACTGAACTGCTCAAGTGAAATACTGTGCAGTAGTACTCTTCGATTTGCACAGATCTTTACATAACCTTGTATCATTTGACTCGAAAATTCTAGTGCATACAAATCTGTACTTTTCTTCTGCATCCCAACAGACGGTGCAAGAAATATGAATAAGATGATATTTTCTCGTTCTGGGCATTTTATATTTTCCTTCTTGTTGAATGCAGTATCCTTTAAAAAAGTAAATTATTTTTAGATTTAAAATAAAAGGAATTAATGTTTGAGATAGAGGTAGATGACTAATTTGTTTTTAATATTTTCCGAGAAAGTTTAATTATTAAATCATTTTACTAACAGACAGCTACCTAAAAAAATATTTTGGGATTTAGAACTGTAATGAACAGCCATTGGTGGACGGGTTAGTGTTAATTCATGACCTCCTCCTTAATTTGAAAATCAATTTTTGAATAAACTCACGATTGCGTTTTAGATAGAACAGAAAAAGCTAATCTCAATCTACCAAAAAAGAAAGAGATTTAACATGATAAACCAAGAACGAATGAGACAAATCTCGGAAATGGTGTTTTGATTTATCCTTGATCAATTAATTTACCATCAATTGCCTACATGTTTTATTTACAATACATTTTATTTAAGCTACAAATATAGCGAGACTAAAGCGTCACCAGGATTTTTGTGCTATTCATATAAAAATGTCCTTTAGTATTGTTAATGGTCTCTTTAATATTTTACTGTATTTCGCCACACCAGATAGATATCGATAGAGGCTGGGATACATCCATTTAAGGTTCGAGTAGAACACGTTTCAAAGGGAATGTGGCATTCTGCGCAGCCCGGAACTCCGCAGTTACACGTCCAGTGTAGGCACTCCGCCGCCTTTTGAAGAATGATGTCTAACAGCTGGACGTGAGGGGCTTGTTCTCTAAAGTTCAGTGTGGATCTGGCAGGCAGTCGCTTGTTTCACCTTTTTGGTAGCTGTGCGCCCATAAGGCATAGGCAAGGGCAAGGGCACATCGGACTGGGGCACTAGTAGGAGATCTTTAATGCCCTCCTGCTCCAGCATACTTAGCATACAGGTGGGGGTGAACTGGGAAGTTTTGCGCAGTACTGTAACTCTGGACCGTCACACGGGATCTGGTAAAACACCACCTCTTCACTGAGGCTGGGGGAAATCGTTGCAAATTCATAGCTCGGGGAGATGCCGTAGCACTTTCCGCTTGCCTGTGCGCATCGAATAGGTTTTCAAAGGGGACGGAGGGACACGAGACGGACCGTTAGGAAGAGACAATTACCCCGCCCCGGGCAAACCTCCCGCACCACTACAGGGCAGGCGGCTGCCCTGACAGCTGCTGACAGTCTCCAAATGCAGCCACGCCCGGGACGATCCAGGGCAGGAGGTGAGAGAGGCGGAGAGCGAGCGAGCGAGCTCCCCACACCCGGAGGAGAAGAGACGCGCTTGTAGGCAGCTGCCCCCGCTTTAGCGGAGCAGGAGAAACCTCGGAGCAGCTTCCCTGCCTGCAGCAGGCGCGCGCCGCGCAGGCTCCCGGGGGTTCGCTCCTGCCCCAGACGCGCGCACGGGGGCAGCTTTCGCGCTGCACTCGGTTGCTCCCGGTTTGTGCCCCTGTGGCGCGGGAGGGGGCTCGCCGGTGCCCGCAGCTGACCACGCCCCCGCCTCTCCGCCAGCTCAGTCTCCCTCGGGACGGCTCTCTCGGTGCTGCTCCTCCGAGGGTCCTGGGTTACACAGGTGTGACCAATCCCCCGGCGATTCACACGCGTTAGCCCCTTGTCGCCGCGCCCCCCCCCCCCCCGCGGCCCGGCAGCGGGCGAGGGCGGCTCGCCGGCGTTGCAGAGAAACCTGTTACCTGCCGGAGGGCAGCGGCTTTGCCTAGCCCGCACTAGCCCCCTTTTCCGTTTCCTGCTGCATCGGCGTTGGGCCCCGCACGCGGGGGCGGCCTGTGCTTCTACAGGGAGCAGTGACTCGGGGGCAGGGGGCCTTGAAGGAGACTGAGCCGAGCAGGTGCAACCCCAGGCTTGTCGCCCCCTGCCCCCGCCTTATCACGGGGAACTCCTCAGCCTTTCCCGCTCGTTGTTCTGGTTGCTCAGCGCAGCCGGCCCCATGTTTCGGGCCAGCAACAGTTCAGACAGTGAGAGGAGATTTTCAAGGTTAGTGGATGGGGTCCAGCCATTATCCTCTCGCAGTCTCTCAAATCCAACATTCAGGCAGCTTTTGTCAAGGGGGGGATGGCACAGAGCGACCTGCTATTGGGAGCCGGTTTTATTATTGTATTTTGTATCTAGGAAATGTGATCTTAAATGTACCAGAAGCAAAGCACTCCCCTTCAGAAGAATAAGGGATTCCCCCTCCCATGTCCTTCCCCTGACTCATGGTGAAGGCTTCAAATTCTCCCACAAAGTGCACTATTTTTACTCCTCCTCACAGTATCAGCTAGATCACCACAATTGTGCTTCATCTGATCTATAGGCGAGGGGAGTCCTAAGCCTCCAATTCCCTTGCTGCTAGAAACAGCCCACAGGGTCTGGGTCTTTGCTGCCTCCCACCTAGTGCTGTCCTTCATAGCTGTGAAAAGCGGATGGAAGATGTAACCAAACTGGCTTTAAGTTTCAGAGGGGTAGCTGTGTTTGTCTGTATCACAAAAGCAACGAGGAGTCTTAGTCTCTAAGGTGCCACAATTTGTTAGTCTCTGAGGTGCCACGAGGACTCCTTGTTGTTCAAACTGGTTTTGACATTCGCTTCCCTTTGCATACGTGTGCACGTCTACCTATGGCACAAGGCACTGGAGAATCAGTCACATAATCTTCTGTTTCATGTTCACAGAGGTCCTCAGCTGCTCACGGGTCAACCCTGTCTTTGAGATTTTCCCGTTTAGTCAAGACGACCTCAAAGACCTTAGTGAAGTGTGAACATGTTTCCCTTATTTCTATATATTAGCTGTAGATTGTTAGAAATGTGTATGTACACATACCTCAGAGTGATACGATGAGGTTTAGAGAATATCTTTAAGACAGAGAGGTAGCCACACTGTTGTGTGGTATTTACAAGTGATTCTTGGAGCGCAAAAGAGGACCTTGCAGAAAAGTTATACTGAAAGTGTGGGGGAGAGGAATAAACTGATGTAGTAATGGAGACTTCACATATTCACAGAGCAGCCATTCTGACACTGTAACATTAACCCTAGCATTGAAATGACATGTCTTTCTATAAAGTGCTTACTTGTGTTCGTCTCTTTTTGCTATGCCTTTTGCATCATGGGTTCTGAATAGATTTGTCTCAGAATCATTTTGCAGTCATGATTTTTGGTAACTTGTAAGGTAGAGGTGCCTTACTACTGTAGCAGTATCTCAACAGATGTGAATTGACATTGTCATGAGACGTTCTAATAATTATCTATCTCATTCAACTGCAAGGGAAAAATGTCCAAATAAAAATGTAAGGCATGATTTTTGGATTTCAGGTAATGTGAAGTTTTAGATCCCAGTTTTTGGATCCAGTGATTTTGCTCTGTTAAAGATGAGGAAGTACATTAAATAGGATATTAACTCGGTGTATTAACTAGATCTATTATGTTATGTGCATGTTTTAATGTTTATAAAGTGTGAATGCAGTTCTCATAAAGGTGAGAATCTGCCAATACAGCTCAACTTCATTTCACCACAGTTCTGCTATTCTAGCCCTCACCTGTTCATGAGCAAAGGCCACCATCTGTCCCCAACCATGAGGAAGCTTATAATGGCTTCTGAACAATGGTCACAGAATTCTAAAGCCAAAGTGATGCTCACTTGCGTGCCTCAAAACAGACTTTTTAACCCAAACCTCTGCAATTTAAGGGCTAGTGTGCTGTGACTCACTGTGCCTCCTAGCCCCATCTAAGTAGTACTTGTACAATTATGCAGAAAGGAGGAAAATAGTTTCTCTTAATAATCATCAATATTTAACTGTTGCATGGTTAGATAAACTGGGTTTATTGATTTTTCACAATAGCAGAGTACTGTGAAACTTGCTTATCTGCTTACATGTATTGCTGTCAAAAATGCAATCTAAATAGATTGAGGAAATAACATAATAGGTGCACCAAATTGCTAGTGGTTAATATTTAAAACATTTGCATATTAAGTTGAAAAATTAGTGTTATCTAACTTTACTTTTTTAAAATGTATATACACTGCTGCAATGTTTGAGTGTTTCCCATGTATTAAATAGTAATATGTATTAGTGTAATTCATATTTTGGGGGCAAGGACAGCAATGTGTAAAACCAGTGTGTTGCACTGTGCACATAAGCCCAAATATTTTAGGGGAATAGAATAACCTGTGTTTTTCTTGTTGTTTTTTCTTTGTTTTCTAAAGAGTTGGTGATTTGTATATAGTAGTAGTAATTTCATTTGTTTGTCTTGAAAATTTTGTATCTAATAAGTATCTGTTAAAGACAAGAATCTCAAAGATGAAAATGAAATTTTTTGGATGGTGAAACCTGATGCAACCATATCTGCGTGTTACTACTAATTTGCCATAATATTCCTTTGATCTGTGAAGTGTTGCAACACTTCTGCATCGTATGGCATGTGTGATATGGATACAAGGTAACTCATTGTAACCCCAAGGATTTTAAACCTTCCTCACAGTTTAGGCCAGAATTCTAGAGTAAGAGACCGTTCATATCATACTTTATTTTTAAACACTAGTAACATTATACAGTAATCAGGAAAAGCAAATCAAGAACCATAGTATCGGCACTGAAAATGCATAATTGTATAATTCTGCCAACTATCTTGGAATCAGCATAAAATGGTTGTTTTATATTACAAGTTAATTTGTTATTTACAGGAATCAGAGGGGTAGCCGTGTTAGTCTGGAATTGCAGAAGTGACAGAGTCCCGTGGCACCTTAAAGACTAACTAAAATTTTAGAGCATAAGCTTTCGTGGGCTAAAGCCCACTTTAGCCCACGAAAGCTTATGCTCTAAAATTGTAGTTAGTCTTTAAGGTGCCACAGGACTCTCTGCAACTTTTGTTACTTACAGAATGTTGTGTTTTTCCCTCCCCCACAGTAAGACCTCAGAATTTTTAAGAGGCTAATTATGAAATTAACTTTGTGCTAATCAATTTGTCTAAAACATCTCAAAGTCTAAAAACCACAAAATTGATAGAGTGATATAAACCACAATTTTATCTATTTCTGCGTCTGATTGCTTTACTTTGCACACACTTAATTAGTTTTGAGGAAATTAAATAATCTGGTTTCCAGTGGGATGCTGAAGGAACCTACCTAGAGAGATTAGTTTTCTTTGGTTTTAGTTAATTCTGTGGGATTAGGTTTGTATCCTTGCTCGCTCACACGTACACACACACTCTCTTTAAAATAATATTACATATGGCTGAATTATTTTGGAAAAATTATAATTCTACACTTTTAGGTTCTGGTCAGGATGAAAAGTGTAAGTCTGAGAAGCTGCTAGAGTGTCAGGTTTTGTGGTATTATTGGCTTGACCAAAAGCAAGAATGACTGTAAATCATTCTGTCAGGTCTTGTAGACGCAAGAGGTTCCGATTTTTTTTCAGTTAGGCATTTTGGGTTGGTGATTCAAACCAAAACTCTGAACGTCGGGAGTTTCCCATCTAATTAACAGCAAAATTATGGAACATAATTTTGCTACAATTCTCATTCTCCTTTCAAATAATGATGGAGACTCACTATAATGATCTTTTTGAAGATGATTTCTTCAGTATGTGAATATAACATTGCGCATAACCATTTCAAAAGTGCTTAAATCCTGTTTTCAGAAATGACTTAGGAGCATTGTCAATGCTCCTATGTCACCTCTGAAAAAGGGACTTGAATTCCTAAATTACCTAGGCAATCTTGCAAATTTTATCCCATGTCATCAAAGCAAAATGAAGCTAAGGGAACCACATAGAACAAGTTGCTACTGAGTTATTCATATTGTTTCTGTAGTTGCTAAAATGATTTTAATAGTCTGTGCTAAAAAGTTCTTCAGAATACAACAATCCTTTATGAGACCATCTATTTATTACCCCTTGGGTTACCTTAAAAGAAGTCTGGAGAAAGTCTAGAAAATTTTGATATGATTGAAGCAAGTCTATGGAGACATTGGGCCATGTCATGCCATTGGTTTATAAACAGTACTTTCCACTACTTTCAGTGAGAATAATTGTTGAAAATTGGATGGTATGGTATGTTATGCTTGGAAGATAAAATTATTTAAATGCAGATCTGTAAAGGTAATGTTAAAAAGTCAAGAAAATTGCAAAGCAGTTCTTATGCATTATTGTTCATAGCATCATAGTTATGATGTCAAGATATCAGTGATGACATGCCGTGAAGATAATGATAAAATACTTCAAAGCTACAGTGAACTTTAAGTTGTGAAAATGATAGCACTGCTGGTTATTCCATAGTCATCTTGGTAAAGAAAAATCCAAATATTAAGAAAAGAACTAATCATTTTATTGCTATTACAGTGACACATAATGGCAATGAAATGATCTTTGATGTACCAAGGAAGAGCAGGGAAGAGAGAGACATAATTTTCATTCTTTTTATTGTTGGGAGGTGTTCACATAGTCTGGTGATGGATGACAATATAAAAACTCAGCTTGACAGTATACGCACACCTTCCACATAACCCCTTCAACAGTCTTCTTGTAACACTTATTCTTGTTTTTTTCCTAGAAAACCCATAAAAATGTATTAATCAGATCACCAAAAATATTTAGGAACTTAAGTAGCGTAAGACAGATAAGACACTGACAAGCCACTTCAGCCAAACTGTATGTGAGACCATAAAATGTTTTTGTTTTTTGTTTTAAGCTTCAACACCAATGGGGCTAATCCTCCTTCAATTAAATCAGTGGGAGTTTTGTCACTGATTTCAGTGGGAGCAGGTTCAGGTCTTGGGTTAAGATAGCAATGAGAAGAAATGTATATTTCTGTAGTCTTGCTGAGACAATATTTCTCCAGCACAGTGGAAAGAGCAAAACTGTTTTAAATCTGTATTACTTTTCTTTTTAGAGTCATGAAAAGACAAACATAAGAAAAACTAACAAAATATCTACGCAAAGGAGTATAGCGTGGTAGTCGTGATATAATAGCTGTCTTGAACATTGCCTCCCAGCAGACAGGCCAGGTGATTCCTTTCCTTTAAAGGTGCAGCACACACAGATGATAGAATCATTACCTCTTCCTTACATTTACATTGCTACAGACAACGCAGTTATTAATCCCTAAATATTTAATAAATTCGACCCAATTTCCATCTCACTTAGAAGATTAAAATAGACGAAGTAGATCCTGTCAATCACTTGACAAGATTTATGAAAAACTTGGAATTTGCAAGCAAGTTGAATTGCTCAGTGAATGAGATTAAATTGGGAATGAAATCAGTGGGAAAACTAAAAACAGTTAACGGTGATCTGGGTACAAGGCAGTTCTGTTGTTCTCTTCCCTCTGTTCACATTTGTCGAAGGTTGAATTTGGCTTGTTGTTTTGCACACTGTACACCAACCGAATAAAAATGGGGGGGAAGATATCCTGCCTAGAGACCTTCTGAATTGAATGGAACTATAAAAATCCATTTGTTTATCAATACTTGAGCTCTCAGGCATAAATACATTGGTCAGACCCATTTAGAACCTAAACTCCCATAATAGATTGTGGGCTGTAGTTCTTCACTTTTAGTTATGATCATGTCATGCACAGGACTCTCATTCTCTGCATTTAAATTACAAGCAGCAAATATAGACTGTGTTCTGATTATCTGTGTATCAGAGCAAGCAATGCACAGCGTTACAGGGCAGAGCTTTACATATTTTGGAAACAGATAATTCACTCTGTTCTTGTGGTGGGTGGATGAAGATAATAGTACTATTAATTCAGTTGTAGTTAGATCCCTTATGCTGGGGTCCATTTCTATATACTATTGGAAATATCTGCTATAATTCCAAATGTCTGAATCATGCACAAAAAACTTGTAAGTTAACAGCTGGTGGATAGAGTTCAATACTCTGAACTATTACAGCACTAAAATCATCATTTCATAGGGCAGTCAGGCTGGGTCATCTCTTGGAGCAGATGAATAGCAGATGCTGGCAAAAGCAGGCAAATACCGCAGAAGTGTTGGCAGTGCTAAAAAAGACTATCAGTAGGGAATAACAGTTATTTGGATTTTATCTGAGGGAGATTTCAAAGAATACCCTCCTTCCTTATGACAAATGTTGGATATTAAAACATTTTTCAGGCATAAAGTTGTGTATGTTTGAGCTCCAATTTCTCCTCTGTCTTCCTTCATGGTAACAACAGGGCTTTGTGAGGCTGAAATGCCTGGCTCTCAACCTTTCATTGAGAAAGAAGTAACCTCTGGCATACCATACAGTAGTCTAGACGAGTAGTCTACAGGCTAGATTCATAAGGGTGTAGTTCCCAATATTTCACATGGGTAAAGCAGGATGCAGTGCCACTCGGGGTTGGCTTGTCTGCCCCTCTGTAGATGGGGGCAGTATTCCCAGTGCTTAAAGCACTCACCGGATGTAGGAGATGGGGGTAAAAAAAAAAAAAAAAACAACCCTCCTCCTGCCTGATTCAGAGCAGAGATTTGAACTCAGGAGTCCCAGATGAATGTCCTAGTCACTGGTCAATAGCCATTCTCTCTCTCTTGCTGTCTGGCTCAGTGACTTTTTAAGGATTTCATACCAAGCAGAGCAGGGTCAACCGGACAGCTCCTCAGAGAGACCCACCCAAGGATGATTTCTTATAGCCCAGTGGTAGGTGGGGGAGCTGCTCTGAATTGGGTAGTGGAGGAATTAGAACTCCAGATTCCCCTGTCCTGGGTATGTGTCCTAACCACCCGGCCACTGGACTTATGAGCATGGCTACCACCACTCTGTCATCTGTGCAGCGTATATGTGCTCTGAGAGAGCCTACAGGGTTGGGCTTTGCTGGGTCAAAAGACAAGGGAATGCCTAGCTTGTGAATCTTGCTGGGGTTTAACCACAGAGCAGCTTGGCACTGTCAGGACTTAGGCTGCTTTGTACATGCCCACCAACAGAAATGCAGGTGCCTAGGGGAGTTGACCAGTGGAAATGTAGATGGCAGTTTGAATGGTGGTTCTGTGAATGCCAGTGCTACCTAAATGTCGGACTTAGGGCTAGATTCACAAGGGGGACTTAGGCACTTAATTGCCCCATTAGATGTTTAAGTAGTTAGTTGTTTGTTATGCTTGTTCTGTGGATAATCATATTTGTACAACTAAGGATGACATTAAAAAGCCTTAACTAAAGGAGAAAGTTATCTATGGTATGTATGTGGTTTATGTGATTTAAGCCCATGATTTTAGGCATTTCTGTAAATATGATTTGCTAAACCCCTAAACACTAAAATGTGTTTCTCCTTTGGTACTACAGCAGATGAGTCAATATTTATAACGTAACTCACACCCAACTTATCCTCTGTTGCCAAATTATTCAGTTTCTATAACACTGACTTTCAGTATTCATAATACTTCATGCTATGATTATGCTTGGCAGGATTCAGTTTTTATTTATTTTTATAATCTCAATGGATAATATCAATGTTTGTTTTTAAGCTTTTTTTCAATTTTTATATATTTAAATGTTCACAGTTGTGGGAAAATATTGGGGGGGGGTTCAACTTGGGGGTGTCAGACAATAGTTATTTAATTACAGAAATATTTAGATTCAGAAAGTTAAAACTATATAACTGTTAAAACACAAATTGTCAACATCACACGGCAATACATATAAAGTAAACATCCTTAAATTGAAATCAGAGTACAGAGGCAGCATTTTTCTTACTTTGTGTGTCTGTAAGTTTTGGTTATTATTGATGGAATTATTTTTGTTGGTTTGTATGTATAGTGAAATTGACTTTTACTGATTAAAAATGTAATACATGGTCAAACCTGGACCGTACTTGGAGAGGAAGCTTTTAGAGAGAGCCCAGGTGCTGCTGGTAGTAGTGCTGGTAGCACAGAAAGTATCACTCTGACTTTTGATTTTGCCTCATTCTGGTGCTAAGGATTGGTCTTTCATATGAATCATGTTATGATTCTGAGCATTCAAAAGTCAGAAAATGAAAAAGATGAATTAAGTTAAGCTGTCATTTTGCACAGATGTGGTAGTTTTTATTTTTGATTAAATGTGTCCCTTAATGTATTACTGTTTAAACACATACCATAGAACATTTAGGATATGCAGTGTGGCTGAATTAATTGGCTTTTTTAAAAAAAATCTTGCCTGTTTGTTTCCTTTCTTCAGTAGTTGAAAAATCATAACCTTAATGTTAAAATACTCAAAATAAAATAGTAATCGTATTAAATCCTTTTTTGCTTTTGTGCTAAAATATATGTCTCAATAATAACTTGTCAGTGAATTCTACAGGTTAACTCTATTTTGTGTTAAAAGGGAGTGCTTTTTAATCCATTTAATATTTGTTGCCTTAGTAAATAATCTGTTGGATGAGATGTAATGTATAATCACTTAGATGAACAAAAATGTAATGTTTTCTTTACTCTAAGATGTTGAAATAACATTTGCAGGGCACAGAGTCAACCGTTAAGATTGACTGTAAAAATTAACAGCCATAAATTTTTGATCTGCTTGTCTGAGGAGCAAGGGATGAGATGTTATACTTTAAATTTACCTTTTAGGCAGACCCTTGTAGTTTACATGCACTGCTCATTTCAAGAGATTAGAGTGAAGCACAGTATGGCATTTCATCTTTAAATTCATTCAGATATCTTCAGTTTGGAAGTTTTGTTGCAAATAAAATGAAAGTACAAGGGGTGTGTGTGAGAGAGAGATCACTCTTTTTTTTCTTTTAATTATTATAAAACACAAGATTGCAGACATTACAAATTGTTTCTGCTCTTTGCAAAATCTGTGTTACATATAGTCTGACAGAGCAATAAGTATTTTTACATTGTGGGTCAAATCCTGCTCCTCACTTCAAAAGTGTTGCATGAGATTATACATTGAATTATGTAGATTTTTAAAGAGGAAACTACTATGGATTTGGTCTAAATATACACCTCAGTTTGTGCATCTCTTCCTGGGTATAGTCAAAAGATGCTAAGCAGTTTTCCCAATGGTGCTATCTCCATCCTCACCAAGCCTATATTAACAGCAAAATTGCTGTTAAACCCAGCTCCATGTGTGTACCTCACCCACATATTAAGAAGATGTTGGTTAAATATATCCTTAGATAGTCTGGGGAAGCTGAGCCCCTTTCAATAGCTTTTGAATATGAAAGAATTTCAGAGTACACATTTGGATATCTTTAAAGACCTGTTTAGCTTTTGTTAAATACAGAAGAGATTGCAAAGAGTGGGATGAACAGCAATGAAAACTGTTAAAGAACCAATATACTTTCCTAGTAGTTCAGAGCCAGCTTTACTTCCAGATTGATTAATAAAATGGAAGTGCAGTCTACAACAAAGATTACACCAATCTGTAGTCTCTTCCTGTTTATCTCAAGGAAACAGGAACTCAGCAGCTTACTTGGGCTTCATTTTAACTCATGTATTTGCGAACTCAGTAACCCTTTTGATATAAATTAATGCACTATGCAGAACCAGCACTAGGCATAAGTAGACTAAGCAATTGCTTAGGGCCCCAAGCAGCTTAAAGAGAGTCGCCTATTTGCTTTCTATTATGTGGCATGTGTTTGAGGTATTCCTGCGTGGGGGGCCTGCCAGTGGGCTGTCATGGGTACCATGCAAAACAGATGTTTAATTATGGTCCCCACATTTAATACCATGTTATTTCTTTCTCCTTTTCCATGCATATGGCCTGTACTCTTAGTGGTGAAGTTCACTATACAAAGAGAATAGGATGGCCTGTAACCCACAGGCAACTGAGGGGATTGCTTTCTTGGGTCACGGGATTGTTTGCCACAGAAATTGTGTGAAGCATCTAAAAAATTCCAATATACATTGGCTTAATGAGTTCCAGAGGGTAATTGTTGTAGATTGTGGGTTTACATCAGATCAGCTGAAGTTGTCCTTTTGTTAGACCACTTATTTGGGAGATATTTCTGATCAATGTATGTGGGTGTAGTATATTTGATGTGCAACATATGACACAGTCATGCTTTAAACCTATTCCATTCACTTTCCCAGATACCACATCTCTTTTCTGAGATGAGTGGATTGCAGTACATCTTTTGGAATATGTTTTTAGCTGGAGCATAGAATTCTAGTAGCTTGGGTCAAAACATCTGCATGACCCCTACTGAATATTTAACTTTGAAGAAATTCTGTGGTTCTGGTCTAACCACTGTTCTAAGTTTGGATTTATAAAAGTATATTTGTACCTATAGTACTAGCCAGTGATATTCATGTGATACTTTGAATTACAATTGTGTACGCATGAACACCTGAAAAATTGTTGCACCCTCCATGGCATGTGCATTACCAACCAAAGCAGCTGCTTGATCTTATTGCTATTTTCCTCCTCCTGTCCCTATCCTCAGAAAGTTTAACACTTGTTAAATTGCTGCTTAACTTAGAAGACAAAGATTTATGTGGCAGAGCCCATGTCTCTTATTTGTTAATTAAATTCTAGCCATGCATATTTACTGTACAGTGCTGTGTAAATAATAAATAACATTTCCATAGGTTTCTCTAAACTGAAGGGAAATCAATGAAATGACATTTTTAAGAAGTTTGGATAAAATGGCATTACTTTGTTGTTTTTTTAAATAGAAAATTGCAGTGTTTATAAAGTGTCTGTCCTGGTGGGGGCGGCGGGGGGGAGGGGAGAAGGAAATTGCTAACCTTAATTATAAAGTTAAACATCAGTGTTAATGTTAAATCATATCTGCCTCTGACTGTGTGTAGATCTCTGATTCATAGCAAAACTTTCATCTCCATAGTGCCACCCCTTAATTTCCACAATGCCCTTTTCCACTCCCTTCACACTGGCAAAATCCATGTCCAGTCTTTGATGTCATACGTTTTCTCACCTCCTTGTTCTTCATCTCTTCCTTCTTCAACCTATCCGAATCTCACCTGTGAAAATTATCTGCTTTGCCAAGTGTTGAGCGCCTTTTTAAATCCCTTCATTGCCTCCCATAACAAATTCAAGCTATTCAGAGCCTTCTAGAGCATATCTGTTGTCTCCTTTCACTCACCTCAGGCCCACATTGCTTAGTCTACTTCAGGGATTGGAACCTTTGGCCTGCGGCCCACCAGCGTAAGCCCCTGTTTGGCCAGGCTGGTTTGTTTACCGGCCGTGTCTGCAGGTTTGGCCGATCGCAAGTTCCACTGGCCGCAATTCATTGCTCCAGGCCAATGGGGGCTGCAGGCAGTGGCGAAAGCTGAGGGATGTGCTGGCTGCCAATTCCTGGCCTACTTGCTCATTTGACTACCCCTGCATCCCAGGCCAGCTTGGAGCCATATCCTTGGAGCCCCATAAATGCAATTTTTTCAAATCCCTTCTCCAAACACTTTTTTCCAAGGAGTCTTTTTAAATCCTACTCATCCATTCTACTAAGGGAAGTCCAGTGTTTGTAAATTAATACATACACATTACTCATCTAATCTACCACACAGCTTTATCTTAACCCTCCTTGTGCCATCACCTCCTCATTTTATTCTTTCCTTAATTTAGATGGGCCAGAGACTTCATCTTTCTTTGGCAAGTGATGTGCATGTTTATAGCACTGTATGAATAATGAGTCACTTGGGTCACAGGCTCTGTGTGTTAACTTTTGGACTGTGTTGTATTACATTCCTTCCCTCACTAGACTAGTGCTACACTTACATAGCAACCGCAGTGTTATCTCACATCTTGCCGTTTACTTCATATTTCCATAGTTGTAGAATCCTACAGGTTAGATAGGAAAGAATTATTGGGTCATCTAAGCCAGTCCCCTGGGAGCTTACTTTTAAATGTCCCCAAAAATAAGGCCTCCACCATTTTCCTGGAAAATTATACTCAGTGACTTAATTGCTCTCCTTATCAGGTCTGATTTGTCCTAGCTGCACAGCCTGTGGTTGCAGGAGGGATTGGAGTTCTGCCAATGCTAGCTTTTCATTCCTCTTCCAACCACACAGTATGAAGCCTGAGTATGAGAAGGTGGAGCCTGGGCTACACTTCTAAGACCCAAAGCCAGCTTGGCTCCCAGGTTCTGACAGAACTTTAGGTCTGCTTGACACTGGCAGAATCTCTTCCTTATCAGTGAGATATTTGGAAGGCATGAGAGAGGAAATGGTGATGAACAAGGAAATATATGATGTTTTTGGGGGGTGCAGTTAGCAGCATTGGTCAGCATCTCTCCAACTCCTCCACCCCACCCCACCGCTTCTAGTTGTCCTATCTGTGCCCATTTGGGAGCTGCTTCTGGTCACCCCTTCCCTGCTGATTTCCATATGCCCCCACTTTGGAGGTTCTTCCTGGGCTCCACTTCCAATTGCTTCATGTTGGGGCTTCCCTTCTTACAGTCATCCATTACTCCTGCTTGGTTTATCCCTTATTTCAACTGATTTTGAGAGGTAATATTTGTTTGATTTCACAGAGTCAAAATACATTCTGGTCAGGATTCCTGGATCTAATACAATCAGTTTAGTTTTTATTAATTTATGGAGGAGCAGTAGAAACTCTGTAAATAAGGCCATAGAAGAAGTTCTGTATAAAGTCAATTAGTTATCCATCTTGCTCATGAATCTGGATAAAATATAACTTGAACACAAAAACAAAAATTCAAAACAACCATCCCTAGAGTGAAGTCTATCATGTAAAGTGCTAAATGTGTTATCTCTCCATCTTTCCAAACTCAAATATAATAGACTAAGACATGTGGCCAAAAATAAAGGAAGATTTGTGGATAATATAAAATTTTAATGTTGTACGGTATCTTAAATTACACATTTACAGTGTTTAACCTGTCAGCCATTCACTTTCATTGAATTGACTCAACTGGTGCCAATGCAAACTTCACATTTAACATTAAATTTAGTTAATTTCTCATAATTTTTCATTGTCCTATGTAAATATAGCACTTCAGTTGCTCAAAGACCTCCTCTTAGAGGATCAAAGGCAAATATATGGTTTTTGTTAAACACTTACAATTTGCTCTATGGTTGTAAATTAAACAAAAAATTACTTTGAGATACAATAGCTTTGTACAAATGAAGCCAATATCAACCTTGGTCAGCCAACCCCCAATGAGCAACACTATAATTTATCACTTTTTATAGTATGAGCTAGAGAGTTTGAAGTAAGAGACAGCTTGCCAATTTCAAGGATCTATGTAATGACAGAGGTAGTGGTGATGGCCTCGATTCCTCTCTCCCACGAAGAAAGCTGTGTCAGAGGGACAGAAAAAAGTTCCATGAGGTTCCTGTGTTTTCTATAAATTGGCTACTTCAGGAGGGGTTGTACTGTGTAGTGATGAAGCGAGTGTCAGAACCCACTCCCTGCCCACTCCCCCCATCCATGGATCATGAGGATCCATGTTGGACAAGAATCTCTAGACCTGTCAAAGCATGGACAGCTGGGTGCCTCCTGCTTCCGCTGTCTGCCATGAATTGTGCCATAAGGTTGCTAACAGTCCCATATTATAATGGATGTTCCATATTTAAATAAAAAATTGCCTGTCCCTAAATTGTTACAGGAAGCTTTTGGTTCTATATTTCGATCAGGTAGGATTATCATATTTTGCCAAACAAAAAAGAGGATGGGGGTGTGACCTAGCTCCGCCCACTCCCTCCCACTCCTCCTCCCTCCGAACCTCCAATTCCCCCCTTCTGGGACCCCTGCCCTTAACTGCCCCCCAGAACCCCACCCCCTACCTAAGCCTCCCTGCTCCTTGCCCCCTGACTGCCCCCCCAGAACTCCCGATCCATCTAACCCCCCCACTCCCTGTTCTTTGACTGCCCCCTCCAGAAATTCTCTGCCCCTTCTCTAACCCCTGCCCCCCCCCTTACCCTGCAGCTCAAAACTGCGTGTGGGGCTCCACACCCAGCCCAACACGCTGCTGCCATGCTCTCCAGCTCAATGTACAGCCCAGACCCATGTGCTCGGCAGCAGGGGAGTGAGCTGGTTGCGGCTCTGAGAATACAGAGGGGACGGGGGAGGGAGAAGGAGGTGGAAGGGAAGCGGGGAGCTACAGTTTCCAGAAGCTGCGGGAGAGAGAGGGAGAGTCCGGAGGCTTTGACTGCAGGAGCCCAACGCCGTGCTCTGCACCGGGGGGAGATCCCAGACATTTTTAGACTTATTTTTTTACAAATTCCGCCCCCCCCCCTTTGCGATTTTTTGCAAAAAAAAAAAAAAAAAGCTGGACATGCCCGGGAGAATCCGGACGAATGGTAACTCTAGATCAGGTGTGTAGTGCTGCTAGAGTGGTCCAGAGTGTATTTCCGGCACCTGCAATCCAGGGTGCAGAGGTACTCCAGCATTTCGCTTTGCAGAGTGCCACTTGTTGGAAGCTTGACCTGGTACATGAGGTCTTAATGCCATACAAATTTGGCCTGGCCACCCACAGTCATGCCATACACAGAGGAGCGAGGCCAAATTTGAATAGTGCTGCTGATTGAGGGACAGCCAGACTAAATTTGAGTGGTGTTGCGACCCAGTCCGTGGGGTTGGATTGCCGCTGAAATTTGGCCTAGCATCCTTTCTGTTCCTGAACCCCTTCTGAAAGCTGCTCCTCGCATCGAAGCCTGAAAAGGTGTGCCCCAGCTAGTTGGAGCAAAGTCTTCCACTTGCTGCCTTTCTCCAGTCCGCACCCTTTATTTCAGCACCATCCCAGTAGTGCATGGTGCTACCGCAAACCCCGATCATCAACTGCAGACTCCGACAACTCCCAGCGCTTGTACTGAATCTGAACGGGGACTGCAGCAGCTGCCTGACCCAGTGTCTGAGGCCTGGGTTCTCTGCAGCACAAGAGATGGTGAGAGAGAACTCCTAGGAAGGATGGGGAAGAAGGGACTCACCCCCACAGGCTCAAGTCAAGACTTCTGAAGTTTGTCCTATATTTTTGAAAAACAGCATTAACATCCCTATCTTGGCAGTACAGCTTCTGAGGAAGCTGTGTTGCCATTGGCAAGGTCTCTTAAAAATAAAGTAACTACATAGAAGCAGGATAATTCCAACAACTATACTTTATATGTATAAAAATGAAGCTTTAAAATAGGAAAAACAAAGAAAAACCTCTTTATCAAAAGACCATGTTTGAATAATTAGCACGTGGAACTTATTGCTGCCAGCTATTATTGAGACTACAAGCATAAGAGAGTTCACAAAGATTTAGATGTTGATATGGATAAAAAGAATTTGAAGAGTTATCTTTTAAAACCCTTCATAATCTGTTTGGAATAGATTTAAACCCTCATTCTTCAGGGCATAAATCAACCTCTATCTGAAGGGGTTGGAGAAATATTTCCCTGTGGGCAAGTTATTCCATAATTACTCACTTTGGGATTACTGTACCTTCTTCTGAAGTAGTTGGTATTAGCCACTATTTTAAGTAAGATTCTGGAATAGATGGACCACTAATGTGACTGAATCCTGTCAATTCATGTGTTCTTATAAAAATATGCAACTAATGTTGAATTCCGCAGAGTAGACTTGGAGTATTTTACACAAAGTGTGAGAAGCTGAAGATATTAGGATCTCTTAAAATTATTACCTTTGTTTTTATTTTAAAACTTATAATTCCAGATCAAAAATTGTCAAGAAAAGACAAGAAATTGATGCTTGAAGTCTAGAGAGCTTCAGCCTTCATGTAAATGTTTATTAATAGGGCCATATCTGAGTAGCGGTGTTCAGATCCAGACTTAGAAGATCAAAACTTGTCTAAAGTTCAATGGCATATGGGCCTGGGTTTTTGTTCAGGGCCTTCTCTAATTAAAAAAAAATGAGAACTCTAAATCTGTTTAGTAAATGTTACTTTTTTAAGTTGTCCCATAGTGTGGAAGAAGTTGGCTAAATATGCACTTCGAAACATCCTAGTCATGGCTTCTTATATTTGTGCCAAGTTGTATAGCAGTAGTTTTTGGAAATCTTACTGTGAGAAATTGTTTTTTAATCTTTCCCTAACCTCATTGGTACCACAGATTTCAGAGGATCCAATTTTCCATTCACAGGTTTTTTTTTATAACATGCATATATTCATAGGGCTCTGCTGTGCCCTTTTTAGCACTGAATGGTATATAGCCAAAGGCTCTGAAAAGGTTAAAATAATGTTTCTCAGTTGGATGTGTTGATTATTAATGGATGATGTTCTGTTACATTGGCACAGTCATCTGTCACTGACTCGTAACGGAATAATTAATTTATGGGGGAAGCTGAGGTCTACGCCATTACTTTTCAATTTCAGGAAATATCCGATGGCAGTGCTCTGAAAGGGCTAACTAACCAGAAAATTCTGGGCATTGTTTCATAGTAGTCATGATAATATAATAGAATTACCTTAATTAGCCAGTAAAGCTTTCTACATTGCAAATTATTGTGAATGGTAGCTTTCTAAATACCTTGTTTTAAAACCACAGAACCAAAAAGATTACTTTTGAATGTCATCTCGTTGCATTCTTTCCTCACAAAATAGGATGAATATTTTACTGTTAATTATCCCAATAAAATGCTTGCAAAACAGTTGGTCAGAATGATTGTTTTAATCTAAGGTTGCAGCTACAAATATCCAGGCTTTTAAAAAGCCTGTATTTCAGAAGCGATTGATATCAATTGTTCAGAGGCCCTAAAGTGGTGGTGTTTGAGTCCAATAAAAATTAACGGTTCCAAAAATTTGCTATTGAAGAAGACAAAACTGATTTACTTTAATCAGTTGCAGTGTGTAGCAAACAATATATACTGAATTCAAAAGGTCACTTTTTCAATATCTGAAGACTATTTTTCCAAATAATTGAAAATTACATTTTGAGAGTATAATAATTATAAGTGATCAGCTACTTGTAGCAAAAGTAGCTTTCATATAATAAAGAGATTTGGTACAAGTAGTCATACATATGAATGTTTTTTGTTTTTGCTTGATCTACATTTGCCTGGCCTGTGGGAACAGATAATTTATATACGGAAAACAATAATGTAATGTACTTTAAGCAGTCCTGGTGACTCTCCTGACTATTTATTTTTTTTTTTTTAAAAAAAAAACATTGGACAACTGTCACACAAATCAGACTGAGTGATTTATTATATGAGACCATTTTCTAATCTAATGTGAAAGTGGCTAGAAATAGTATTTAAAACTACTGAAATAGATCAGATAAGGGTGGTTCAAAACTGTATTTAATCTATATTGATAGTTCTGGTTTATAATGAGGTATAAATAGAGAGGCTGTAGTGGCAATTGGTGTATTTGTCTTTATCACAGGATTGAACAGTAGAAAGGGGCTGAACAATATGGGCCTGATTTTTTCAGAGGTGCTGAGCACACTTATCTTTTACTATTTCTGGAATTTTAGGAGCTCAACCTTCTGAACATCAGGCCTTAACGAGTAGTGCTGGGTGACGTATGACATCTAAATTTTTTTTTGCCAAAAAATATGGCTTCATTTAATGAATTGCCTCCTTCACAGTTTGGTGAATCTAGTTCTTCGTTTCCTTTGCTTTTATTTTAAAAAGATTTTAAATGCCCTGAAACACTTCCTTCTAAAAGGACTAAAATATTTTGTTCAACCCCAAATGAAAGCTTTCTAGCTTTTTTGATTTGTTGGAAAATCAAAAATAAATACATTCAGTTTTGGTTTGACTCAATGTGGATTTTTTTTTCCAGAGTGGCCAGCAAACTGAAAAATCAGTTATTCACACCGCTCTTTATATGAGCCTCCTGTTAGCTTTCCAATCTATGCCTACTGTCCAATTGTATAATACGGACAAGTGAAGTCTTCTGGGAAGGAGAAAAATAACATGAACAACATTACCTACATCCTAACAATATAGCTCCTAGTAACCTGCCACACAGTAACCAGTTGTAACTTAATATTGGTCAAAGCAATTAAAGTGAATCAAAGTCAACATTATGATCTTATGAATATCTCTGAAGCAGCTATCTTCTTGGTTGAGAATGATATTCATAAATTTCCTTGAGGAATTTGACATATTGGTAGAAAAGTGCATTGACTTGAGTTTATATGGATTCAGTGGTTGACATGGTAATGTTGAGGGCTAAGATTGACACACAAAGAAGAGTTTAATTGATTTCAAAACATTACCTTTTACGTTGGCAGATTCTTTAAAGCAGACGCAGTGTGTTGTAGATAGCATTTTTTTTTTTTTTTTTTAAGTAATGGTCCCATAGGCAGTTATCCAAGTTTGAGCTTGGTCAGTTCCAAGTGGGAGTACGCTTCAGAATGCTAGGTTCTTGCATTCTGTGAAATACTTGGCACATAGCAGGTTTAAATTATTTCACCTTAACAAAATTAAATTATTTAAAGTAGAAAAGGAAATAAAATTTTAAATTTAAAAAGAGACTGCCTTAATAACCATTGCTGCTTTAAAGGTAAAGTTTTAATATTTTTTCTCGCTGTTTATTTATTACACTTGTGTGTCTCTTCAGAAGGTTTTCAGTAAGTTGTCTGGCCCCTGTCAGTATGTATAGAGCCAATTTTAAATATAAAGCCATGTAAGTAGGTGGAATTACATGGATGCTGAATTTGGTACTGTTATACAGTAAAACTCCATGTTTCTATGAGCAACTTCAATATCTTTGGTCATGGAGGAATCTTTCTGTGCTTTAAGCTAATCGTTTACTACTATAACATCTAATTCTCTGATTTAGATAAGCACAGAATTCCATCCATACTGCCATTCTAGATGCAGCTTGCGTGGGTTATGTGAGGTTACATTTCATCATGTGTTGCCAGAATTCTCCCACTGTCCTACCCAGAGGATATGAGTAATTCCCATCAATGTCAGTGGGACCTACTTATGCCTTGTGAATTAAAAATCATGATCCCAGGGAAGAAAATGTGCTCCAAAAATGGTTCTAAAATTGAAAAGCTTTTGAACATCCCGATATGCTTCTGTTTTTTTTCGTTTTTTTTTTAAAGCTCATGTATAATGTGAGCAGAAATGTGGAGTTGCTTTCTGGGAACAGAGAGATACTATATAAAGAAGCATCAAATGCAAAAAATCATCCACACTTATAGGCTTTCTCTCTACTCCAATGCTAACTGTGTTCTAAAGTGTTAACACTTCGCAATCATGCTGTAGACAGACAACAAATATGTTGAATTATCTAAAATGTTAAACCAATAGGCAATTGTAATGAAGACATTTCTCACAGGGACACTCAACAAACTTCAGATTGACCGTAACCACTCTAGAAAGATCCCTGTTATGCTAAATAGAATAATCACCATTTATTAGTCAATATTTACTTACCGGAGATGCTACAGTTATTTTCTATTCTAAGTATAAGGGGAAATCCTGATATCTGATACTACTGTTGACTTTGCAGTGATGATCTCTACAGTTAGTTTAAGGCAACAGCTGATGTTAACAGATGGATGCATAGACAGTAGAATATGAGCAGATATTGGGAATGCAGTCTTGAATGCCAGTAGAGAGAATACTGTTTAGTATAATGATTAATCAAAAAAGAATGAGAAGATATTGCCAGTACGCTTGGATATTAATATGCAGAAAAAATGGTGCTGTGCACTATCCTCTCATCAATACATAACCCATTTTCCCTTTCTGTGCTTATGTTCACAGCAAATGGTAGACTTGTAATTTATACCTTTCACAGACTCTGGTATGTATTTTTTGGAGACTGTAGACTTAAAGGGCTGGATGTTGATCTCATGTACAACAGAATTATGGTAGTATAATTTCAATAACTTCAGTGTCATTACTCTGGGTTTATATCAGTATATCAGACATTAGAATTGGGCCCAGAAAAAAAGCCATCGATCCACACATTATTTGTACCGTACATGGTTTATATGTAAACGTGATTGTTTCCAGACTTAGCTAACAAGCACAATTTAATACATAGTACTATATTAACTATAATAGCAATGACACAAATGTGTAGGGGTCTGCAATTTTAGGAGCATCTAAGCTTCTGTTGCCTTTTTAAGAAGAAGGTTAAGAAGATGAAGGTTCAGGCACTTAACATGGAAAGGGTCTTTAAGTATTCATTGGGTTTATCAAGCTCTGTCCATGTGCATGCATATTACGATGAAACATATGGAGTCAAAATTGCTATGAAAAAGCTAGTTCACTGTAGTGGGCTGAAATAAATCAATGAGAAGAATTTTAAGGAGGGGATCAGGGGATCTGACCTGTGCTATGAGATATAGGAACACCATTTGGTTTATTAGGACATAACCTTGAAAAAACACCAGGGCAACTATTAGTGGTCTACATGGTGCCAAGCACTGCTGGAGCCAGCCTGTGAATTCAGGGCCTGGAAGTGTTGCATATACAGAAGGTAACCATACTAGTGGTCACATGGCCTGCTCCAGATTCCTACAGTTCTTGAACTTCACACTGGCAGGATTACTTTCTTCCAAATTTTGTCTGGCAGATATCAAAGTGTACATGGAAGGAGGTGGAAGGGTGCTTGACTCAAATAACATAATTTGGAGAGTACAAAATGGGGAGCAATGGCTGAACGGTGATGGGGTCACAAGTGCTGGAACTAAGGGTGCTTGAGGTGCTGCTTGAAGTAGTAATACATGGTTTCTGCCTTCAGTACCCCCACTTTAAAAATTGTTCCAGGACCACTGAATGGGGTAAGGTGTAAAATGGGGAGGCTGCCCATTGCTCTCTAGGATGCCCCAAGACTCCTTATTCTAGAATCTCTTCCCTCAACAACTTCTCCCTGGTGGCCTTCAGTTCCCTCCAGTACCCTAGTTCTGTCAACCTCCTCTGCATTTTAGGTGTATTGGGGTATAAGCTCCTGTCTCCCCCACACTGGCACCAATTGGTAAGGGGGTGCAGAGGAGAAATGTAGGCCCTGCAGGGGAAATGAGTATTTCTCATCATTGAGAAGTGTCATAGCTGGTGGTGCACAATTTTTGGCAATTATGTAATATCCCTATTTCCCAAATTAGGAAACCCTATCAAATGAGAGGTGAATCATACAACAAATCCACGAGAGAACTGGGAATAGAATTTAAATTAACCTCCCACCGTCCTATTCTAAAACCAAATTGTACAAATAGGTTAATTCTGCTAGTAGACACTACATTACCTGAATGTGGATTTCAAGCCTATGGTTACAAAGAGAGAGTTAAGTTATGAGAAGAATTTCACTGCTTCAGAACTGAAGCTTTCTTTTCTGTGACACACAAAAAGAGATTATGCAGGGCCCGAAATGCAGAAAATGTTATAATTTATACGATTCTGCATTTACCTTTGTGTATACAGCAAGCTCTCCGAATGCACCAAAAACTGAAAGACTTTAAAAGACACCTAGTGAAATTATGTAACAACGTACTAGTGTTTACATGTTCCATTTTTATATGATGATAATAGCATCCTTTTGTCCACTAAAATACATTTCTGCAGCTGTCCTTTAGCATGTCAGAGTCCTTTAATAACCTTTTACTGGCCATGCTGTCAGAAAATCATCAACATTATTACTGCTTGTGGAACTGAACAACATTATTATAATTCTTTGCAGAGTTGGTGAAAATTTTTGATTTTGGAAATTAAATTTTTTGGATGAAATTTTCATGAAATATTTTCCCTCCTTCTTTAAATCAATTTATAGATCTAGTAAAAAAAATGGATTTAAAAAGGCTTTTTAAGAAAATACTCAGGAACCCCTTTCCTCTCAACCCCACCAGCTCTAATTTGTATTTTATTGGCTCTGAAGAGAGCCATTTGATGATCAAGGCCCATTGTGCTAGAGACTGTACACGCATGATGTAAAAAGACAGTTCTTGCTCCAAAGAGCTTCCACTGTTGATTTATGACAGGACACAATAGGTGGATGAAACAAAGATCAGAGGAGAAAGGAGAAGTTGTGATAATTGTAAAATCAGAAAATCTTGCCTGGTAAGCAATAGCCACGAGTTACTTGCCTCATCTTCATCAATTGGCATGGTTTGGTAGGAATGGTAGTTAGAGGAGGGTAAGGTGGTAGTTGTATAGGTGCAGCTCCACAGGAGGCCTCTTCGCGTGTGTGTGTGTGTGTGTGTGTATTTAGAGTATCAGGGAAGTATAAAAGTAAACTCCTTTAGTTGAAGGTATACTGACTTTTTTTAATCCACATTAAAGTATCTGTTGAATTCGTCCAGTTACACAAAGATACTTATAGGGAAATTGAAGGCAGGCACTTGTTGAATCTTCTCATTATCTTGTAATATTTATTTAATCTTTTTGCCAGCTGTGAGAGAGCTTAGGTTAATTAACCACCTCAGGGAAAACTGAGTCATCTGGACCAGTGACTTTAACACTGGTGGCCATGTAGCCTGTCTTCTGAATGTCTCTACAGTAGACAGAGTGCATATTGACAAATACAGTAAAGACATCTAACAAATAGATCACTATTATGCATTGTATCACCAATGTACATGTAAAGGTAAATCAGATAATTTATTGGATGAGTGCAAAATTTTACTGCATATGCTAATTCACCTCTGCAGAGAGAATTGGAAATAGTTAAGATGGATGTAGGAAGACACCAATTGTTTTGGTCCAGCTTCAAAGGGTCTGCGTTTGTAATACAGTAAAATTAGCAATGGCTTCTTCTTTCTCTTCTCTAGAAACTAGCTGTGTTTATGTAGAGATTAGTCTGCTAAACCAGGCTTCAGAAAAGCAGAATTTAAAGGCAAGAGCATTAAACTTTTCCAGTTAATTTCATGAGCTGGGATTTCTTTGTCATGGACTCATAGAAATGAAGGGGCAGAAGGGACCTTGAGAAATCATCTAATCCAGTCCCTTGCACTGAAGTAGGACCACCTAGACCATCCCTTGCACAGGTGTTTGCCTGACCTATTCTTAAAAACATTCAATGATGGGGATTCCACAACCTCCCTTAGAAGCCCATTCCAGTACTTAACTTTCCTTAGAGTTAGAAAGTTTTTCCTAATACAGAGGTTCCCAAATTTGTTCCATGGCTTGGCCAGGGTAAGCCCCTGGCTGGCCGCAAGATGTTTTGTTTACCCGAGTGGCCATAGGTTCGACTGCTCGCAGCTCCCACTGGCTGCGGTTCGCCATTTCCGGCCAATGGGAGATGTAGGAAGCAGTGCGGGCCAGGCCACCACTTCCTACAGCTCCCATTGGCTGGGAATGGCGAACCGCGGCCAGTGGGAGCTGCGAGTGTCTGTCTGAACTTACGGTCACTTGGGTAAATAAAACATCTTGCAGCCAGCCAGAGGCTTACCCTGGCCAAGCCATGGAACAAGTTTGGGAACCCCTGTCCTAACATCATCTCCCTTGATGCAGATTAAGTCTATTTACTACTTGTCTTGCTTCAGTGGACATGGTGAACAATTGATCATGGTCCTCTTTATAATAACCTTTAACATATTTGTAGACTGTTATTAGTCTCTCAACCACAATCATCTTTTCTCAATACTACACATGCCCTATTTTGAAAAGAATTAAGGCAGAGTTAAAATAAAAGTACAATGTAACATGTTAACATTTACTTAATGCTTATTCAGGATCAGGTTAATATTCAGAGAGTCTGACTAACGATTCTGGCTTTCTGATCTTTTACTGTAAAATACAAAAGGGACCAAATTTCTAAATACCTATTCCATAGGTGCAGATTTCACGGGTGTTCTGGGACTGGAGCACCAACGGGGAAAAATTAGTGGGTGCTCCGCATCCACCACAGCCAAGCTCCCCCCTCCTCAGCTCTTTCTCCTCCACTCCCTCCCAGCGCTTCCTGCCCTGTTCACTGCCTAATAGTTGTTTGCCGGCACTTAGGACTTTCTGGGAGGGAGGTGGAGGAACGGGGACGCCGTGCACTCAGGGGCGGAGGCAGAGGAGAGTTGGGGCAGGGACTTGGGGGAAGGGGATTGAATGGGGATGGGAAGAGGGGGTGTGGAGTTTGCGGAAGGGGTGGGATGGGGGGTGAAACTGCTGCAGGGGCGGGAAGAGGCGGAGGCAGCGGGAGAGAGTCAAGCACCCACTGGGGAGAAGGGAAGTCAGCGCCTGTGTTCTATTCTTTTTTTGGCACTTGTGTATATATACTTGTTGTAAAAGCTTTTCTGTTACAGGAACAGTCCATTTTTTTACTACACCACAATTTCATAAGAGGAGAAATTACTGGAAAAATGTGGTGTGCAGCACAAAGTCTCACTACTAACAATAAATGAAATTAATTAGTTGTTATGTTTAAGAGTAGATCAGGAAATCTCTAGGAATCTCCATTTCGTCATAAGATTTCTCTTTTTAATAATTTCCTCTCAAAGCAATCTAAAGCCTATGCACAACTGCCATGTGTACAAGTATGTTTCCTTCCCTCCCCCCAACCTCTCCAAAATAGTGCCTCCCTGGTAGGAAAAATATGATTGCTTGCTACTTGAGTCAAATGCCATCTATATAGTAATTTATGAAAATTTTATTTAAGCTACACACAGTGAAGCTCTATATCCTCTTTCCCATACGGAGACCCACTCATCAAGATCAGTTTTTGTCCAAAACTCTTTTTTACTTCTTAGCAATTCAGCCCTGTATCCACTTTCCCTAGGGTTCCTTTTTGATTGTCAGCTCATTAAAGAGCTCCTGATGTAGCCGTATTGCCTCTTTCTGTTCTTCCTGTCATTCATTTGGGATAGTTTGTTGATGTGCCTTTAATATTGTTTTTTGGAGAAACTGCCAGCTTTGATAAATTCCCTTTTCCCTCAGATTTTTCTTCCCATAGGATCTTACTTAGCAGTTCTGAGTTTGCTTTTTTCAAGTACATTGTCCTTATTCTGCTGCTCTCACGCCTCCCTTTCCTTAGAATCCTTTCATCCAAGTTGCTGTCAACTTTTAGATTTGCAACCAATTCCTCACTGTTAGAATCAAGTCTAAAATGGCCACTCCTCTGGTTGTTTTGTCCACCTTCTGAAACAAGAAGTTGTCCCTAATACTGCGGTTTTCAAAATTCATTGCACCGCAGCCCCCTTCTGACAACAAAAATTATTACATGACTCCAAGAGGAGGGACCGAAGCCTGAGCCCAGCTGCCCCTCGGTGACAGGGCCAAAGCCTGAGCCGCACTGTTCCAGGTGGGGGGCCCAAGCTGAAGCCCAAGGACTTTAGCCCCAGGCAGGGGGCCTGTAACCTGAGCCCCACCACCCTTGGGCTTTGCTTTGGCTTCAGTCCTTGGCTTTGGCTGGGGCCCAGGCCCCAACAAGTCTGACCCACAGTCTGAGAACCGCTGCCCTAATACATCCCAAGAACTTAGTGGAGATTTGATTTGCTGTATTTTTTTAAACATGTCTTGGTCATTAAGGTCCCCCATTACTACTAGGTCTTTTGTCTTGAATATCTCTGTTACTTGTTCTAGAAATTTCTCATCTTCTTCCTTCTGCTGATTTGGTGGCCTAGTAGTAGACCCCTACAGAATGTTCTTTTTCCCCACCTCCTTTTATCTTTACTCAGAGACTTTTAACTGGTTTGCCTCTCACCTCTGTCTGGACTTCAGAACAAGTGTGTATATTCTTGATGTATAATGCAACACCACTTCCCTTTTTCCCCCTGCCTGTCCTTCCTGAACAAGTTAAGCTCTTCTATACCAGTCTACGAGTCATGAGATTTATCCCACCAAGTCTATGATTCACACTAAGTCATATTTTAGCTTGTATACTGATACATCCAGTTCTGCCTGTTCATTTCCCATTCTCCTTTCATTTGTGTATCATTATCTAAAATGATGATTAGATTCCTCCAGTGTTTTTCCATGTGGTTCCTCCGGTGACCCTGTTTTAATTCTCAGTTTCTCCCCTGACATATGTCTCTCTATTAAGAGCACATTTTTTTATCTGTGAGCTTTTTTACCTCCTGCATTTGAACCTAAACTAAAGCCTTCTTCATTATGTTGGTGAACTGATATCCAAAGATGCTCTTCCTCATCCTGGTCAGGCATACCTCATCTCTTCCCATCAGTCTTCTTTACTGGAACAGTATCCCATGGTTGGAGGAAACCAAAGCCCTCCCATCCACACCAATTGTGCAACCATGCATTCGTCTCCAGGATTTGCATGTCCTGCTTGAGTACTTACCCTCAACTGGAAGGATTTACTAGAATTCTGCCTTCATCCACTGTTGTCATTGCTGATCTGCTCGGGGCCATACCTGGCTGTATCCTTACATGGATGAGTAGCATGGAGTAGTGGTCAGAGGCTCGGTTGAACCTCAGCAGCCTTTCTGTAACATCTCAGGTGCAGGCTTCAGGCAGCACACTTCCTGGGACAACAGGTCAGGGCAGCACATGAATGCCTCTCTCCCCTTCAGAAAGGAGTACCCAACGAACACCACCTTTTATCCTCTCCTTACGAGTATGGTGATTATGAACCTCCCAGCTTTGGAGGAAGGGGGCTCATCTTCCTCAGCCATTGGGGAGGTCTTCTCTTTACTCGTGTTGCAAGCACAGCATACCAGTTCTTGATCTTGATGAACACGAAATCTAGGGGTGGGGTGGACCACTGTCTCCTGCCCAAGATGGCAAGCTGCTAGTCTTATCCCTAGGAAGTGGCCAGTTCTCCTTTCTCACCTGGTACTGTTGTAATATTTTCTAGTTCGTGAGCATCCTCCTTCCCAAAGGTCTCGATGTGCATCCTGTCCTTGTGCTACTGAATGCTACGCAGATAAGCCTGTGGCTCTCTTAGTGGCTTCCTGTGGGACTCCTCCAACTGATACGTCTCACGATGGGGGATTCCCCTTGCCTGGCTTTCTTTGGCAGGGAGAAGCAGGCTGCTTTCCCAACAAGTGAAGACTAGGACTCAGGAAGAAGCCTTCAGGGTAAGGATGCTTCTCTGGCCAGGGGCTTCACAAGTGCAGGCAGAGGAAGAGCTGCAGTGGTGTTGGCAATAATGCGGTTTTCCTCCCGTTGTGGGCTCTTCCATGTAGAGTACCTGCATGTTAAAGAAAAAGCCCTACCTGCCTGCCTTTGCCAGTGAACTCAGCTGGCTAACTCCTTTAGTCTCCCAACTGCCTTCAACTCACCAGTCACATGTCTGGGGAGCCTTCAAATTTTTAAAAATGTGCCCCCCATCCAAGCTGCAATGTGTAACTCAGACCCTTCTATCACTGTCCTATTTAAAAAAAAAAAACGGCACTGTTCTTGCTTCAAAGAGCCTTGAGAGAAATCAGGTGCTTAGTCACCTAAATGCAGGGCAACCTATCCCAGATGGCCAGCAACCAAGAGTAGACTTCAAACACAGCAAACCAGTAAACCAGCACAGAGTCCTGCCACACTCAGTGGCAAATTTCCACCATAGAAAAGTGCTTCTCCCTCCCCTCCTCCGAAGTTAGTCAATAACAACAAAACAGAAGTGGCTCCCAGATGCTCATCAGCTGGCTAACTCCCTTAGTCTCCCAAGTGCCATTGTCTCACCTGGTGTCCTGCTGAGCACTAACCTTGGAAGCATATGTCAGTGGATATATGCTGGCTGACTTTGCATACATTTTCACCTCTGAAGGGCTTTTGTCTCATTGATGTCCCAACAAAATAGGTTTAGTTTAGTTTTCTATCCTCTTGTAGAACACTTAAGAGTGATTTTCTTTTTATGGGCACTTTAGAGTGAAAACTTACGATGAAAAACTTCAGCAATAAGACCTATTGTAGATTGAACAAAACACGTTTCGAAAGATGCCAAGCTCCAAAATTATGCCAGCATATCGGAGACTTGGAATGTGATGACAGTGGTTTCAATCCAGAATAATTCTATTGCCCTCAGTGAGGTAATCCTAGATTTATACTGGAGTAAATAAAATCAGAATGTAACCCAATATCAATGGAATCAAATGTTGTCACAGGATAAAGTTTTTTCTATTCCTATAGACATTATTTCAGAATGCTTATATAATATTGTAAATTTTCTCACAGTTGTGGTGAGAGCACTCGTTCCAACCAGTACCATAACCCCATTTTATAGAGATGGTTTAAAGGAAGGAATTGAGTCAGATAAAAGAGCTACTATTCTGGGTGTGGGAGGTAGCATGGTGGAAGATTGGAAGCTGATCAAGGGAAAAGGAGACAAAGGGAGAGAAAAAGTAAGGCATGGAGTAGGAATATAGGGAGAGGTAGGAGGTCGTTCAAGAGGAGGATGAAGATCTTGAATTTGATCTGGTGAGAGACAGAAAATCAGTGGAGGGATTCATAAAGAAGAGGGATGTGTTTGGAGGGGTTGGGGTAGTTAGATCAGATTAGCAGTGTTTTGGGCAAAATTGGAGTGGATGAGAGAATGGCAGCTCTGCCAGGTGGGAGAACAGTAATAGTGGCAAGAGATAACCCTGACAGCTACAGTGACTTTAGTAGTGGATGCTCTGATGAGGAGCATCTAAATGTGGTCATACTTGAGGGGCTGGACCATTGAAGAGTAGGACATAGGGCAATTTTTATTGATTCTAGGGCCTTGGTTGCCTCTGTCCAGCTGCGTCGGGTTTAGACTATTAAAACACAGAGAAGTTACCCTCAGCATACTAATAAGATGGTAACTTTGAATTTTACAAACATATATAACATCCACCACTGGCCTCCCCCCATTCTCACTTTATTCCCAGACTCTGAGTAAAGAGAGAGTCTAGCATCTTCAGCTTCAAGTTATATGCCTCACCATTTGAGCTTAGAGGTGTACCACTGTTACCTGGTAACAGGCGTAAGCTCTACTACTCCATATATGGCTTAGCTACATCTCACTTAGGACTGTTTCATAGCCCACTGAATACAGTGGGGGAGTGGATTAGGCATTTAGCCAGTGTGGTAGAATATATTCTATTCTTATGAATCAATTAGTTTCTGACTGGCTAAAATCATGACTATTACCTTATCAACTAAATTGATAAACTATTCAGCAGTTAGCTTGTTTGACAGAGATTCTGTTTAGTATCACTGTTGCTTTATGAATCTGATGATAATTTATATTTGCTATGAGATACATACTCTTTCTCATGTCCTATAATTGCTTTTAAAAAAGCCTAAAATGCCATGAGCTAAATAGAGACATCTTCCTAAATTAATTGCCTTTCTGTACTTTTCAGGACATTTTATTTTTCTTAGTAATATATTCTGTTAGTCATCTAATTTCTCATAGGGTTATGACCTTATAGGGCTAGTATGTCAATGAGCTCTTTCATTTTCTTCTGGAACATATTTTAAACTAATTAAATGCTTCTGTCTGTAACTTTATACTGACTGGAGGAATACACAGAACTGTGATTATACGGTGTTTCATATTGTCGGTGGATAAATAGATATACAGAAAATTGTTACTTGCCTATGTGATGGGGTCTATAAACCCCACACTGACAGAGAAGGGGTTTGGAAGACTGTAGCCCCGCCCCTCCGCCCCTGTCATTTATGTATCCTAGGGAAGAGGGCTTTAAAAGGAGGAAGCAGCAGTACACAAAGGGGGAAAACCCTAAGAAGGGAGCATCTAGTAAGGGGAACCTTTATGTCAGAAACTTCCCAGCTCTGCGAGGAGTCCAGCAGACCGTTGGGGTAACCTGATAGGGAGGGGCTGACTTGGCTATCCAGCCATAAAGACTCCAACAAAATTGCTACCAAGGCACCCCTGAAGAAAGGTGGTGCCTCAGACTCACCCCCAGCCCTGCCTTGTTACTGACCCCAGGAGGGCTTGGCTTGTGTTGAACTGAACTTTTGCCTTCCCCTCACCCAGAAATAAAAGAAATAGGCCCACTGCTAAAACTAGGAGGCTATTACCTGCAGTAGGCCAACCCTGTGGTGCGAATTGGATGTGGTGTGGGGTCCCAGCCCAGCTAGGGAGATGCCCCAGAGAGATTTGTTTTACAACCTAACACTTATATATGATTTTTACATAACTTTTTGTTAATTTGAAAATGAATGCATTGGCACACTTGCTTTTCTGCTTGTAAAAGAACAGTTGCATTTTTTTTAGTTCTTCTAATCTGCACTTCACTTTTTATTTCCATCAATTTTATTATTAGTTTCAAATATATTTTCTTAAAAATGTAACTAACTGAAATTGTCTATTTAATAAGAAAATTACTAAGAAAAAAGATTTGTGAAACTGGAGTTAAGTATGAAATATGTTTTAGGAACTTAGGAAGAAAAACTTGAACTGCCAAAAAAGTAAGTCTTCAGTTTGGTTTTGAAAAAGCATACGGGCAGGCTTCTTACATTTCTTGAACAAGAGCTAGAGGGGAGGATATGAAGAAGATCAAAGAGTGAGGTAGACTTAATTTCTTCCTCAATATCTGTGGACATATTTATTTGTTCATACAAAGTTTCACCTTTTGTAAATGCAAAACAGTTATTTGTGGACCAAATGGCAAACTACACTTGCAGATCAGCAGTTGATTGTGTATTAACTAAGTTTGCTTGCAGAAGTCTGGTGTTGACACATTTTTATGGATATGCAAATAATGGGGTATGTGCATGAGTAGGGAAGCTTGCTAAAAATGTTGGCTCCTATCATCAGCTCACAAAGTGATCAAGAGATAAAGGTTTTCTTTACATCTTTCGGTCACGTTAACTTTACATGTTGGAAAGGCTATTAAAGTGATTGTGTTTTTTTGCACCATGAGTAAATTGTAGCCTTGTAAAGTTTTCAGAAGGTGGTGTATATTGTTGCTGCTTGTTTCATGCTTAAACTCATGTTGCAAAATGATGTTTACAACTAAGTGCATCATTTTTTTGCAAGCTCTCCAAGGAGCACAGTATATATTAACAAATAGCTATGAAAAATGCATGAAGTGCCAGGAACTGCTGCAAATAAGAGTATTGTAAACAGACCATGTGATAACTTTGTACAATTAGAGCAAGAAACGATGTATTGTTTGGATGCTAAAACATCAGACCCATAATGCATCTTACTGAAAGAACAAAAGAATGTGTCTTTCTCTCATTTAGCTGTCCACATGAATTGAATAATATATTTGTTGATCTGAGCATCATTATATTGAGGACACTGTAACCTACATATTAATCTCTTTTGGTGCCTTCACATATATGTTGAACAAAAGGGGTCACAGTACTGAACACTTTTGAATTCTATACCTGAGAGCTCTCCGTGCAAAAGAACTGTTGCGTGAGTGTGCTGACAAGTGAAAATACACTGTTTGTATGTGAAATCTTGTTCTGAAGACTCAAAGATTGAGATTTGAAAAACCAATAGATTTCAGATATTGCTGAAGTTGATCCACCACTATTTTTTTCAATGATCTGAACCAGAAAGGTGAGGAAAGATCTCTTGGCCTCTATTAGAAACTCAGAGCAGGATTGCAAACTTTATTCACGATGGAGCCTATTGAAGTTGTTGGTGGTCTTCCGCCAATGGCACTCCATTGTCCTCTCCATGTTTTCAACTTTTGAAAATGATCTGTATCTCCTGAACACATGGGGAGCAATGCAAAAGGTTGTGGATGGCTAAAGGCCAGGGCATTAATGGCTGTGGATGGCGGATGGTTGTGCTGTCTCCCCATACCATACATACCCTGATCGAGACCTGAGGGTGATCAACTCTGCAGAGTCTTTACTTTTATCAGGAGGATAGAAAGGCGTTGGACTTGGTCTGGAGAAGATGATCAGATCAGGTTAAAGGGGATGCCCACTGAATCACTTGCATAGTAACCCATCTCCTGTAAGCACTTGGATTAATATCAAGATTGAGAGATCCCAGTTCAGTTAACTAGTATGTCCTCTCGTTGTGCACTGAAGTTTCACAGATTTCAACAGACTTAGTGACACCTGTACAAAACCTAATTCTGCAACTCAGCTGATTTTATGGAGGGAGCCTGTGAAGAGGAGGGTGATCTGTGAATCGTTATGATTCCTATGTTAGCTATATCCTAAGGCTCACATATGTAATGGACACACTTGAATTGCTGTCTGAAATGGGCCACTTCCTGCATATAAAGTCAGAAGCAAACATTTTTGCTCCACTTCCTTGTTCCACTCGAGGATCCTATTGCACCAACCACGTATTCAATGAGCTCAGTAAAAACACATGATTAGCTGGGTTGTCCCCTCAGGTCTCAGTGAGTATGTCTACACTGCAGCTGGGAGGGAGCCTTGCAGCATGGATAACAGATTCGCACTAGCAGGGCTTATGCTAGCACACTAAAAATAGCTGTGTGGGCATTAAAGTACTGGTGGAGGCTTGGGCTGGCCACCTGAGCTCAAGCCCAACCTGCTCCCTAGGTCTGAGTGTGAGTGGCTAGCTTGAGCCTCTGATGGTGTTGCAACATCCACACAGCTATTTTTAACTCACTAGCATGAGTTTGTCTGCGGAGGCTGGGAAGCTTGCTGCAGTATAGACATTCCCAGTGATGTGAGCAAAGTCTGATGTTTCTTTATTGATTAGGTCATGGATGCTGCTGGTTTTATGCTTTTGTTTTTGTTTTTCACAGTGTTTTAGGATTTAAGGCAGAATGTTAGATTATTGTGATGAGGGCCTGATCCAAAGCCCTTTCAAGTCAGTGGAAAGACTCACTGACTTTGACTTTGAATCCAGCTTTGAATGTACCTTGCTTTCTCCTGTGGACTCCTCTGCATGGTTATCACTACTCTGGTTCTTTCTGCTTTCCTTTACTTCTCATGCTATGCAACCTCAAATCTTCACATCATTACTAGCAAGCTCCCAGTTTAGCAAACTAAAACACTCTGCTCCCTACAACCAAATGTCCTCCTTAGACACTGCTTCCAGTTTCTACTGGCTATGTCTTGGGAAGTGATAGTTTGGAATGAGGAGTCAGCTTGGGGCTATGTGTATAAGGTAGTTGGCAACATGACCAGGGGGACTTCACTGTGTATATTTAGTAGAGGCACATCCAAATTCAGGTTACCTGTACAGATTACGTAAAATGAACATCCTCTTTCTCATTAGCTGAGGGCAGTAGGGGGAAACATTTTCAGCTGATATCATTAAGCAGCCAAACATTATATTTGAAATGAGATAATCCTTTGCAAAATATTTAGTAGCATAATAAGTTGTTTTTTCCCCTTCCCAGCCTAAGTAAGAGTTTCTAATTTTCTCCAGTACTCTGACTTTTTTAAAATCCCCTATTCGTTTGGTAAACTGTGGCTAATTCAGGCCTGTCTCTTGTTTTTGGCCAGAGAAGCTTTTTACTGTGCTTACTTATCATGCTGGCAATAAAATAATAATAAAATATGTTGCTGCATATCCGCTGAAGAACAGTAACAATCATCAGTAGCGTTGTCAGATGTGCGGTTGTACATTATGCAGCCTATTTACTCACTGTCATTACTAACCCACTGCATTGTTTGGCTGACATAATGTCATCATTTCCCAAAGTGGCAAAAAACAAAGGTGACACCAGCAGCTGTACTTGCTGATGTGTGAGCAGTTTACCTACCATATTAAGGTGTAGGAGGTGCTGACAGGTGGCATGTGCAAAGCAGAGGAAAGTACATTGTTCTGCTGAAAGTTGCTTGGAAATAAAATGAGTGATTTCTGTTTTCTCCTGGCTACATTATCAATTAACAATAGTTTTTAATGTATTGTAATTTATTTCTGGTTAGGGGTGAGGTGATGTATTTTTCTCCTTTAATTTCACCCTCACCTTTAGGTAGTGTTAAACTTCCTCTTGGATGGATCTCTCTATAGAACTCACCTGTGTTGCTTCCAAGTCAAGTGGAAGGGTTGCCTAGAGAACAGCTTAAAATATTTGCTTCCTTCACCTCAATCTTCTGAGGCAAAGCATAGTGCCTTTATAGTCGTCCTCGCTCCAAGTTGATGCTTCAGAAGTCTGCCTTGTGGTTTATTGAAAAATCATTCCAGTGGAGAGAAAAAAGGTTCAAGTAGTTCTCTTGAAGACTGGGAGGCTGAAATAATATTTAGGAGTGCCCAGGGAGGGGCAGAAGAAGAAAGAAAAGGGCAAGCTTTCGGAAGAGCTGGGCACAGGCTGGGGCCTGCCTTCCCAAGAAGCTGTAGACTTGTCATGGAAGAAAACTAGGGAGAAATGGGACTAAAAGATATCGGGATTTTTTTTGGGGGGTGGAACGATGATAAACTAAATTCTGATACACTCTTGTATAACTATTACTACATGTTCTCCGGATCAATTTTTTCTCCTTTACCCCATTTTTCTGGTGGTCAGGTCATCCTGGCCCAGCAGATGACTGATAGATGACAGGGACCTATTTTTTAATCATAATTTCATATGTTCTGATCATTCAGCACCCATGGGGTTTGCGCCAAACACCCAGGAAGAAACATAGAGCGTGCTCAGCATTTAGCAGCCATAGCTGATTGGCGGGACCCCCAAACAGCTGATTGGCGGCTGTGGGAGGAGCTTGGGGGAGAACGGAGTGCAGTGAGTGGGCAGAGGCCTCGGGAAGAAGGTGGAACGGGGGTGGAAAGAGGTAGAGCAAGGGCGAGGTCTTGGGGTGGAATGAGGACATGGCCTCTGGGCACCCATGGTTCTGATTCCAAAATAAGCAGGAGCAGCTCCTGAGAGAGTCTCTAAGTCAAATTCACTGATGAAAATAATGATGTAAAATTGTCCGGCATAAATCTGATTTAAAGTGGGTGCAAGTGTGGAAGTAGTGCAACTCTCACTGATTTAATGTTCCATTTTTATGCAAAATGAACTTAACATGTGCATCGAAGGTGATTATAGCAACTTAAAGGAATGCTTATGACAAAATATTCTTCATTTATTGTTTAAAATAGTCCTAATCCTAACCTGAATTTTCCTGTAAATTACTTTTCATGCTGAAATACTCCTCACCTATCTGGAAGTATAAATTAAACTAATTTTGCACACCTATTGAATACCAAAACAGTATAAGTTTCAGTATTTCACCATTTTCAATTAGTTTTAAATTACATTGCCTCTGAATTTGACTTTGAGAATTTTTCTAGATATTTTAATGATCAGTGATTACTTCTCTGTTTTGGACTCTCAAGCCATTAATTTTTAACTTAATTGTACCATGAAACACACCTGATACTAACCTGTGCTCCAAGCTGCTCTACTTTTAGCCATGGCTCAGAAAATAGAGAAGTACTGCTCATGGGCCAAATTCCCAACTTCAAATACTCATAAGTATAAAACTACTCTTTCAAAATGTTCAACTATAAATCTCGAACCAGTCTGCAAAATAAGTAAGATGGTTCTATTTTTAATAAGATATCTGAGTGGGAAAACTCACCTGAAATGGTAAAAAGAAATTGTCATCACCTCACTGATCTCAAACAGCTGAACCAATTGTTTTTCAAACTTTAAAAATAAATGCATTTGGACTGAGACCAAGTATCACAAGTTTCATCTCAAAAGGGATTTGTATGAGCAAGTTATGAACCGCTCATCCAGTGTTCTGAATGTCCCAATAACAACGATGTGGGTGATACTGGACAATCCCTATGCTCCTGAATGAACTCTCTCAGAAAAATAAGATGAAAAACTCTATATCAACCATAGGCAACATTTTAATTTATATCTAACTTCTGTCGTCCTCCTCAAAGGAAACCTGCAAAACATCTTCAAAAGAGGAGGCTGGGAGCTGAAATTCATAACTTTACTAGACACTAAAAGTCATGGGTTTAATAAAGACATTGGATTTATTACAACAACAATCTGTAACCCAGTCATCCATCTTTTGTGTCCTACGACTGCAGAGGTGTTAACTGGCCACCTCACTTTGAATAGTCTCTTACAGTATGTGTTAACTACTTATGCTAAACAGTCTATTCCACCCTGCATTTAGCTGTAACACTCTGAGGCTACATCTACACTTTAGCACTTATGGCGGCGCATTTGCACTGCTTGTGGTGGAGATGCTCTAAGCTGATGGGAGAGAGCTCTCTTGGCTTAATTATTCCACCTCCCATGAGAGGCAGCAGCTATGCTGGCAGGAGAAACTCTGTCTACAGTGGTATAATATATGGATTATTTACACTCTGAGTGACAAATTATACTGAAGTAAGTTGTTGTGTAGACGAGGTGTGGGTATCTTTCCCAAACCTGAAGAAGAGCTCTGTATAGTATCTCTCTTTCACCAACAGAAGTTGGTACAATAAAAGATTATCTCATCCACCTTGTCTCGCTAATATTAGAATTCAGTTAGGTGATGTGAAATTGGGACATCAGTGGTAATTTTGCTAATTGGAATATAATGTACTGGTTCATTTATGGACTGCAATTCCAGTGCTTAAGACTCAGTCCATAGTAATGACATGACATTCATGAAATAAAGCTTTCTGGTGATGTCACTTCCATTATGGTTCAAAGCCTGCAGTTGATAGTGCGTGGCTGGTCTACTGCACCTGTGCAGAGCCCCATTGAAGTCAATGAGCATCCATGCTTCTTCAGGTGAAGATTGGGGTGTAAATGATTTTATCTCTGTATTTTGGCACCGGCGCAACTGCTACTGGAATAGTATATCTAGTTCTTGCATTCACAGTTCAATAAAGATATTTGATAAATTAGAGGGGATTCGGAGAAGAGCCACAAGAAAGAATAAAGGATTAGAAAACATGCCTTCTAGTGATAAACTCAAGGAGCTCAATTTATTTAGTTTAACATTGAGAAGGTTAAGAGAAGGATTGATTAGTCTTAGAAGTATTTACATGGGGAACAAATGTTTGCTAATAGGCTCTTCAATCTAGCAGGGAAAGGTCTAATATGAACCAATAGCTGGAAGTTGAGGCGAGACATATTCAGATGGGAAATAAAGTATACCTTTTTAACAATGTAGGAAATTAACCATTGGAACAGTTTGCCAAGGGTTGTAATAATCCCTTCTGGCCTTGGAATCTATGAATAAGGCTCTTTTGTCTTTTTTTTCACTAGCTGGTATTGGTATTTTGTCTGCACCGTTTTTTTTTGTTATCCCACCGATATACAGATTACTGTTGAAGCCTTATAAATTAGTGTTAACAATATGATGTCATGTCTTAAGGCCACCCAATATATATATATAATTACATCCAGAATAATCCCCTATGTTAAAAGAACTATTAAGGTTGAATAATCAAGCACCCAACAATTAAGAAATGCCAGAATTAAGGGTGTGTGTGGAATCTTGATTGAACCCTTTCTATATATGTATTATGATACAATTATGTTCATACCTAGAACACCATCCATCCTATGTATTAATTGAGGCAGAGGTTGTGTGGTAAGAATAGTATGTGATCATGTAATTAGAGATGGTATCATAATAGAAATAATAATATTATTTAATTTGTTTAATTGTATTATTTTTACTTTAATAAATATAAATTTGTGTAGTCTAATAATTAGAGCATAACTGTCTGATTTGCCTGCACACATGCAGTTGGATAATTTCAAGTTCTGGGATATGCAAAAATGTGGGTGCTTAAATATTCATACACAAACTTTAGAATGTAACTTTTTGTCACATAGATTTGAAAATGTGTACCTTTAGAATTTGGGAGTTGTATCCAACCTGATGATTAATTAAACAAAAATAAAGCCTAAATGTCATATTTTAGTCTTGATATTTGTACTGTTTAAAATAAAATAAAATTGTCCAGAGTAGTCCCTGAATGTTGTTCAGCTTTAGAGATAATTTTCCCAAATTTTTACAGTGGTTTACCTTGGAGAAGTTTGAGTAAATGAATACATGACTTGAATAGTTGGGGGGCTTTTAGTTTTAAAACTAAATCATCATCTGTTCACTTTCAGCATATAACTTTGCTGGAATTTGCAGGTGCAGATAATAAAATAACTTTTCCTAACATGCTCTCACATGTTTACATAGTTCGCTGAGAGACTGACAGTAATTCTCAGACTATATGATATATTGATTGTATTCTTAACCCCTCCCCTCCACCATCATGTAGAGCTTTTATGACATTTTCTTTCAGAGTGAATAAGGACTGTGCCTTTTCTGAAGAACTATTCCTTTACTTTCCATTTATTTGTACTTAAGGATTTCCCAGGATACAGTCTTTGAACAATTATGTGAAATCTTTCCGACTAACAATAACAAACTAGTATAATATACTGTTTATTTCATATAGAAGTGTGGTGATAATGTTTCTGAATGACCCTGTGCTTGCTGTATGTTTTTTGTTAGGATTTGCATCAATGTAGAAATTAATGAGAGGCTGCTTTGCACATGACATGCAGTAAGCAACTACACCATAGTTATTGTGATCCTGCATATGCATACATTTGTGTTCTCTCTCCCTCTGCACAAATACAGAATGAGGACATCATATTATATTGTGACGCACTGGCTCCCAATTCATCCCAAATCAAATTCACACTTTTAGTTCTCACTTTAATGGTCTACCATAATCTCTTTCCTGCTTCTCTTGTTTCTTCCTCCCTTACCCCTCCTCTGTTCAAACAACTCCTCTGGATGGTCCCCTTTGTAGTGATCTTGTACATCAAGCCATGGAATTTTCCTTATTTTTTCCTATTCTTTTATCCTATAAGATCATATATTCAAGTAAGTTAAGATCAGCTGATCAGCTGAGATGAGTTACTTTTGATGCCATAGCTCCTTTTTATCATTCTCCACAGCATATTCCTGTCACAGAAGACCCTCATGGATCAGGCATTGACATTCAAAAAACTTGCATGTATTCTAAGTCTAAGTAATGACACTTGTACATCAGCAAATGTCATGTCAAATGCAAGGAGGTTCCACTTTTTGAGATTCAAATTGTGTGCTCGGTACTTTACAAAACAACAAGGGCCCTGGTTTCAACATTCTAACAACACTGCACATACACAGAATAAAATATTCTTAATATATGGTGGTAATTGTATCACCATATAAGCAAAGAAAGCTGCACCATGCACTCCTCTCTCTTCTGCGTGCCCACTAATACTTTCTTCTGTACACCACTTAATTTTGCAAAATTGGTAGAGACTTGTCGTCTTTCCCAAAATGTGATCTGACACTAGAAAAGTAAGGCAGGCCCCCTACCTACTATTCAGGAGAGTACTATGTCTCCTGCACTAGTTAGCATAGGAAGAGGCTTTCTGCACCCATCTGCAGGCCTAGCTTCACTTGTGCATTGCAAAGCAAAATAGCGCCCTAATCTTGCTTTCCTCCTCCATTTATTCCTTGTGTGGAATTTTCATTGAGGTTGTTAGGTGTGTATGTGTGTGAGAATCAATTGAAAATTCAGGTTTAATTAAGAATCAGAGAGGTTCATTTGCAAATTTGATACCATCAGTCAAAGATTGAACAAAGACTACGAGTGGCTAGCTAACTACAAAAGCAGCTTCTCTTCTCTCGGTGTTCACACCTCCAGACCAGCTGCTAAAGGAGGACCTCATCCTCCCTGATTAGAGATAACAAGTTGGTTCAGCCCGATTGGACTAACTTTGTTATCTCCAACCTGGCCCTTGCCTCTTATTTATCCCTGTCCCTGGATACTTCCACTGCTTGCATCCAACGAAGTGGGTATTAGCCCACGAAAGCTTATGCTCTAATACTTTAGTTAGTCTTTAAGGTACCACAGGACTCTTTGTCAGGTTTAATGAGTTTAGTCTAAAGAAGTGTTCTCTACGTTAGCTTTGACTAATTGATTCATTGTGATTAAATTTGATTATTTTAGGCACAATATTGTTTGGATTGACAAATGTTGAGAAATATCAGGGTCCGAATGATTAAATAGGCTAAATCAGCTTTGATTATATCGTGAAAAATGTTCCTTAAGATAACTAACATAACTTAAAAAGCTAGGGTTTAAATGTGGAAAACTGATAATATTTGACATAGGTAACAGTGGGACAGAATTATTTAAAATAGGTAGCTCTCAAACCTTTTAAAATATCAGTCTGTATACAAATAGTTCATATAACTGTCCAGTAAGAATAAAAAAAAACATTATCAAAGATTCACTTGTGCTATATATCTGATTTAATTTAAATAATTATTTAAAAAAACTCTACCACCAACAGCAAAAAAAACACCCAAACTATCACCACCTTAACTGTGAGTGCCTAACAAGGGAAAGGTAGAATCCAGATATTAAAGCTGTTATGCAGTAGCACTTGCAATTCCCTTTAAAATGTCAGTGTTTGTGATTATATGGGTTTTAAAGAGTATTTCTAAATTAATTAGTATGAGACTAATTTTATTATATTAGGTCATACTATTAATATACATTGTAAGTCCGTATATTATTAAAATGTTTAACTTGGGTTAAACAAAAAGTTAATATGTTTAATCAATCAAAATTTTTCTTACATCTGTCATTCTTTCCTATTTGGCCCAAGGGGATTAATTTATTTATCAGTATTGTGTCTTGAACAGATGTCCTGTAGTTAGAAGCACTAATGTATAATACTGATATATTTTTTCCATATATAAAAAGTTTGTTGATATTTTTTAACATACAAGTCTTTCAAATACAGTGTCTGAGCAGCTTGATGATATAATTATAAGATGATGGTTTTTACGCAACAGTACATTTTAGTAATGAGCATTTAACATCTTTTCCAGCAACAAGATGCAGCCAAAACTTAATTGCTATGCTGCTGGCCATGAGAGTGTCACAAATCTCCTGAGTGCCACAGCTGCAGAAACAATGTATTATTTTAGGGGATTAATCTTATCCTCTCAGAGGGCATGAAACATTTCTCATTTGGGTTTCTTTCTTTCTTCAGAGGATTGACCTTGGCTCTGCCAGTCTTCTAGCAATCCCAGGGATAGGCTGGCTGAGTCATAGGCCAGGATACTACTCTTCAAGCTCAAGCAACAGTAAAAATGAGTGGCCCTACCCTAGTGCAGCCACACTCCTCCTTGCAATATAGGAAAACAAACAATTGCCAAACAGGCATCTTTGGCCAGACCACCTCTGGAAAATCACGCAATGGGGAAGGCTTTTCTGGCACTCTGAGATAAATGATAGGGGTGATTTTTTTTTTCCCCCTGAACTTTACTAGATGTTTAAGACAAGAAACTCTAAAGGGGCCATAGCTGAATTTTACCGTAGCACTCTTTCCTTGTTGATGGGTCTGTTCATTTTACCGTTACTAGCCTCTACATGCTCTAGCATTTATTGAAAAACAGATCAACTGTGAGCACAAATGGCATCCCCTGGCTGACTGTCAGATGAGAGAGCAAGAAAAGGAACAAGCATGGCTTAAGGATTTAATCTGCTTTTCCATATAACAAGCCACTAAATTCTGGATATGTATGCCATAATTGGAAGAATATAGAGAAGTACATTCTTCCACTTATGGTACCTACATCCAGAACTTTTCTCTCTAGCATGACTCTGAATGGTGAGTTCAAATGAATGAAGAGTTGTCTACTGAGGAACACTAGAAAAGAACAGCAGGGTAGGGTCTGTTCGGTTCCTTTTCTGCAATGAATAAGTATTGACTTTTGTTATAGTAACCTCTGTGTAGGTTCTTGTGGGTTTGTGTAGGTTCCTGAGTGCCTGATCTGATTTATTTAGAAGAAAGGCCTCATGGAGGAAAGACATACATTTGAAGTCTTGCATCTCTCAGAAATCCACAAATATTTGTAGCTGGATAGGTTCATCTTCAGAATCTAATCATGATCCCCTGCTTGTATGACATTTGGATAAAATTTCCCGCATTTATGGGTTTAACTTGAGGCATAAGTGCTTTGTGATTCATATGCAAAACTGAACTGTGATTTTCAAACTGTTTTGTCACATGTAGTATTTATTACTGTTTTGCATCTGGTTTCAGACATGATGCATGCAAACACAAGTAAAACAGACCCTAGAAATACAACATAAATATCTATATATGTGTGTGGTATGAGAACAGATATTCACAGTGGGCCTTTTTCAGAGTCTATCCAAGTTTGTATTCTTCTATTACATAAATTAAAGATACTTGTGTTTTTTTATTTCTCATCTCAGACATCCAAGAGAATTATGAATGAGTTTCTGTCTTCTCCTCTTAGTTGGCATCCTAAGGTTCTAGTGGGGAAAAAAACATGCTGGCAAAAATTTCTGACTGCTTAGTCAGGTCATGCAATTGACACTGGAGCTGATGAGAGAGTGGTTAGATGGGTCATAAAAGGATCTTTGCCTGAGGATGAACATTTGGATTCCAAGCAGATGTGGTTGCTTGAGCAATAGTGATTGTGGAAATGAAAGTGTTTCTGCTGGTTGGCTTCTGTCTGCCAGCAGACGGAGATAGAAAAGTCTAGGATTTTTTGTGATGTCATCTCTTTGTCTGCTTATTGGCTAGATTAATACATGCTAGTTATTGTCTCTCTCCAGCAGCTAGACACCTCTCTGAGTCTTATCTTAGAGAGGAGCCTGTTGATGACACAAAAATTGGAAGAGTGGTAGATAATAGAGAGGATTCCAAGGGATCTGGATTGCTTGGTAAACTTAGTGCATCTTAATACAGCTAAATGTAAATGCATGCCTTTAGGAACAAAGAATGTAGGCCATACTTGTAGGATTGGGGACTCCATACTGGAAAGCAGTAACTCTGAAAAAGATTTGGGGGGTTGTGGTTGATAATCAGTTAAACATGAGCTCCCAGTGTGATGCTATGGCAAAAAAAGAGCTAATACGATCCTGGGATGCAGAAACAGGGGAATCTTAGACTACTGCACTGGGCAGCACAGCATGGAGAGGAGGTGACCAGCCCTCTGTGGAGAAAGAAGTGGTTCAGGACTATTTAGAAAAGCTGGATGAGCACAAGTCCATGGGGCCGGATGCACTGCATCCGAGGGTGCTAAAGGAGTTGGCCGATGTGATTGCAGAGCCATTGGCCATTATCTTTGAAAACTCATGGCAATCAGGGAAGGTCTCAGATGACTGGAAAAAGGCTAATGTAGTGCCCATCTTTAAAAAAGGAAAGGAGGAGGATTCGGGGAACTAGAGGCCAGGCAGCCTCACCTCAGTCCCTTGAAAAATCATGGAGCAGGTCCTCAAGGAATCAGTTCTGAAGCACTTAAAGGAGAAGAAGGTGACCAGGAACAGTCAGCATGGATTTCCCAAGGGCAAGTCATGCCAGACTAACCTAATTGCCTTTTATGATGAGATACTGGCTCTGTGGATGAGAAGAAAGCAGTGGAGGTGTTATTCCTTGACTTTAGCAAAGCTTTTGATATGGTCTCCCACAGTATTCTTGCCAGCAAGTTAAAAAAGTATGGGCTGGATGAATGGACCATAAGGTGGATAGAAAGCTGGCTGGATTGTCAGGCTCAGTGGGTAGTGATCAATGGCTCGATATCTAGTTGGCAGCTGGTGTCGAGAGGAGTGCCCCAGGGGTTGGTCCTGGGGCTGGTTTTGTTCAATATCTTTATCAGTGATGGATGGCATGGACCGCACCCTCAGCAAGTTTGCAGATGACACTAAACTGGGAGAAGTGGTAGATATGCTGGAGGGTAGGGATAGGATAAAGAGGGACCTAGACAAATTAGAGGACTGGGCAAAAAGAAATTTGATGCGGGATGTTAGTATGGTTCAGATGGGTACTGAATTTATAACAATGGGTTTAGACTTTATGAAATGCTTGTAAGCTCCTGCATGAATTAATTTAACTTGTATCTTTATCACATGCTATAAAGTAATTACCTTATAACTGTAAAAAATGTTTGCTATGGAACTGTGCACCTGCCAGAAGGGATTGTCTCCTGCTCATCAAGAAGGGCTATCAAAACTAAATGGACCATTGGGGGACATCACGATCTAAAACCTTTAATTAGCTATTCACACCCTGAGGGGTTACACGTAAAAGGGCTTGTCCCATGTACATAGATTCTGAAAGAAAGAAAAAATAACTCACTAGAAATTTTTTCATCCTGTTTGCCATTTGGACTCTGTTAGAGCTAGAGCTATGAAACAAGCAGAGATCCACTAGGTTAGCCATAAAAGACACTGTGTAACTTCACCTATAACTTTTATTTTTTTTTAATACCTAGCTTTTATAAAGAGCTGAATTCTTCAGGCATGATGGATCTTTTCAATTATTTTTTCTTTAAAGAAACAAAAATTGAATACCTGCCATAAAATTGCTTCATGCGTAGTATTCACTCTGTTCTGCTCACTTACGCCTATATGAGTGGAAAGTAATTTGTTCATCTGAGTTCAAGTCAAACATGAATTTCCTGTTTATTTTAGCATTTACTACCAGTCTAATTTGTAAAATACAGATCTTCTCTCAGGTGACCTTTCCGGAGAAAATTATTATGAATCACATTTACTAGATCAGAGCAATATATCTTTCAGGAAATTATCCATCTTAAGTTTCTCTCAAGCTTTAATAAAAAATACAAAGCATTCCATTTTACACTCTCTCTTTTACAGCAGCGCACATTAGTCAAAAATATGTCAGAAAACTTTAGACTCAGCTGTACTGATCATCATTTGCAAAAGATACACTTGCACATCCAGTCTACTTTCTTGACAAATGAGTCAAGGATACTCAGTTTCCTTGAGATTGTCTTAATGTAGCACAGACAAAAGAATAGTGGTGTTCTCCGCTTGCTGTGTTTAATTTATATTGAGTTAAGATGACATGGGGTTGTTGCAGCATGCTGTGATGCGGGAGGCCTGGGGTCCAGAGACACCTCGGCAACCTATTTCAGGGTTTTATACTGTGGCCTACCACTGCTATGTCTGACGAACTTTCATGTAAAATTGTTAGCAATAGCGAAGTCCCTCAAGGTATGTCTACACTGTAATAATAGACTCATGGCGCAGCTGACCTGGGTTATAAAATTGCAGTGTAGATATATTGGAGTGTAGATGTTGCAGTGTAGGCTTGGGCTGGAGCATAGTCTCTGTGATCTCGTGAGGATGGAGGGTTTCAGAGCCTGGGTTCCAGCTCAAACGTCTACTGTTGTTTTATTTTTGTGTGTGTATTTTTAGCTTCACTGCTTTTTTAGCTCTGTGAACCTGAGTCAATTGACCCAAGCTCCGATCCTTAGTGCTGTGGGTTTTTTATCACAGTGTAGACACACCCTTAGTGGATTTCATGGAGTTTTTTATGCTCTTCCTTTTTCAGGGTTAAAAACTTAGCTTGAAGTGTTCTTTGTTAGGTTTGCTGGCTTGATTTGATTTGGCTCTTTCTCCTTGACCCATTGGAGGCTGGGAATTTCCTTGTGTAGATGTTCTCTGTATCCAAAGCAGGCACTGATTTTACTGCACTGCCAAGCAGCTGATTATAACCAGCATTGTAACCTTGCTTGCCTCCCATGGCCCTTGTGCAGGAAGAATGGAAGGAAAAGGGACTGCTTTCTCTGTGCATTCTGGGGGTGTGGCAAATCACATCACTGTGGGTCAGCAGACTGTTCCACCACCCTTGCAGGCTGGAGAGTTGGAAGATGGGATTGCAGCATGTGTAGGCATACCTGAGCTAACTTTGATAGAGGCAGTCCACTAAAAATAGCAGTGTAGCTGCTCAAGTATGTATGCAGTTCCTGGGTCAGAATTGTACTTGGGCAGCTAACTGTAGCTGCACCTTCTGATTTGCAGTATAGAGGCAAAAGTCCTTTCATCTCTGCACTGCTCTGTATTCAGAGGTGTGAATGTTTTAAATCTCATAGCTTAGCAGCCGATAATGAATACTTTTGCTTCATAGAGCTGGTGCAGTAGTAACTGGAGAGTTGGGAGAGGTGAAGAAGCATAGTTAGTGGTGTGCATGAAAGGGCTGGAAAGAATGGGTGAGTCAAAATGTTAAGATCCTCATTCTGTCCAGATTCCTGAATTGAAATCTTGGTAATGAGCTCACCCTTCTTGTGGGACAGGCAGGGTGAAGGAAAGTCCATCTTTCCAAGATTATAACCTAAGGGATAACATGTATAATTTTTAGGCTGCCTCCCCCTCAGCCACCTATCAAGATTTTTTCATTTGCTCTGGATTTTCTTAAAAAAAACCCTCCTCTCTCATTGAGTTAAACAGTGAAGCATCCATAAAGAGTCCTGGGGAGGCTTTCTCTGTCCAAAAGCACCACTTTTTTCCAGCTCTCTCTCTCCCTTTTTACTTCATGATCTTTGCTGTTTACACTTCGTAATTACATTGTAGCATCCAGCCTCCTTTCCTGAGAAGATGGAGCCCCATGCCTCAATGGCATTCCAAGCAGACCACTAGATGGCACTTTTGAGTGAGATCCACTCCCCTTTTTGAAACTATAAATATGAGAACAACTTGTCCTCAAAACCTCTTGTGGGTTTTCAGTCTGGCTCTACCATATGGCAGCACAAAGCTCATTTGAGATGTCAATGAAAATAGCTCTCTCATAGATGTAAACAGAAATTTTGAACTTTTGGGGATATTAGAGTTAACACCTGACAAGAGATCCCAGATCTTCATGAGGCCAATCTGAAGTTGACCTTTGAGTTTCATTATCCAAATCTTAAATCAATTTTTTAAAAAATATCTTGTGGCAAAATTAGCAAAATTTAGCATATAAAGAAGGAGGTGAATTACCACTCCCCCTTCAAAAAAAAATCTGGGTATGAAACTCGCAAACAAGAAACCCGACCTTTCACATCTTGATAGTTACTGGGAGTATGCAAAGCTTGTTTGTTAATCTCTTTTCCTTACGGGACATCATTTCTATCATTAATGATCAGAAATGACATTTACAAATTAAAAATTGTTTTTGAATTGTTGATGGTACTGGATTTATATGGGCACTCTTCTGTTCTCCTCATTCTTATGAACTCTGTTTCACATTAACTTACATGAGCATGGTGGCTGAAATTCTTGGTATTTCCTGCCTAGCTTATGCCTCAGACTCTAAAGTATTTGAATCAAATTTGGAATCTTGTAAATAAGTACATGATCAGTAGAATATTTCATTTTAGTAACATCCCAGACAAGCATTTTTTTTGTGTTAGTATTCCAGGTCTAGAACATGTCTAGTAAGGTACAGACACTTAAGTCTTTGGATTTCTGGAACTTCTCAAGAAGAGTATACTGTATTTCTGGACATCTTAAAGTGAACAAATGCAGAAAGTCATAAACAAAATGTCTTTCAACCTAATTGAAATAATATTTTAAAAAATTGAACACGTGATTAGTGTTGATTATGTCATTGTGACATGTATGCAGTTTAGAGTGGATTCAACTTTTGAGTTGAATAGTAATGGTCATAATTTATAAAAAATAAATAAATATGGAGATAGGCATATCTCATAGAACTGGAAGGACCTTGAAAGGTTATTGAATCCAGCCCCCTGCCTACACTAGCAGGACCAAGTACTGTCCCCTGACAGATTTTTTGCTCCAGATCCCTAAATGATCCCCTCAAGGACTGAACTCACAACCCTGGGTTTAGCAGGCTAATGCTCAAACCATTGAGCTATCCTTCCCCATTCTCCAATTTATATATATTAATATATTTCTTATATTAAGAAAATCTATCATACTTAAAATGGTTCCTTGTTTGTACTTTGAAATAGTAGGATGGCAAAGTGAAGCTGGTGTATTTAATAGATACTACTTTGTTCGAATTATCTTGCCTCAAACTAACTTCACAGTTAGAGTTATGAATGCAATATATGTAAGTGATACTGTAATATAAAATAAAGTCAACTGAAACATTATTTCATTTAGGGAATACCATTAATAATTTGTAGCAAATTTGTAAAGGCAGATCTCTTGTGTTGCTGTTAAAATATTAAATTTTATATATTGAGTGACTGACTTAATGTTCAATGTGTGTTCTTAATGTGTATAATGAAAATCAAAAGTGTGTTGTAAACTCTGACTGAATTGTCCCCTAACTGGGCTGGATCAGAAATGTGCATTTCTGAAAGCTTCCAAGATGGGTCCAAACTCTTACTGCTATGGAGAATAATTTGTATGTCTTCATATTACTCCATTAGCAGTACAAATTCCTGAAATATTGATTGAGTTCTGTTTCCCCAAATTTAGAGTGTTTAATTATTATGGTAGACTCTCTAGGTCAAGGAAGTCCCAGTTTATTTAATCTTTTTTTTTTAAAGCTGTATATTAAGGGAGAAAAAACTAGGGTTCATATTAATTTTAAATAACAGTTCTGTATTGAATCTAAATTAATATGCGGCAATGACAATTAAGAATGGAGGTGCATCAGTGATTGCTTTCTGGAAGACTCTACTTTTATAGTCCAATGACAAGATTCTCCAGCATGGATATGACTCTAGTGTCAATTATATACAAATGAGAACTGTGTCTGATGTATTTGTCAAAAGAAAGAGAGTTATTAACTGTAAGATTGCAAGGGCAGAGAAAATGAGTGAAAAGGGATTCAGGACAAAAAGAATGTCTTGTGTGTGGCTGTGGGATTGGAGATCTTGTTCAAGTGACCTATGTAAATGTCTGGTGGGTAGAGTACAGCTGCTTGAAGCTTTCTGAATTTCATCAAAAAATGCGTTTTTGCTAAAAGTGTTTGTTTTTTGACCAGCTCTAATGTAGAGAAAAAACTGACAAAACACTAGTGTGGAGCCAATGAATGAAAAGGGAGAAGGTTTGCCAGATTCACACTTCACAGAAGCAATCACCTCTGTGGACTGTCAAGATGAATTTGGCTCAAAAGGGAGGCACACAATTGTAAAAATACAGTGGAACCCCGCAATACCACGACGATCGGGATCCAAAAATATTGACCGCGGTAAACGCGGGGTCACGGTATTGCGGGGATGCGGTACATCAAAGCATCACCCACTGCCGCTGTTGGGAGCCCTGCGTGCCCCGCGTTATAAGCGGATTCGCGCTATCATGGGGCGCGGTATTGCGGGGTTCCAGTGTAATAATAATTATAATGGGGAAAGTTTAATAAAGATTGAGAGCTGAGAGAATACAGAAAATGAGGTAGCAGGTTACTAACTGACATAAACGTGTTGCCAAAACATGTTTTCTTTATAATTGAAGGACTTATCCATAGTATACCTCCTTTATTCTACAATCAGTAGTTTCTAACATCACATCTGCTGAAGAAAGGATATATTAATTTTTGTAAGCAGATATGGACTGTTTGAGTTTTTAATATCAGAATGTATTGACTACAGAGCTAAACACTTTGGTCAATACTTAGCTTGTTAGCCAAAGCTTTGATATTCACTGGACCGAGATTGTTGTTTATTGCAACAATCATTCTAATTAAAGATAAGCCCGAATCAAAAGTCTGCATCTCAACTTCCTGTCCTCAGGGGTAGGTGGATTTTGAAATTAGAACATGTGATTTTGTAATAGCTCTGTATTTATAATGGCTTGAACTGAAACTCTGATGCCAATCATTCCCAGATTTTGGAGAGCTGAGATCTGTATGCATATTTTCAAGGATTATGTCTAATTTCTAATTAGAATTCTAAATGCAAAAAGGCAGAAGGATTATTCTCCCGCTTTTTAAAAACATCTTTTAAAGAAGAGATGAAGTTACTTGTATTATTATTTTAAAAAATAAAGTGGCTGGGAAGAACTATTATCCCCCTTTTTTAGGAACGAGGAAGATAGTTATGCCTTTTTTGTATATGCGGTTTAGATTGGTTAACATTGCTCCAGGTCACAGTATTACTGACCTCTGAAGACTAAGGCTATGTCTATACTACAGACCTTACACAGACACAGCTGTACAGCTACAGCTGCACCACTGTAAGGTCTCCTGTGCACCTGCTCTATGTTGACAGGAGAGCTCTCCTGCCAGCATAATTACCACCTCCAATGACCAGCGGTAGCTAAGTCAGCAGGAGAGCCTCTCCTGCCGACATAGCACTGTTCTCACCAGCACATTGGTGAAACTTGTGTTGGTTGAGGGTGGACGGAGGGAGAGCTGTTCAAGGGTGTGAAAAAACCCAAAAGTTTTACTGACCAAAAATCTGGAGTGGACAAAGCCTTGAACTATGTCTCTTTGCTGCCATTCAGGAGACCAGATATTTTTTTTTGGCAGGCACCAATAAGTGTTGCTTTAGGAATAAGAAGTCTGTATTATATACATGTAACCCTTCTGCCAGGTGAAGTCGGCAACAACAAGGGTTGAGTTCAATGTGGAGGGGTTCCTCTTAGCATTACAAAACCGAACTGGCTCAAGCCCCCACCCAGAAACCTGGTAAAACTAACAGCACCCCTGTGAGCCTTTAGGAGGCAGTACTTCCCCACTCATAAACAGTGAGTGTGTGTATAACAAAAGAAAAATTTTATCAAAATGCAGAGGGAATCAGCATTAGTTTAGGAAAACACTGCAACCATAATTTGGAAATATGAAAACAATAAGTAAACACCTACTCCACATTATCTTTGGAAACAGTCCTTTACCTCAGTTTCTCACCTTGTGATTTGGAAGTCCTGAAGAATGAATGTCCCTTTAATAACCCCTTCTCCTTTCTTTCCACTGCCCCCCATTCACAGTTTGTGGCTGGAAGTCAGTGAAGTCCCAGAATTCAGGGGTACATTCATGTGGGTTCACCTCTCGCCCCCTGAAGGGGGATCAAGAAATGCCTCTGCTGCTGTCATTACTCACTATTGTTGTCTCTGCTTGCTGCCACCATTGCTCCAGTTGTGATGCTGTGCTCTGAGGTTCCACTACTTAGCTCAGTTCTTAGTGAGTTCACTGGCTAGTGGAGAACCTCACTGCTGCAGCACTCTGTGTTGTCTTTCACTGCAGCACTGTCCCCCACACAAGGTCTAAGGTTCTGCCTCCTAAACCAGCTTACCAGTGATTTCAGCTTTAGTGATACCAGCCGGAAACAAGGACTCTAAATTTAGTCTGATCAGCTCTGTCTTTAAACACTGAAGGAGGATTGTCAAATTGTATGCAAAGCTCTTTAAGGGTCCAGAATGCCTGTGATAAATGTTGGGGAAGGGAGAGCTCCCTTTTATGGACACCCAGCCAGCCAGTAGCTATAAAATCCCTCTTACGATCTGTTCTGAAATTGCTCTACCTTTAAAGGGTTAAAAAGTCTCACTTCTATGCATTGGTAAAAGGAAATGAGTAGGCACCTGTCCAGAAAAGCCAATGGGAAGGCTAGAACTTTTAAAAATTGAAAGAAGACTCCCCGTTTGTCTGAGAGAGGCAGACAGAGAGCAGTTGTGCTGTGAGAAGCTTGGGCCAGGTATGAGAAATCATCCGTGTCATATCTAGAAACTACTCATTTAAAACCCCAGATATGTAAGTACATCAGGAAATGTCTAGGAAGATGCAATTAAGTTTATCCCTTTTATTTCTTTATGGCTTGTGGATTCCTCTGTGCTAACCTCAGATGCTTCTGTTTTGCTTGTAATCTTTAAGATGGACCTCAAGAACTATTCTTGATGCTTAATCCTTGTAGTTGTTTTTTTAACTAACAAAAGCCTAAGATCTGAGATGTATTTTCTTCTTTTTATTAATAACATTTACCTTTTTTAAGAACAGAATTAGATTGTTGAGTCTTAAGAGACTTGTGCACTTTTAATTAGCTGATGTCAACAGCTGATGTGTTGTTTTTTTCTTTCTCAGTTCTTCCCAGAGTCAGGGAGGGGAGTGAAAGGGCTTGAGGGTACCTCTCAGGAAGGAATTACAAGTGCACTTCCCTGGATTCTCAAAGGGGTATTGCACTTGGGTAGTGGCAGCATCTGTCAATCCATAGTCAGAAAAAAGCTGTAACCGTGGGAGTTTAATACAAGCCTGGAGTGGCAAGTATTTTTAGAGTCCTTGCGGGCCCCCACCTTCTGCACTCGAAGTGCCAGAGTGGGGAATCGACCTTGACAACGCCTATCCCCACCCACCCTCTAACTTTCACTTTGATTTAGCATCACTGCTTAGAGAGGTGAAGTTACAGGTAGGATCACCTCCTGCCCCTTAAGGCATATTAACTACAGTTCTGCTCTTAAGTCGTAGAATAAGGATAACAACATTTTAATTATCCCTGAATCCATGACTGAAGTGAATTTTAACCCCAAATAGTCAAAGTCGATCACTTTGGCAAAACAGGTTTTTCTGCCAATCATCTAGGCAAAGTAGGCATGTCTGTGCAAATACAATCTGCTTCTGAGGTCTGTCCCCCTAGTTCATCCACATATGACAGGAGAGAGCTCATTCATTGTGGAGTAATGATGGAGACTATTAAACTTGTTTGTAAAACTCTTTAAAAATGCTTAAATTCAACTGGGGCATGTTTTTCTTTATTTTATAGGACACATGATAAATCAGGCCAAATAGAAACCGATCATATAAAATGTATGACTTGTGGCTATTTGTTATTCTGCAGCTGAGACTTCACTGGCTGCAGGGATTATCCCATTCATCATTTATATGACATTCTGTCATGCATCACTATAAATCACTGTAAGATTCCATAGCTGTGCTTTTGGAGATTATTGTACAACTAGAAGTCAGAGATTGAAAAGAGTGTTAGGTAATCCAAGCCACTTTCCTGCCAGTGCAAGATTGTTCTCTACAGTAGATCTTTGTCCAGTCTAATTTTAAGATCCTCAAGGGATAGGGCTTCCACAAGTAATATGTCTCGCTTTTAGGAAGCTTTTCCTGAGGATCTGTCAATTTTTCCTTTTTTAATTTCACTCAGTTCCTCTTGGTTTCGCCCCCATGTATCGCACTAAATTCCTTTCCCTCCTTGGTGTTTATGCTCTTCAGGCATCTCAATAGGCACGCTCTTTATCTTTACCTTAGTGGTTGCTTAGCCAAACTCCGCAGATCTTGTTGCAGAATTTGTACACCCAGGCCAACTTTTGTATGTCTCCTCTGAACTATCTCCACTTTTTTTCATTAGCTTTCTGACAACTTAATGCCCACAACTGAATTCTGTATTCCTGTTGCAGTCTCACAAGAGCCACACAGAGTTTAATAAACCAAATGTATCTAAAGGAATGTCAGTGCAAACAGAAACGACCTGAATCTGAATAATGTGATGAAAACACATTTGTTGTTCTTACTATGTCACATGTATCCTCTAGTAGTGAGGAATATGAGTGTAAATTCCACAACACAATATTATTATTTTACAGAATAATTCTATGACTTAATGTATTGTTCTTGCATTATGATTCAGTGGTGTGCATTTCATACTGTGAAGAAAAAAAAGTATGTGTTTAGAGTGTGCTTTTTTTATCAGAGGCCAAATCAAAAAGGGTTCAATAACTGTGATACCAGGAAAATGGTAACTATGTAGTGCAGAAAGGAGGTAAACAATGATTGATTAGTTTCTACTAAAAAATGTGCAGAAGTTGGTTTTAAGGGTCATCACCATTTTATAAAATTATTAGCACACACAAAAAAAGAGAGAAAAGAAATCCTGCTTCTTTGCTTTAGGGAGGATGAAGTCAGTCAACATTCCTGAACTGCTACACTGCAAAATTTCTATCCACCTGGTACTCTGAAAAGACTGACATTTTGTCACTTAGGGAATAACATCAGCTTGAAATGTGTTACAAGTTCAAGCAATTCTTTGTTGATTAAAGATGGCTTCTATTTGCATGATGTATTTGTTTTTCAAGTATTTGTAACATATTCGTGCAGTGCACAAGATACAATTTAGCCTATTCCTTTTACCACAAAGTGTGCCTGTGAATGCATTTTTGACCCTTTATTCAAAGAATGTTTTATAATATGGAATAACTATTTTTTTCATAACCTCCCTTAAATTATTTCTGGAACGTTAAGTGCAGAATTGATTTCTGCCTATTTTAACCTTTTTAATTCTTCTGTATAAACTAAGCACATGCTTATACAAAAGTCCCAGGAAATCCATCAGTAGTACGAACTCTGCGGTCTTATCTTCCATCAACTACATGGACTTATTTAGCTACTTTTTCAGTGCACATTTATGTAGTAGCTGAGTTTGCAAGATAGTGTATGTGGCAGTGTACAGCATGTGCCCATGTTTGAGAGCAGGATGGAGCCCAGAGTTTAGCTGTGAATGAAATGCACTGTGCACTGAACATTCATGTGCAAGAGAGTAAAAATAGAGCCATAAGAGCTATTTTCCCTGACCATCCTATGAACATATGTAAGTTTGAGTGATTATGGTGAGCAAGTTTTGGCTCAAATTATGTTAGATCAAGAGTAGTATTTTCAGTATCTCCTTAACAACTTTCCTCAATCTTTCTTTGCAGTATTTTAAAGCATAAGCATTGCTTTTTTCAGTCGTACTCCTAAATGGAAGCATGGTAGGGGTAGACAAAATAGAGACTGGTTCAAGAACAACACAGGGAGTGCTATCGTACATGCTATTTTTTGCCTGTTCTGTTGCCATTACACTACAGCAGGAGTCTCAAACATGCAGCCAGTGGAGTTCTTTGCTGTGGCCTGCCCAGCTCCCCACACTCCTCGCCTTCCTCCCAGAGTTACTTCGTGTGGCCGCCAAACTCCCCTCACCCCTGCCCCCCTGAGTTACTTCATGTGGCTGCTAAACTCTCTGCCTCTCCCCCAGTGCGTGCTGCTCCCTGCTGCTCTACCTACCACCAAGCAGTTCCTTATGCCAGACAGCTGTTTGGTGGCTTTGTGGCTTCCAGGAGGGAGGGGGGAATAGTGGGAAGCTGCATGCACAGGGGAAGAAGGGAGAAGAGGAGGATTTGGGGAAGGGGTTGGAATGGGCTGGGGAAGGGGCAGAGTTGGGGTGGGGTGGGAAGAGGCAGGGCAGGGGTGGGGCCTCATGGAAGGGGTGGGGTGGGGGCAGGACTGGGGGCAGTGGGTATGTGTGTGTGTCAGTGATGCAGCCTAAGGGCCAATGCATTAGTTCTCATGTGGCCCTTTTGGTCACTGGAGTTTGAGATCCCTGCACTACAGTCTCAACTGGTACAGCATTTGTCACTGTCTTTTGAAATAGGTCCCTATTCCAGCTTTACTGAGAAACAAATTTATATTTAATACAGAGCTGTAAAGTTAGATAAATTTGACTTCAGTTAAATTATTTCAGATTTATGCTGGTGTATATTAATTTGGCTCTGAGTTCTTATTTGAGTCAATGGACATTTGCTTGAGTTAAGGGCATTAGGATTTGGCTGATTTATTTTTTTATTTAAAACACAATTTTCCAAATTTCCTGGATATAAGTTGCTCTAATGGAAGCAACCAAATTTTTGCTAATCTACTGCAATTGTGTGCTCCGCACATACGTGCACTGGAAAATGACAGACATCTGAACCACAAAACATCCTTTTCTGGAGATGAAAATGCTCCCATATTTCAGGCACTCTGTGTGCCTGCCTTGTTGAATATTACTTGACTTTAATACCCAGGCAGCATTGAGACTGGTCTAGTATAGAAAGCACATAGGTAGCCAACATATATCCTTTTGCACCACTCTAAAAGTACTACTGGTCATCAAATTTAAGATACCGCTGCAAAGTCAGGGAGTGGCAGGAACAGCTCTCTCTATCGCTGATGTAATGAGTATGGAATTGTTTAAGATATTTAGCAGTGTTTTTGTTCTAGTGCTCTGGGATATTCTGTCTTTTAACACTTTATGGCAGGGGTGGCCAACCTGAGCCTGAGAAGGAGCTAGAATTTACCAATGTACATTGCCAAAGAGCTATAGAAATACGTCAGCAGCCCCCGCCCCATAAGCTCCACCCTGCCCCTGCTCCCAGTGCCTCCCACCCACCAGCAGCCCTGCCAATCTGCACCTCCCCTTCCCTCCCTGCATCTCCCCATCAGCCGTTTTGTGGGATGCAGGAGGCTGGGAGTGGGGGGTGGAGGGAAGGAGTGAGGGCGTGGAAGGCTTAGAGGAGGGGGTAGAAGGTGTGGAGTGGGGGCAGGGCTATGGCAGAGCCCAGGGTTGAGCAGCGAGACGCCCCCCACCCCCAGCAACTGTAACTCCAACCCCAGAGTTGGTGTCTGTACAAGGAGCTGCACATTAACTTCTGAAGAGCCGCATGTGGTTCCAGAGCCACAGGTTGGCCACCCCTGCTTTATGGAGTCACCAGACTCTAGTGCAGGTATGGATAAACTTTTTGTCCTGAGGGCCACATCTGGATATAGAAATTGTATGGTAGGCCATGAATGCTTACAAAATTGGGTTGGGGTGTGGGAGGGGGATGCAGGCTGTGGCTGGGGGGTGCAGGCTCCAGGGTGAGACCAGAAGTAAGGAGTTCAGGGTGCAGGAGGAAGCTCTGGGGTAGAATTCAGGGTGGGGAGTGAGGGCTCGGGCTGGGGGTGCGGGCTTTGGGGTGAGGCTAGGGATGGAGGGGTTTGAGGTGTAGGAGGGTGCTCTGGGCTGGGATCAAAGGGTTTTGGGGGCAGGAGGCAGACCAGGGCTGATGGTTGGGGCCTGGGAGTGGGGGGTCAGAGGTGCAGGCTCCGGGTGGCACTTGCCGCAGCTTCTGGGAGCTGCTTGAGATATGTCCCTTCTCTGGCTCCTATGCAGAGGCACGACCAGGCGGCTCTGCTGCGCACCACCCCATCCACAGGCACCACCCCTGCAGCTCCCATTGACTGCAGTTCCCAGTCAATGGAAGCTGTGGGATCGCACTTGGGGTGGGGCAGCATGTGGAGCATAGCCCCCTGGCTGCCCCTACCTGTAGGAGATGGAGGGGGGCATGCTGCTTCTGGGGAGGCATGCAGAGTGGCCCCCAATCCTGCTCCCCTGCTGGAGTGCCAGAGTGTGGCAAGCCCCAGATCTCACTCCCCAGTGGGAACGCGAGGGCCAGATTAGGCCCATGGGCTGTAGTTTGCTCACCCCTGCTCTAGAGTGTCGTCTTATGAAATCCAGGAAGTTGGATAAACAGAATTGCAGGAAGTTGGATATTGTAGAATTATAGATTCCAAACGTGACTGAGGTTAGGATTCCTTTATGAATCCAAAGCCTCTTGATCTTGAAAGGAGGACTGATTTAGAACGTAATTGTTTAGTTCCTTGTTTATAAAACATTTTTAATAAGAATAAAACATGAACAACTCTTAGCTGTTGAATTTGGAGGAAGGTGATTCTTCCTCACAGCATCTGAATCTAATTTGGAGTCTTCTGATTCTGCTGCCTGGAAATAAACTGAAACCCTGGGCAGGGTGTTATTTTTGGAAACCATGATGACCACTGAATGAAAGAGTGGAGGACCCACTTTTCTCTCCTTCTCTGCAGAAGGCTTAGGGGTTGTTGGAGGAGAATGGGAGCTTTCTTCTAAATGCCAGATTTTTTATGCAAGGGTTATACAAAAGGGGGGTTCAGATCAGGATTGCCAACTTTACTTGACCACAAAACAGGATGTGCTCCCCTCTCCTCAGCCCCAAACGCCATATAAAAATCAAGCCATTCATACTCATTTCAATCAGCATTTTAACTTTTGCTTTCAAGGGGTTCTTGGAATCTTTCTCAGCTAAAAGCTAAGAAATGACTTTTGCCCTTTAAAGGGTTAACGTTAACTAAGAAAATGAACTGGGGAATTTGGTAGGAAGGATGTGCAAAGCTGAAAAACAGATACAAAATGAAGTTATACAGAATTCTCTCTCTGTCCACATGTATATTATCTCACAATATATATTGTATATAAATTTGTAGAGTGTTTCTATATAATGTACATATTGTAAGTATGTGGCTCTGTAGTTACAATTGTAACTATATATGATATATATAAAAGCCAATTCATTATCTCTGTTCTATGGAAATATGAACAGAGGAAGCCTTGTTGATACATACAGTGCAGGATCTAGCTCAGATTTGAAGGAGTTCTGATGTGAGTGTTCTTAACAAGCACCAGTTAAACTCTCTTTTGAGCATGAAAATGAAAATTTCTCTTTTAACTTAATTTTTTTTTGTTCATGTTTCTTGATTGAAACTGAAACCATGTTGGCTCCTTTTGATTATTTTCTAGTCTATGAAACTTTTGTTGTTGCTTTAGGAATCAGATTTTGTATATTAACTGTTTGTTGGTAGGCAGCACAAGAGAGCAGTATATGCACTATTGTTTTGCCATGCAACTAAATATTGGTGGATTTAAAAATGCTCAGTTATGCAGTGATTTTACTTCTTAAATAAAACAGTCCCAACCACAATATAAACATTTTAAGGCAGGTCATATTTCAGGCCTAATTTACTTGACTCTGTCATTCACTGTGCTGAGGAATATTCCTAAAGCTTCTAGTCTGTTTCTGATATTTTAGAAATACTGTGGTTTGACCAATGATTCTGAGTCAGTGTAGTTGATCAGATTAAAATGGTTTGGAAATTAGAGGCATGTTTTACCTATTTGTCTCACAGTTCTAGAGGAAATTTAGTGATCTCTACCATCTAGTAGCTAAACTTTGAAGAGCCATACTGCATTACTTGAGCACTCAAAACTCCAGAGGAAGTCAGCACGAGTGTTTGATTGAACAAGAAATGTGAAATCAGACTATTACCCTGCAACTTTGACTTCCTCATGGTTCCTATTATTTCCTCCCAGTCCAGAGAAGACAAGAGGAAGCCAGGTGGTATGTCCCAGCCAGTAGGAGCTGTGTATAGTTTGTCACAGCTCTTTGTATATCACTTCCAGGATACAGACTCTTTCAAATGGAAATTTACATGTCCATCTGTGTGACTTTTTCTGGAATCGCCAAGAGTTACTGCGGTGTAGGGTCTTCAATAAGATAGGGAACAAGACCAATCACGCTCTCTAGAGCTGGCTCAAAGAGAGAAGAAATGAACCTCTGACTGTTGTGAAGGGTTTAAGAATCCCTTTTGTACTGCTGTTGCAAAAATCCTCTTTTTAACCTAAACACATATTTGCCAGATTTATTAACTAAGACTCAGATTATACAATGAACCTATTAGTTTAACATTTCTGACCACCCAGAAAGGAAGAGACCTCCTTTTGCTAGCGAGTGAGACCATACAATATTTGTTTCTGGTGTAGAAGGAGCAAGGGATTTCAATCACAAATGCAAAAATAAACACTTGGTTTAAAAACATTACAGGTTTCAGGTAAATGAGATAAGAGTTTTTGGGCACCAGTGTTACGTTTATTGTATCCTACTAAGCAAATTCAATAAAAAACTAGTATTAGTAAACACATGCCTGTGAATATTTTTCCATTTTAATACAAATATTTATGTTATGGTTGTTACGGGGTAAGCTGTGCTTTTGGACCTTTTTAGTCCACCTTGAGTGCACCACTTTGGGAGCAGGTTTTGCTATCTTCACCCCCTGGATATAAAATGGTACTTCAAGTTGGGAAGCGAGTCTCTGAGGTGTAGCCTCCCCAGCCCCAGTTACCAACCGTGTTAACACAATGAGTCCAGTTGTGTCAGGCACAGGCAAGCCCTTTTCCTCCCGGAACCTGTAATCATCAGTCTGATTTAAAATGACCCAGAACTAGTTTTTTCAAAACAAAGCATTATATATTCACTAAAAGGTACATAGCATGTAGAGCAAAGGGTAAAAAACAAAAAGGACTATGTGCCGATTTCCCCTTGCCTAAACCTTAATCTTTCCTTGCAAGCTTTTGTATATTCCATTAGTTGATCTACCTTCAACTGTGGGCTAGAAAAAACAGCTGGAATATTGCAGTTTCTGTGTGTCTTTTTTGGTATGTCTTGGTGAACATCTCCTCCAAAGGCAGCTTGGTGAACATCTCCACCACTGCCACCCCTTTTTTTCCATAGGCCCAGGATCCTTCAAAGCTTAGTTTCGCCTTTATTCTTTCCAGCCTGAGTCTTGGAAGAAACGTTGACAGACTAAGGGCTTGTCTACACTGGCAGGTTTTGTCTCCAGAAACTGCCTTTTGGTGACAAAACAGCAAGTGTAAACACTACAATGGGACTTTGGTCCTGAAAAGCGCCCAGTTTTGGCAACAAAAATTTTCCACCCCTATGAGAGACTTTTGTCGTTTCCCCTCTCTTTATTGTCGACAAAGAGCCAGTGTAGACACTGCTGTTTGTTTTGTTGACAGAACTGGCTTCCGCCAGTATCCCACAATGCCTGCCTTGATCTCTGCTGCCCTGCAGACATGCACTCCTCTTCTTTCAGAGCTCTGGGAAGTATTTGTGTGCTGCTCCGTTTGGGGAACAAACAGCAAATCATTGGAAAGCTCCTACTCTGCTCTGCACTAGGAACACAGCAGCAGGCAGACTGCTCAGACTGCGGGGGAGGGGCTCAGACTGCTGCACTGCTTTGCCATTCCTCAGCACGGAGAGCTCACAGAGCTACTCCTGATGCTGCTCTCCGCAGCTGAGGGGGCTGTGGGAGAATTCAGAGAGAATCCCAAGATGCGCAGCGATTAGCTCTTCCTTCCAACAGCATTGTACCGTGGAATACATACCCACGGTGCACTGCTCCCCTTGCCCATGATGGTGTCCTCAATGTGGACATGGTCTGTCAACAGATGGAGCAAGTGTGAACTTGTCAACAAAACTTGGTAGTGTACACAAGCCCCTAAGTGGAGTCAACACAAGGGTATACCTCAGTTAATAGCTTTCCTATTGTTTCCTCAAGCACTCTGACTATTCCCTCAGACTGTGCCTTATCATTACCGCTGTTTCATTTCCAGTTGGTTGTCCCCCTAACAGAGTCCTTAGATTTAAATCCTTGCAGTCAGGCAGGATAATATCAACAGGTAAACTGAGGTGCACGTGATAGTCATAAAAATAACATACATAACTGTACATAAACACACAATACACCATATATAAATACATAATTCTCCATAAATCTTTTAATGTAATTAATCCCCTTGTCTAAACACTGCAACATCTTACATTTCATTTCGCTTGCTGGTTACCATAAACTGGTAACAGGGCCATTCTAAATTCACCCACCAAGCTGAGTGAAGTTAAACTGCACATACGATGAAATATGTTAGATTAAAAACTAAAAAAAATTCCAATTTAATTAAGATACTAATCAAGTTAAATTATTTTTTAAAATATGGAGTGAAATTCTGGCCTCATTTTAAATCAATGGCAATTTTTACCATTGACTGCAATGGGGTCGGGATTTCGCCTGTGATTTTTATCTTAACAGTGTTTCTTTAACAAACATCGTGCTTAGAAGTCCAGTCCTGTGAACTACTAACTTCAATGGAAGTTAGAGAGCTGATAAGAAACCTAGAATGACCACAAATCTTCTCACTTTCCAGTCTGAATATGAAATTTGCTATTGCAATCTTGCTTTTCCAAAGGGAAAATTTACTTTTTCAAGTTTATACTCCCAGCTTTGTCTCTAACATAAAATTCAGCTCATATAGAACTAATTATATGTAAATTTGGGGGATTTTGGATTATATTTTCCCATTACTCCCCCGTTTCCCTCTTTTTCCTACCCATCTTTTTCACTGGGGAAAAAAGGGGCAGGGGGAGACAGGGAAAAAGTAATACTGAAAAACTGAGAAATGATACATTTCTAAACAAAACATTTTTCATAAAAATTTTCATGACTATTTCCAAGCACAAACTTGTTCCTCATTGAAACCCATGGAACAAAAATATTTTATGTGAAAAAATTTAAATGTTTTCCATTTTTTGACCAGCTCTGAAAACTATTCTTTATCCGCAAAGGAACTGTAATATCTACACTTGGAAAAAGATTTGACCTCCCCCCCACACCCCCAGGAGAGTAACACAATTAGGAATGCCCTGCATATTCACTTCCCTTAGACTGCATCATGTTTGTCTGTGTTTGTGTTTCTCTGTGTGTGTTTGCATTATGGTAGCACCCAGGGTTGTTTCTAGGAGGGTGCAGGGCCTAGGACATAGAGACAGAGTTTCTAATGTGCGGTTGAATGCCTGCTCCCCTCCCACCATGCCTCCTGATGCCACAAAACAGGGACGGCTCTGGTAGTACCTGGAAGCCCTAACCTAATCAGGTCCCCTTGTACTAGATTGCTCCCCAGGGCAGGGCTTTATAATGTAAATAGACAAAACAGATTCAGCATGAGTAACACAGGGATGATTGGGAACTGAGACACAGAGATTAGGTGCCTTGCTTAAGGTCACATGGAAAGATTGCAGCATAAGCTGGAATTGAATCTGTTTCTTAAATCCAAGTCTAGAGTCTTAACCACAGGATCATCCTTTGTCTGTAGGAGGCGGCATTCTAGAGGCATAGGGATCACAAGGGAGAACAGAGTCTTTACTTTCATCCAATTTCCCTGGAAATGAATAATTTTTACCAGTCATTAGAAATTCCAGATATGATAAAATTATACTTTTAGGTATACTTGCATAATCTCTCAAATGTTTGTAAGAATGGCCCTCAGGAGGCAAATATTGCTATTTTGTACTGGTTTCTGTGTGAAGAATTGATTTCTTTGTGCAGAGGACAGTGTCTGTCTGCATTTCTATATCCCATTCTGTTCAGGCTCTTCAACCATATCCTCCGTTATCCATACGTGAGTACCTTCCAGAGTTAAGATTTAATTAATGTTTTACATGTGAAATCTCCTCTTCATTCTCCTCTATTCCCCCACCCCAGGTAGAAGGTCTGGGGGAGGGGGATGCTAAGTTAGTTACAGGAATGTAATCATGGGGCTCCAACAGTGGGGAAGGGGAGAAGTCATTGAGAGAGGGGTTGTATGAAGATTATTTCTTCCGTTCCTGGAAGAGCCTTGTTTTTCTTTCTCTCTCTCCCATCCCCCTCCCCCACTTCTGCCATTCTTCTGTACATGATAAAGCCTAAGGCCAGTTATCTTTCAGGAGCATCTTTTTTTTGTTTATTTCAGATTGACTACTACAGAACCCTCGAGTGGCTAAGAAAGACCACAAGTATATTTATACTAAGTGCTCATCCTGGGTTAAATTCTGGCCACTTTATTGCTGAAGGCTTTGAAGTCGATGGACAAGGTCCTCAACAGGCATAAATTATTGCAGTTCCATTGACATTAATAAAACTAGGCTGACTGGGTTAAATTCTCACCTGCTGTCACTGCGAGTACTCAGATGAGTAAAGTAAGAGGGGTCTGTGCATATTTACTGTTGGACTCCCTCACTGTATAGAACTTTTACAGTGTCAGTGAGGAATCGGAGATCACTAAGGAAAGAGCACTTTTTGTTTGGAAAACAGTTTGGTGTTTATCTTTTTTAAATCTCCAAGTCAAGTTTAATGCACCCTTCACTTAATTTTAATCTTTCAGGATGTATACTTTGGCTCCTTCTCAAGGAACAGATCTTCTGAGGTTCTCAGTAGACTCATTTCTCCAAAAATGAGAGTTTTCAATTACTGAGAGATGGTTGGTTTTAATTGTACAGATGCATTATTTCATTTGAAGAAGGAATTTTCACAATGTGACCTTACAACTGTGTTTTTGTTATTTTCCGTTAACTTTTGTTTTACTAGGCTTCACATACTCAATGCTTCTCTAATGAAAAAAGTTCATTGTCTTTTTTCTACAGTAAGCAAAGGATCTTTGTCACCTTTAGATGACTGCATCAGATGTGGAACTTCATATATGAATTGAGAATCAAGAGCTCTAATTTCCCTTAGTCTTCTTTAACTCCTTTCCATTCCATATAGATTTGATGCTTCAGAGACTCATTGAGTATTTTCACTATAATGGCTTAGCTCCAAGGTAATACGTAATCGGATTTTATATTGAGCCTAGATATAAACAAATTAGAATTATTAACTGCGTGGGAAGTTTTTTCCAAATTAGACTTCTCTTTAAATTCCCACATTCAAATACTTTTGGACATGAATATAACGGTTTGTTACATAAACATAAAGGACGCATTAAATCATTTTGGATGTCCAGTCTTGCTATTAAAACTTGGCTGGTAGCTTATCAAAGGTCCAGGGGAGTTTCCATAATTCAGGTTCTAAGGAAACAGAACATTGTTACAGATGCTGTAGAATGGAGAATCAGTATGTGGAAGAAAGCATCCACAAGTACAAAATACTTGGCAATTTAAAGCAAGCACAAGGCATAGATTGTAATCTCTTCGAGGAAGAGAATGTGTGGTGTCTTGATCTGTTTATATAAAGGACCATATAAATTCAGCAACTGGTGGGAGTTTTAGGTCAAGTGTCAAGGCTGTTCAGGAGGTCAACTAAGAAAGGAGGCCAGAGTCTACAAAAAAAGAGGGGCTATGAGCAGCCATTTTGTGTGTGAGAGAGAGGGAGGCAGAGAGGGGAGAAGAAGAGACTGAAATTGGATGAGCAGTCCTGTGCAGGAGGGCAGAGGGGAGAGGAAGGATCCTGGCAGGGATGGTGAGGTATTTACTAGAGGTGGTTTTTACCAGATAAAATAATTTGTAATTCCCTATATAAAACCAGTTAGTCTCAGTTTAGGTATTTTCTATTTTAAAAACTGTTTGTTTAATGTACACACCACATTCCTTAGTTTTAGCTACATATCGAACTTGTGGTTACATAAGGCAGTAGATTCAGAGATTTTATCTAGGATTGTACTACTCCTGTAATTTTAATTTTTATTTGTATGTAATACAATACTGAATATCAGAATGAATATAATTTGGTTTGGTATTTTCTCAAGGAAGTTTATATATGTCATGACACTTCAGTTTTGAATATTATGTAACTATTATATACTGCAAAATTATGAAATTGCGAAATATTTTCAGTAATTTTCATAGTATATTCTAAGAGTAGGTTTTTTTTTACTGATATCTCAGTTTGAGCCAGTATTTACTAGTGCCCTGTCCCAGGAAATTGCTGACTCTGGATCTGGACTGCTTAGATGACTCCGGCCTAGGTGTAAAGAATTTTCCAGAATGGTGAGAAACCTGAGGCAGGAAAATGAATACTGGTGTGTTTATTGTTTTGAATAGAGCTGTGTATTTCTTGTGCTAGTATGTAAAGAGTATTGGTGTGTTAGAATCCTATGCAAAGTCTGTCTGGGTGCCTGGCTTTCACTATTGCATGGCCCTCAAAAGGTAAACCGTAAATCAGAAGGTTCATATCTTTGATGGGATTCTGGGGGACATCTAGTGCTGCTGGGATGAGAGGGCACTAGTTTCAGGCCCTAGGCAATTGATCAAAGGGGTCTCCACTACTAAGAGGGTTGTCAGATACGAGGTCTACATCAGGACTGCATGTGTCTAGAACAGAAAAGTCCAGGACAGTGCTTGCAGGAACTGGGAAGAGTTAGGCAAAAGGTGTGTGCTAGAGAGAGTCTTCCAGGAAACATACAGATGCCACGTCCTTCACACTGTTCATGCAGTCTTTGGGATGCCTGTCTTCTTGCAGAGGCATGAAACAGAAGCCCAGGACAGGGTAGTGGCAGGCTGCAGGTATACAGAGCAGTAGAAAGTTTGTTACCTCGTCTTCGTATGTAATTCTGTTCACAATAAAAGGTTAGTATTTTACTGATGAACATCAGTTCTGTTCATCTTCTGTTCATCAGTAAAATACTACATATGGCACATAAGAATCAGTGTTTGGATCCCCTCACAGCTGTTAGATGAGTGTCCAACAGTTAGATCTGTGACGCCTTCACTACTTTGGTGTCTGGGGTGGGACTATAGAAACCTTGCTCTTTTTCTTATGTTGTCTGCCTCACCTATTCAAAAGCCACTGGTGTATATTGTAAATACGGTGTTGTAGGATACTCGATTATGTGTTTTACTGGCATCCTTCATAAGAAGAATGTAACAGATTTACATGCCTTTTATCCAGGTTGCTTTTCAGGAGTAAAAGTCCCAATTTGGACAGGCAGTGCCACAGCAAAAGAGAAACAGTTCTCCAATAACAAATTAATAATTCACTATATTTTAAGTAGGAATAAATAATTACCATTTCTCCTTCTGTTTACCACTTCATATAAAGTTAATTATTTATTACTTTTTGTACAAGAAAGATCATCTCAGAGTTTGGATAATACTGGACCATAAGACTAAAAGACTAGCATATGGCACATAAGAGGGAGAGAGATTCCTTGGTAACCACCGTGATTCTTCGATTTCCCTTTTTCAGTTTCCCTTTTTTCTGCTGAAAGGGCAGTCAGGGGGTGAGAAGTGGGAGTGGGGCAGGGCTAGGCTGTTTGGGGAGGCACAGACTTCCCTATCCGGCCCTCCATATAATTTTGCAACCCCGATGTGGCCCTTGGGCCAAAAAGTTTGCTCACCCTTGGTGTAAACCTTCTGATTTTAGTTCATATGGGTTTCATGAATGAAACCCAACATGTTAAATTTGCAATGGTTCACATAATTTTAGGTTTGTTTGGACACTTGATTTCATACACCTGGTTCCCTTAATACCTAGAGACAGGGAGAGTCAGGTTGTCATCTATTCTCATCCCCAGTAAGTAGTTCAAGGAACAGGATGACTTCTTTAGCTTCATTTATCTGCACTAGAACTGCAGCCTCAGACAGTTCTTGTCTACATGGAGAATTATTCTGGAATAACTAATCCTATTTGACTGCACATGTGGAATACCATATTATTCTGAAATAAAAGTGTCTGCACAGGAAGCTTTTCGGGAATAGTTAATCCACATTAAATTCACACCCTATCTTATTCCAAATTAACTTGAATATGTAGATGAGCTCTTAGACCTTCACTGACTACAGGATCTGTGATTATAAACTAGAAAGAAAGAAGCCTGGAGACAAAAGATACAATGATTAATCAGGAAAAGACCTGTAACCCCTGTGAGGAGAAGAGATTGAACTTGAATTGTATTTTCTACTCCTTCACTCAAAATGTGAAGGAGCAAAAGATATCTAAGGCCTTTTGAAGTTGAGAAGAAAAACAGCAAAACTCTGGGACAAATAAAGAAGATAGCAAAAATAGTCTCACAGTACGGGGCAACCTGCCATTGAATTTGAAATGAATGAAAATGCTAAATGGTCCATTACTACTGTGAAACCTATCCTAAGTATTCTTGATTGTACGGCATTTAGCTCTGAAATACTTGGATACCTTGTCATGCCAATAGAGTTATTGACATTGGATTTCCTGCAAATGTGGAGCAGAGGGTAGCAGGTTCTGTTGTAGGGAAGGGAGCCAGCAGAGTTCTCCTAACAATTCACATAAATCTCTAACTGAGGCTCCAAAACAGAATTTATTGGTTTGTATTGCCTGTGCCATAATTAGCTTCCTTCCATCCTGAAGAGGTGAGACAAGTGGGTTCAGGTGTTAGCCTGATGAATACTGAGTCTCTGAAAAAATGCTGAGATAGCTCAAGGAAAGGAAGTGCAGGAAGCAAGTTAGTTTCCTGTGGGAAACCCTGACATAGTAGGTAGGTAGGCTGGCCCCAGGAAGGGAAGGTAGTAGGAGCCTGCTGAGAAAAAAGGGCCTTCAGGGAGAAAGTCCTGGAAGGTAGTGCTTAGCTAAAACAACAAATCTGCAGGGCTTAAAAGTAAGGCTGAAGATCCAGGAACTTCAATAAGTGGTAGATTGCAAGAAGGATCCCAGGGAAAGCAACCAGGAAGTCAGCGCTCTATAACTGAGCAGGGAAAGAGGTAAAATTAGCCTGGAAGTTGCCATCAACTGAGCCCAGAAGATACACCAAAGAGTAGCCCAAGAGGGATGGAAGAACCTGATGACTGTTAGGACTTTTAGGTGGACATCTATTATTCCCAAAGAAGTTTAATTTGTTTAGTAACTTGGCCACATCACTAGTACCTACCTATCTGGAGAAGGTCAAAGGGACTCACATTGGTGGAAGAAACTGAAGCAGAGATACCGTAGGGCCACCTCATGCAAAGAGAGGGCACTCTGAAGTTAGCAGCTCAGTTGCAGTACCAGAACTTGAAACTATGATTGAAATTTCCTAGCTAAGAGACTCCATTGTGAGACAAAGGACAAGGAAAGTCAAGCATTGCCTTATGCCTCAAACTTGACCAGGTGAGGCACGTTGAGACATCGTAGAGAAGTTTGCATTGCCACAGTCTGTTATCCTGTCTCTGTAGATTAAATCAATGTTTAGTCTCTCACACTGTCAAGCAAACACCTTTCACAAGCTCTAAAGTCACGAAATTGTAAAAACTTGTAAGTTTTTGAAGTGAAAAGTGGTGTTGATATGAAAAGTAGCAAATCATGACACCTCCAGTGTTCTAAGTTTGGAAAAGTTTCCTGGTGCTGTTCTTCCTGTTTGACTTTTTGTTCTCATTTTTTTTTTAAAGAAAACCTCTGAGGAGAATAGCTGCTGTGTACTTCTAAATTTGAAGAAAGTAGGCAGTAATACTCTTTACACTTATTTCTGAGACAATCTGCCCAAAGTTTAACTGGTTCCAGATGATTTTTCAGTGAGTGAGCTTAGTGAAATTGCTGCTCTGAAATGATGAGAGTCACTGTCCAGCAGTCATCTGTGCTGATGAACATTAACCAAGGAGAAATGTGACTATAAAAATACATCCATAAGCCTAACTTTTAGATTTTATCCAGGTTAATCATATATCTCTCAAAGCATTCATTGGCTTTGCAAAAGTGTTAGGTTTTCTGTCTGAGTTTCCTGCATACTTATTACATTAAACAGTTATTTGGGCTAACTGTAAGAAACCTATTTAATGTTGTTGTTTTGTACAATAAGGTCTGATTCCAAACACATCTACCTTGACCATGATTTAAATGGAATTACTTTTAATTCACATTGATGTGAGCACAAAATCGGGCTAGGAGTAGCAGGAATTCAGAAAGAGAGGGAGACCAAATATTAACATAAGACTAAAATGTATCTGGACATTATATAGTTAAGATGATTGGTAAAGAATGTAGTTCTGATTTCGAATTTAGTGTTTGAAGTTCTCAGTATGGTTTCAAAAGTGTAAATCATCCCTCTTTTTTTCAAGAAGGCAGTTTGGAACATAATATATTTACAGCATATTTTCCATCCATTATATGGCATGTAAAGAAGGAAGAAAGGAGAGCAGCAGAATACAGACCTTGGACTTCAGAAAAGCAGACTTTGACTCCCTCAGGGAGCTGATGGGCAAGGTTCACTGGAAGAATAACATGATGGGGAAAGGAATCCAGGAGAGCTGGATGTATTTTAAAGAATCCTTATTGAAGTTGCAGGAATAAACCATCCCGATGTATAGAAAGAATTAAAAATTTTATTAAAGCTAATCTTAAAAAAGGAAAATATACACAAGTTGAGAAGCAAGGTACTAGACATCTGGAGTCAGGCTGGTAGTAAATATGGCAGGCCACCAGCTTGGCTTAACAGTGAAATCTTTGCTGATCTTAAACACAAAAAAGAAACGTACAAAAAGTCGAAGATTGGACAAATGACCAGGGAGGAGTATAAAAATATTGCTCAGGCATGCAGGAGTCAAATCAGGAAGGCCAAATCACACTTGGAGTTGCAGCTAGCAAGAGATAAGAATAACAAGAAGGTTTCTTCAGGCATCTTAGCAACATGAAGAAAGGCAAGGGAAGTGTGGGCCCCTTACTGAATGGGAGAGGCAACCTGGTGACAGATGTGGAAAAAGCTGAAATACTTGATTATATTTTGCCTCTGTCTTCATGAACAAAGTCAGCTCCCAGACTACTGTACTGCACAGTACAGCATGGGGAGGAGGTGACCACCCCTCTGTGGAGAAAGAAGTGGTTTAGGAATATTTAGAAAAGCTGGACGAGCACAAGTCCATGGGGCTGGATGCACTGCATCCGAGGGTACTGAAGGAGTTGGTGGATGTGATTGCAGAGCCATTGGCCATTATCTTTGAAAACTCATGGCAATCAGGATCCTGGATGACTGGAAAAAGGCTAATGTAGTGCCCATCTTTAAAAAAGGAAAGGAGGAGAATCTGGGGAACTACAGCCAGTCGGCCTCACCTCAGTCCCTTGAAAAATCATGGAGCAGGTCCTCAATGAGTCAATTCTGAAGCGCTTAAAGGCGAGGAAAGTGATCAGGAACAGTCAGCATGGATTTCCCAAGGGCAAGTCATGCCTGACTAACCTAATTGTCTTTTATGCGAGATAAGTGGCTCTGTGGATGAGGGGACAGCAGTGGATGTGTTACTTCTTGACTTTAGCAAAGCTTTTGATACGGTCTCCCACAGTATTCTTACCAGCAAGTTAAAGTAGTATGGGCTGGGTGGATGGACTATAAGATGGATAGAAAGCTGGCTAGATTGTTGGGCTCAACGGGTAGTGATCAATAGCTCCATGTCTAGTTGGCAGCTGGTATCAAGTGGAGTGCCCCAAGGGTTGGTCCTGAGGCCGATTTTGTTCACTGAATTTTCTTTGGCTCCAAGCTTCTGCATCTATTATTTAATGGCACCACAAATGTAAAAATGATCTTCCATCCCTTGCACTGTGGATTGATGTGCAAAGATACTAGCTACAATATTTGTCAAATCTGGGCAACATTTTACACTAGCCTACCACTAGTGCACTTTTCATTCAGTCCAGCTGAGCTGATTTCTTTAATCTTCTGCAAGTATTGTAAGATTTTCAAAAACACAATGTAACTCCCAGCTTCAGTGGGAGCTGAATTAGACCAATGATGAGTAGTTCTGAAAAGTCCAGTAGTTTCTTAGCTGGTGGGCTTTTTTGGGTTTTTTTTTTTTTTTTTTTGGTCCTTTTAGGATTGGTACGCTAGAGCAGAGTTCATCTTCTCTAAGTGCTAGTTAAATAAACACACTGCTTCAAAGAATTTTGCAGCTGGATGATAAAAAAAATGCCTTTTTTATCCATATAACACATTTTTGGGCACAACTTAATATTTTAGTTATTTTTCACCTTTTTACTTAGATTCTATTGGATTCTATTCCTGCTTCTGCAACTGAATTCCTATATGATGCTAGGCAAGACTCTTAAACCAAATGGTCACTAATTATGTTTCTCATTTTCTGGATGCCTAATGTCAGATCCTGGAGCCTGTCTTGCAGAAGTGTTGGGTACTCAGAGCTGTGACTGAAATCAGTGTGCTTTAATATATTAAGTACTAAGTACTCTGGAAAAATCATGTCCAGATTGGACATCCAAAATTAGTAAAATATCTGACCTTAATCTTTATCTCATTTCCACATGTGTTAAAAGGGTATAAGACCACTCCCTCACCACACAGAGTATTGTAAACATAAATGAATGTTTGTGAAGCACTCACATGATAGTGATGAGTGCCATAGAAAAGGAAATCAATAATTGTCTTCAGAGCATGGTTTGATAGTGTGCAGTAAATAAGATAAGGGGCCACACTTTGAACAACTGAGGAAAAATGAAATGCCGAATAGCTTCTCATTCATCATGCTCACTAAATGAGGCGAGGGTTCTGTGGAAAAAATAGGATGTGATCGTGTAGTTATTAGGGCTGTCAATCGCAGTTAACTCACATTCAAAAATATGAATCTCAGTTTAACAGTGCAATTAATCACAATTTTTAAACAATAGAATACCAATTGAAATGTATTAAATATTTTGGGTGTTTTTCTACATTTTCAAGTATATTGATTTCAGTTACAACACAGAATGCAAAGTGTACTGTGCTCACTTTATATTTTTATTACAAATACTTGCACCATAAAAATGATAAACAAAAGAAATTGTATTTTTCAGTTAACCTCATACAAGTACTGTAGTGCAATCTCTTTATCATGAAAGTGTAACTTTTATATGTAGTTTTTTTGTTATATAGCTACACTCAAAAACTAAACAATGAAACACTTTAGAGCCTACAAGTCCACTTAGTCCTACTTCTTGTTCAGCCGCTAAGAGAAACAAGTTTGTTTATATTTACAGGAGATAAGGCTGCCCACTTCTTACTCAGAATTTCACCTGAAACTGAGAACAGGCATTTGCATGGCACTGTTGTAGCTGGTGTTGCAAGATATTTATGCGCTAGATGCGCTAAAGAGTCATGTACGTCTTGATGCTTCAGCCATCATTCCAGAGGACATGCTTCCATACTGATGATGCTTGTTAAAAAATTAATATGTTAATTTGTGACTGAACTTCTTGGGAAAGAATTATGTCTCCTCTAATTTGCCCACATTCTGCCATATGTTTCATGTTATATCAGTCTCAGATGATGACCCACCACTTTGTTCATTTTAAGAATACTTTCCCTGCAAATTTGACAAAATGCAAAGACGACGCCAATGTGAAATTTCTAAAGATAGCTACAGCACTTGCCCCAAGATTGAAGAATCTGAAGTGCCTTCCAAAATCTGAGAGGGATAAGGTGTGAAGTATGCTTTCAGAAGTCTTAAAAGAGCAACACTGATGCAGAAACTACAGAATCCGAACAACCAAAAGAGAAAATCAACCTTCTGTTGGTGGCATCTGACTCAGATGATAAAAATGCACATGCGTTCTGCACTGCTTTGGATTGTTATCGAGCACCATTATTACATTGTCATATGCAGCACCCTGATTTGAAAAAACAGACTCGTTATTTATTATTTCTGTTACAATATTACCTAGGAGTCTTACTCATGGCCCACAGTCCTATTGTTCTAGGCACCTTACAAACCTATAGTCCTCCTATTCATGTGTTCTGCATGGTAGAAACCAGCCAGATATCAAGAGTTCTGCCTTGTGATTAGGTGATGGAGGCATGGTTGATAACACTGGTCTACAATTTTTTAGAAGTCATCTGCTTCAGAGATAAAATGTCATGTTTATTATGTATTTTGATGTGCTGAATTAAAATATGACAATTAAAACAACTGATTGGCTACTGTTTCAAATATATTTAAGTTTTTACATTTTATGTCTATATATATTGTGTAGATAGTAGAGTTTTAATCATAAATTGTAAACCTAGGTCTTTTCATGTGTTTATGGTTGCTTTACATGATATTATTTCACCTGTCCTGTTTATGTAACACTTTAAAAATCAGCAGAAGGGTTATATAAATAAAATGTATTATGAAACAAAAGGCAAAAAACTATTAGGTACATAGTTTAGTCCTATTCAGCGTCTACTCGGTGCTTCTTGGCTTGTCTCTTGTATTCATTAAATGGAGCATCTCTTATCACTGTCCAGCAATAGTCTGCAAGCATTGATGGGCTCCATTTGCCCTGTTTCTCCATTGTTGCGATGTCCTGGTGAAATCGCTCACCGTGCTTATCGCTCACTGCTCCGCAGTTCGGTGGAAAAAAATCTAGATGAGAGTGCAAAAAATGTATCTTTAGCAACATGTTGCAACCAAGGCTTTTGTATGCCTTGAGGAGGTTTTCCACCAACAACTTGTAGTTGTAGTGGTCTGCCTTGTTGTTTCCGAGAAAATATATTGCCATGGACTGGAAGGCTTTCCATGCCGTCTTTTTCTCGCCACGCAGTGCATGGTCAAATGCATCATCTCGAAGAAGTTCACGAGTCTGAGGACCAACAAAGACACCTTCCTTTATCTTAGCTTCACTTAACCTTGGAAATTTTCCACGGAGGTACTTGAAAGCTGCTTGTGTTTTGTCAATGGCCTTGACAAAGTTCTTCATCAGACCCAGCTTGATGTGTAAAGGTGGTAACAAAATCTTCCTTGATTCAACAAGTGGTGGATGCTGAACACTTTTCCTCCCAGGCTCCAATGACTGTCGGAGTGGCCACTCTTTCTTGATGTAGTGGGAATCTCTTGCACGACTATCCCATTTGCAGAGAAAACAGCAGTACTTTGTGTATCCAGTCTGCAGACCAAGCAAGAGAGTGACAACCTTCAAATCGCCACAAAGCTGCCACTGATGTTGGTCATAGTTTATGTACCTCAAAAGTTGTTTCATGTTGTCATAGGTTTCCTTCATATGGACTGCATGACCAACTGGAATTGATGGCAAAAGATTGCCATTATGCAGCAAAACATCTTTAAGACTCGTCTTTGATGAATCAATGAAGAGTCTCCGCTCATCTGGATCATGAACGATGTTGAGAGCTGCCATCACACCATCGATGTTGTTGCAGGCTACAAGATCATCTTCCATGAAGAAGAATGGGACAAGATCCTTTTGACGGTCACGGAACATGGAAACCCTAACATCACCTGCCAGGAGATTCCACTGCTGTAGTCTGAAGCCCAACAGCTCTGCCTTACTCTTGGGTAGTTCCAAATCCCTGACAAGGTCATTCAGTTCAGCTTGTGTTATGAGGTGTGGTTCAGAGGAGGAGGATGGGAGAAAATGTGGGTCCTGTGACATTGATGGTTCAGGACCAGAAGTTTCATCCTCTTCCTCGTCTGACTCAAGTGAGAATGATTCTGGTGTATCAGGAACCGGCAGTCCTTCTCCGTGGGGTATTGGGCGTATAGCTGATGGAATGTTTGGATAATGCACAGTCCACTTTTTCTTCTTTGACACACTTTTCCCAACTGGAGGCACCATGCAGAAGTAACAACTGCTGGTATGATCTGTTGGCTCTCTCCAAATCATTGGCACTGCAAAAGGCATAGATTTCCTTTTCCTGTTCAACCACTGGCGAAGATTTGTTGCACAAGTGTTGCAGCGTATGTGTGGGGCCCACCTCTTGTCCTGATCTCCAATTTTGCAGCCAAAATAAAGGTGATAGGCTTTCTTAACCATAGTGGTTATACTGTGCTTTTGTGATGCAAAAGTCACTTCACCACAAACATAGCAGAAGTTATCTGCACTGTTCACACAAGTACGAGGCATTTCTGCTCACTTTGGCTAAACAGAAATGTGTCCCTTTGCAAAATCAAACACTGACAAATGAGAGCACGATACTGTATGATTTCTAGAGCTGATATAGGGCAATTTGTTCAGCAGAGTGATGGAAGCTTCGTTATGATTGCATCATCCATGACTTCTAGGAATAACATGATGCAATTCATATCATGTATGACGCAATACCAGCTTCAGATTGCGTCATTCATTGTTTTGCCTAAAAAGCAAGTACTGTCCAAACCCAGTCATAGATTTATTCATAGATCCAGTCAAAGATGTATTTTAGTCATTCCTGGTTTAAATTGAGATCCCTTCCCTTTATAACTCACTTATCCTCCGCCATTCCCATGTCAAGGGTCGTATATACTGACCCAACAGCATATCTTGAAAACTAGAGCCAATCAACAATTTTAAGCATCATTTTCGTTCTGAGTCACCCAGAATTAGTAAAGTTTGACTACAGTTATTTCAGAAGCATTTTGGCTGTAGAGCAGTGTAATTTGCCTTGGGCCTGCAAGAATGGATCCTATCTTTCTTTCCTTTAATTGTCTTGTAATTTCCTTGGACAATTAGCTGTGAATGTTCTTTTTATTGTAAAATAACTTCTCACTGCTGTAGTAATTCATCCAACTGTCTTCCAACATAGAAGATATGCTCTGCAAATTATCTGTTCTCCATTAAGTGTCACATATTTCAGTATTTCCCTTTCAACTGTAGCTTATGTACATAAGACTGCATTTTAAAGAACCGCAAATATAAAATGGGTAGAACTTTTGAGTGTCATGTTTTCTAGGGAGTTTGTTTCTCACAGCAGGTGGTTATTTTTTGATAACTTTCTTTTTGGGGATAACGATGAAAAGAATATAGCTATAGGCTCTGGTTTTCACAGGAGTCCACAGGAAATAGGTGCCCAGTATCTTCGGCTTTGGATGAAAGTTGGGCAACATCACTCCTTTGAGTTTTTGTTGAAAGCTCAGGTCAACGTTCAATTTGCTGTAAAAAAAGAATAGATTTCCTTGGGATTGACTGAATATTTTAAGGTGTGAACATCATCAGATTTTTCTTTCAGCCAACAACGTTTTGCACTGCGTTAAACGTTTTGCCAGCAGCACTTCTTCAAATGAAGATTTTTATCCAATATTTTTTTTGTTACTGGTGAAATAATATGAAAATTGAACCAAAATGAAGTCTATAGGTAACAGTCTTCCTTGAATCATTCCTTTCCTGAGTCGTCTTAATAAGCTTTCAACTGTAAAGTTGTTAAACAAGATGCAAGTGCTATGTCATATCCTGCTGAAGATAGAAGAAATACAACTTCATTATAGTTGGCTGCGTCAATTTCTCTTCATGCTAATGCACACACATCAGTCCAGAGAGAACGTTGCCAAGAATAATATATAATCTACTCAAGCCTGCAGTAAAAGCTTACAAAAAATCTATTTTTATATAGTTCTTGAAAGAAGGAAGCGATAGGCAATAAATTAATTCCATTACTAAAAAGCCACTGCTGTTAATGTAAGGTAAATATGAAAACAATTTGAGTGGATGGCTAATTTTGTCTGATGCTGGCTATGTCCTTTACCCTTTTTTTGCTACCATCTTTGGTTTTTGCCACAGTTATCACTTACAAATAGGGATGTAGTAGACATCGGCAGTGCCCAAGTACACTTGCAATTCAAAGTATTTTAGTGGTTAGGTGGACCCTAGGTTGCAAAGATTTTCAGAGTTTTAGACAATCGGATTAGAAAATACAATATTTTCTCACTTAGGCAATGGTATTACTTCAAAAGACCAAGGAGATATAAATCTATTAGCATTTCTCCCTCTCTAATATATAAATTCTGTTTGTCCTCCAGATTTTCTTATTTAGCTGATTGAAGAAATTTAACATTGTCCAGAAAGTCTGCTGTGTGATAACTGAAAAGATGGAAGAACACACAGTCCTGCATACTGAAATTTTCAAATAATCAAGTATACCAGCTTTTGCATTGTCTTGATATTTGTGAAAAAGATGAACACGTATCCAGAGAGTCATGCAAAGGAGCAACAGAAAACCTTTTTAATTCAAGAATGTTTTCCATAGTACAGATACCATATAGTTGTTTGCAGAACTGTATTGAACGTTAAAAGTTAAATGATGACTAAAGTATATAGATATACAATTTTGCTTGGCTTTCCTTTTTGATTTAGGATGGATTATGTATCGGATGTCCCTTCAGACTGATACTGCATAATGCACTCATCCGTCTAGCTGTTAAGGCTTGGCCTACACTAGAAAATTAATTTGGTTTAACTTAAGTTGGTTTCACTCAGGGGATGTGAAAAATCCACATCTCCTGAGTGGCATAGTTAAGGTGACCTAACCCTGGTGTAGACAGAGCTAGGTCAATGGAAATTCTTCCATCCATGTAGCTACTGCTTCTCAGGGAGGTGGATTTCCTGTGCTGATGGGATAACCTCTCCTATCAGTTGTGCTACAGTTGTGCCACTGTAGGTAGTGTGTTAAGTCTAGACAAACCTGAAGCTAAATGTTGATTTAGAATGGTCTGTAAGGAAATAACGGCTAATGGCTAATGCTAATGGCTATTAGTGCTTAACTTAAAAATAAAATTCTCTGTTAATGGTATATGGTAGCAAATAGCAATCATTTGAACAGCCTCCATTTTCTAGGTCTAATATTTCTTCATGCTCCCCTGGCAAACTGTAATTTACTTACAGGCAGGTCTTTTCATTTTGTGTGTGTACAGCATCTGGCACAAGGGGGCTCTGATCTCTGATTAGGACTTCTTGGCACTACTGCAATATACATAATTAATATTTATTTTAAATATCAAATAAGAATGCACAACAAGCTAATCAACCAAAATAAAGAATGATCTGGGTTTTTTTGGAGATGCATGCTATTTAGAAATACTTTGATTTAAGCAAAATTAACAGCTTTTTAATGTTTTAAAATGTTTTTGCTAAATCACATATCGAAATAGATATGTAATTTTCAGTAGAGTCTTTACTTTTTAGAAAGTAATGAGACAGGAAAATAATAAAAAAATCAACATTTAACTCTAAAAATGAATTGCACTCATTACTAAAATTATGTTGAAATAACATGAAAAGTCTTAATCTGCAAAATCCTGAGCATATTAATTCCTCTTCTTAATTTGACAAAAAAGGTGCTGTAATTGCTAATGCCTGTGGAAAGATATCTAGGGAATTGTTCCTAAACAGTAGCCAGAATCTGATAGTTTTTTGTTTTGTATTCAGAAGTATAATTCAGCTTAATATGACTCTTGGTTTTTGCTTGCTTTATTAGAGTACTTCAGGGTTTGATCATAAACATTTGCTATAGTGATTTAGGAATATAGAAAACTTATATTTTATGCTATATTCTAACACTGGAATTAGCCCCAATTCCACTTAGCCCCCAATCCTGTTTTATCTGTATAATCATTTTGTGTTAACTTTTTACAAAAACCTGTGGTAAAACTAAAGGGTATTTCTATACTGCACATTTTAGAATTTCTGGCCAAAATCTGCACTGTTACTTCCATGAAACTGAACTGACACTAAATGGGCTGAGGGCAGAATATGGATCATTCTTTCAGTATGTATAGACAGCAGTGCTCTAGTTGTGACAAAGGGTAACCTTAATTTTTTTGCAAGGGTAATTTTTCAGCCATTTGAACAAATAATCTGATGCCCAAAAGCTGAAATATTCTACATCCATCCTTTTTTGTTGAAAATAATTTGTATATTAGCAGTCTACTTGAAAATGTTGTGCAGCTACATATTATGTTCAAGCTTCTGATCACTGGGATAAAGGAAACTATCAGTAACTAATTTGCTAAAAACAAGTGTCTCTTTGCTGCTCCTGGTGTCAGGCACAGCATTTCTCACCTGTGGGTCTAAAAAGAAAAGTGTTTGAAACAGAAGGGCTGTAGAGGAATCTGGTAATATGATACACAGCACTCATTCCATGTGAATAATGAAGCTAATACTTAGCTGAGACATCACTGGAGCTGAGTTCACTTGTAACAGAATAACGTTTGAATGTGCAAAATCTTAGTATTTGCATTTTTGCTTTTTTAAAAATGTATATCACTGCCATCATAGTATCCCTGACGGTGAAAATGCTGGGGAGGAAAATAAAAATTACATTTCTGGATACTTTTCATTAATGGCGTTTAGATTCTATGGTGAGGAATGTGATTAAAATACAGATACAACAGGAAAGATGATATAATTTAGATTAGTCTTTGTTGCTTATGCTTGCATGCTATGTGTATCCACCTTGCACTTGACAGGGAGGGGGACTAAAGTATTATCTAAGTGCAGAAGTCTACATGTAATACATACTTTAAACTATACAGAGGGGTTTGTTATCAGTTAATGAGAAAATGTACCACTTTTGGCTTAGGGGATGTTTTGTCTGTTACCACATACATTATAATTCTTTTCACAGTTGTTCCATGTATTGTATAAAAATATATAGATTAGTAAGGATATTTTTATTTGCTTGATTTACATCCAATAATGGGAGCATAAATAGTCTTGTTTGGTGTTTTCTTTTTTTAAAAAAAGCAAACAAGTGTATATGGGGAAAATACTGACTGTTATGGGTCTGATCTGCAAAGGTATTAATGTGTGCAGCCTTATTCTTGGCTTCTCTGTGCAGGAGTAAAATTCTGCTTACATGAATTTTTTTGCAGGATCAGAGCCTATAACTGCTAACTTGGAATATAGAGGATGGGTTTAATTGCATTTGGGTTTAATTGCATTCTGTGCGTCATAGATATCCTTTGTTATTATGGGTATTTCTTCACTGCACAATTAACACAGGCTCTTGCTCAGGTTTTAACCCATGCTCCCTACCATCCACACAGAAAAACCTCTGACCCAGGTTGGTAGGTGCTTTAATTTAGGCTGGTTTACGTTGAGGGAATGGATTAGCTCCCAAGCTCTGCTGTAACTTGAGCTGTGAGAATGCAGACTACATTTTTTTTAAGTGCTGATAGTCCTCCAATGCCCTTCCTGCAATTACCATTGGATAGACAAGGAGAGAATCTTAGAGCATCTCAGAACCATGCCCCAGGCACACACAGACATGTGCAGAAACAGGGGAGCACGTATACACTGCTGCTGGTAGCGAGCCTCGTGCTAGCGCACTACAAATAGCAGTGAGGATGTTACAGCTCAGTCTGGAGTTCGGCTAGTGGGTTGGATGGGCTTGAGATCCTGAGCTCCAGTCCGAGTCACCGCATCTGCTACTTTTAGACCTCTAGTGCAAGCCTCGCTAGCATAAGCCTGTCTGTCTGGAATGGGAAGCTTGCTCCCAGCTGCAGTGTAGACATACCTAGGGAGAACACAGTAACACAGTTAGAGCTTTGCTGTGGGAACACTTACACCTGAGTTAGGTGAACAGAATACTCAGACATGGGTGCCAATCATACCTGCATTAACGGTGCAGTGAAAGCATGCCTTATATGAGCCTGCTGCTGAGTTCAGTGGTGGTTACTACTGCTCACTTGTACTCAGGGCTGGACCGTAAGAATCTGCAAATTCTACAAATAATTTTATGTTACAGAGTAAATATGCTACAGCTGTTCCTTAGTGATCTCTTATCTCACTAAAAATATGTGGGCCTGTAGGTTTTTGCTCTGACAGATTTGCTTTTATAGCACATTAAATCTCTTCTGTAAAAATATACTGACTGAATGAATGATTAAACAGTAGGAGATGAAAACAGTGAATGGATTGAACTTTTTTTTTTTCTTTTTTTTAAGACATAGCAATGAAGTTGTTTCTTACAGATTTATTTCTAGTGTTTTGGTAACTGTTAAAATTAACACAGGTCTGCCAGGAAATTACTAAAACATTATTCACTTGCAGGAGTAGGCTTGGATTTAAATGAAGGTTCTAAGTGTTTAAGGCATTGTCTGCTGTGTAATTTACAACAGTACATTGGTGAAAGTGTTGGTAGACAAGACTGAGTGTGAAACCTGTTGTTTCTATTACTGTGAGTGTTTGTAGTGTCTCCAACCTGATTGTGCTAGGCACTGTCCAAACATAAAAAAAAAAAAGAGGCAGCCCTGCTCTGTTGTCTGTTCAGAGAGAGGATATTAATGTACTAATACAGTAAAATCAGTGGGACTATTCATGTAATTAAAAGCTGCTGAATTGGATCTTTGAAATAAGTTGACAATAACCAAATGCATTTATACAGCATCTGTTGCAAGATGCGGTACAGCAAAACATCATTAGGGCACTAAAATATTAAATGCTAGAAAAATTTGCAAGCCTTTATAATTATTATTAATTTATTTATTTTTGTGGTAGCACCTGCAGGCTAGTTAATTACTTAAAATATTTCAAAAAATAATTATTTTTATAAGACTTTTAATGAAAAAAGACTGAAAATTTTGGCCCAGTTTTTACAGATAAACAGCAAGCTTTAATTCCTCATTCCAGTTGAACATACCTAAAAGATTATATGACTTTCCACTGTCATAGCTCTTTACAAACACTAGCTCTTACAACATAGAATTAAAGAAATGAAGGACTTGAATGGACCTCAACAGATCATCTAGTCCAGTCCCCTGCACTCAAGATGGGACTAAGTAATAAACACCTGATAAGGTGTTTGTCTAACCTTATCTTAAAAACCTCCAGTGACGGAGATCCCACAACCTTCCTAGGCAATTTGTTCCAGTCCTTAACTATTCTGACAGGATGTTTTTCCTAATGTCTAATTTAAATCTCCTTTTCTGCAATTTAAGCCCTTTGCTTCTTGTCCTGTCCTCAGAGGTTAAGGAGTACAATTGTTCTTGCTCCTCCCTGTAACAACCTTTCATGTACTTGAAAACTGTTACCATGTCCAGTCCTGTGTTCTAAGCATTATACCATTTTGCAGATATGCAACACCTAACTTGTTCCAAATTTAAAACAATTGGATCCTAATTTTCAGAGGCAGTACACTGGTTTTTGGTTCCCATTGATTATAGTTGGAGTTGTGGGTAATAATCATCTCTGAAAATCAGGCCCTAGAAATCTCAAGTTGGGCACCTAAAATTAGTGGATTCTTTTTGAAAATTTAGGCTTTGTTGAGGTGTTGACAGTAACAGCCAGAATTAATGCAGTCTGGAAACAGAACCTGGGAGTTCCTTGATAGCAGTCCTAGTTGAGGCTATTCCTGAAGGTCACAGACACTTCACAACTAAATTCTGCAGCTCTAGAGTACAGAAGACCCATACAGTTTTTACATCAGACTAATCTGTCAGTTTAGAAATTAATCACACAATCCCATATAAATTGATGATGTATAAAACACTAGTCAGTTTTGCAATCTTAAATTACGACTACTATGTAACTTGGGTTACTTAATAACAAAACTTTTCTTTATTGTACCATTTATATGTAGGGTGGGACAGAAGTTATGGTAATCAGAACAGGCTAGATCTAAGTGTGTTGATTACATGCAGAGCGTAGGCCAAATTCATTCTTCGTATAGCCCTAGTCAAGATTATGATGATACACCAGGGATGAAGTTGGTTTAGTAAATCTAACTTTATTTAGGAAACAAATTTGCAACAGAATGTACAGAGTAAGCCAATGCCTTTCCTCCAAAAGTTAGTCATCTTGGAATTAGTTGAGGGAATTGATGATTTTACTTACATTCCATGACTGTGGTGTAAATAAATAGGAATGTTGTTTTTTTTGTTCTCCTTACTCCTCTGTATTTGGCTTATCTCATAGGAAAAGCCGAATGCGGTAGGTCTCATAATGTTTTAACATCTGCCATGCAGTTGGATTACATCCTGCTGAGTTTTTAATAAAGAAGTCCATATATTTGACTTGCAGTATAGTCTGCATGTATAGCTCTGAAGTTGCAAACACTGTCTCTAATGATATTGCTTCCTGAACAAATGTCTCCTGAAAGTATCTAATTCAGTGAAAGTACAGTAATGCTGAACATATAGAAAAAGAAACACTGAAAGAAGTTAACAAACTGCATCCTTTGCAAAACACCCTGTATTTACGCTATCAGCATGAGATTTTAAAATAGCTCTGGCATGAAGATCTTACGTAGGGGTTTCACATATTTCTCTCACTGCGGGATCTTTTGTTCAGTTTTACCATCTGGTGTTTACCTCTGGTCTTAAGAAGAATTCTGGAGTGAACAGAGTGTTTTTTAAAGCATAAACACTAACTAACTGTTAAGTTTTGGTTCCAGAATTTTGTGTGATTAAAAATAAAATAATTATAATAAAGTGTTGCATTCTATTCTGCATAACCAAAAAGAAGAGGAGGAAAATGGAGAAAGACTTTAATTTCACTGGATGCAATGAATAACTTTATTAGCATATCTTCTTCATATCTTAGTAGTAGTAATAATAATGTATGAATTTAGTGCCTTCTACCTGAGGATCTTAGATAGTCATTATTTAAATATTGCTGTATACCAGAGAGGTAGATAGCATTAGCCCAGTTTTATAGATGAGAAAAATGAGACACACAGATGACAAGTGACTCTCATCCAAGGTCAAACAGAAAGTCTGTGGTGCATCTGGGAAATGAACCCAGGTCTCCTGACTCTGTCTTCTTCCTTAACCACAAGACCACCTTTCTTCTAAAATGAAATTTATAATACTGCAGGCATGTTTTGAATCACTATATTTCTTCCTTAAATAGAACCTTTAGTGATTCTGTAGAACAAATACAGAGAGTGATACAATTATCTTTTTATGTGAAGAAATTGTGTAGTAGCTATAAGCATTAGTCAAATACGCAACTCATGGTAAATGCAATTTATATTTAAGCATAAGTATTCCCAGATAGACTGGCCAGATTAACAAACATACTCTCTCTTTTTTCCATTGCAGCATGTGTGTTCCGTTACAATGGGCTCTCTTTTGTCTACCTCATCTATCTCTTGCTCATTCCTCTGTTTTCAGAACCCACAAAAACAACGATGCAAGGTAAGAGTTTCCCTGTTGGTTTTTTAAAGGCACGTAACATGTAATATGTACAAAAATCTTGTAGGTGGTATAAGATCGAGCCCTACAGCCCTCTTCAGTATACTTTCATCAGTTTAAACTTTTCCTCTGGCAAGTGAGCTGGTTTTGTAATAGTCATGTAAACACACTGAATCTGGATTTGAAGTGAGTACTCCCTAGTAACTGATCTGATTAAGTTCAACTATGGAATACTCTTTTAACAATGTATATTTTAGTCACCTGTACAGACATTGGCACCACGTTGGTCTGCCCTTTACCATGATCTTGAAAAAGCTGTTCTTTTTTTCCAGTTTTACAGCTGTAGAATAGCTAAATGCACCATGGATAAAATCACCCACATGTCATGTAACAGATGCACTTTAATATTAAAATGTGAAAATAGGATTCCAGAGATGAAAAGACAAAATCCATTTCAGAAATAGGATATTTGTTACTCCCATGGGATGTATTGCAACAAAAAATGGGTTAATCTGTAAAAGTTAGTTCTCAGAAGTTTCTGGGCAACAATTTTGTAACTTCAGGATCATTGAACAGTCAATGAAAATTTCCTGTGGTAAGGTAATATTTCCTTTTTGTGTCTTATTGGTGATATGTATTGTCACTCAGTAGATTATGGGAGCTGCTTTAGTGGGTAGATTTCTGAACTGATCCCTGCAGATCAGAACTCTCCATTATGTGGCTTGACTCAAACTCTTGTATTAAAGCAGTTATTGTACCCCCAGTTCACCATAGGACTATTATTTACAATAGTATCTCCCTTCAAGAAACATTTTATTTTTACTCAAGTGAGTGGTGAGGTGAAGAATAAAAAGTAAGCTTCTTCCAGTGAAGGAGTGAAGGAAAAGGAGATATTTTATGGGGCCCAATTGGGGATGATGCTGTAGGTTGAAAATGTTGCCTAAATTATAGGCTTTGTTTTGAATGCTGAGGGTACCATGTGCATGTAGCAAACTTCCCCTACAGCAGCGCTCTCGAACAACACACTGCACCACTGTGATGGTTAATGGAAAATCACACCATTTTATTCAATAAATATCCCTAATGAAACAAACTAGGAAATCTAGACTTCAAACATAAAAACATCTCAAATTACTAAATTCCTATGGAGCTCTTATCTGAATCAGTAGCATCATGTCCATATAAAGAACTTATAACATCTCTCTGAATACAGGACTTCTGTTACCATATCAGTGATAAATAAATATTTTATATATATACAGCTACCTCGATATAACGCAGTCCGATATAAGGCAAATTCTGATATAACACGGTAAAGGAGCGCTCCAGGAGGTGTGGATCAGTGCATCAGTGTGTCTGGCTTTGATATAACATGGTTTCACCTATACTGTGGTACGACTTTTTGGCTCCTGAGGACAGCGTTATATCGAGGTAGCGGTGTGTGTGCATGTATATATATGTATGTGCACGTGTATATGTATGTATATGTGTATATATATGTATTTATATATCTATATATTTATATATTAAATATGTAGATATAGATATAAAAAAAATCTGTGTTTCTGGAAAACAATTTGCATATGATCCAGTGTTCTGTTTTATGTCTGGCCTTCTGAACACTAGGTAAGAGGGAAGGAGAGTCATCCTAGTCAACTGCCAGTTTGAAAGACACCAGCCTCTTACTTTTAAATTATAGTGACTTGGTTGAATAACAAGTCATACACCAGTGTACGTTAACCAGCAAGTAACCTACTTACAAGTGTTTTAATGATAGCAATACTCCTTCTGAAAAACAGCAACCATTTCAGTGTTTTGCATAAGCAAATTCAATTGACAGTTACACCATTTATCCTCCTCTCCTGTCCCCCAGTCAGTGGCATCAAACATTTTTCTTTCTTGAATTCACTGAAGAGATTCCTTCAGGAATCTTCAACTTTGTCTAAGTGCAACCTCCCATCCCCAGAGTATCCTCCTTTTTTCTTGTTACTGGGGGAAAGAGACAAGAAATAGAAACTTTCAGGAAGTTGTAATATTGTTGTTCAATTTATAACATACAGAGAAATCCTCTATCTACAAATGGTTGTTTTTACCAAGTTAGAGTACTGTGTTCTGGTATAAGCTGCACTAAGAGTTAATGCAGAAAACTAGTTTGAAGATAGGGTGAAAAAAAGAAATTTAAACTCAAAATATCTCTCATTTTCTTTACTTACTTATTTATATGGCCTCTATTACAGTACTGTATCGAGTATACAATATTTTTATAGGGAAAAGAGGTTTCTTCCCCCTCAAGTTCAATTAGAGGAGAAGGGAGTCAAAGCTAGTCTTGTACTATTGAAACTATGTCCTCACCTTAACCATTAATTCCTTAATCATGACTTTCACTGTGTTTTATCCTTGTCAGTGTAAATGCTGATGCTTTTTTGAAACCTTGAAAGTAATTTTCAGAATAATATCATGCCACATTGATTTCCACGTTAGTTTACATGTAGGTTAGAAAATGCATTTAGTTAATCCATTTTACAGTAAATATGTTGCCTTTTAATTTATTATTTTGACTACAGTAGCAGCTGAAGAATCCAACCCAGAATGGGGCTCCACTGTGCTAGGCACCATACATATAGATAATGAGGGACAAAGTTTACGGTCAAAATAGACAAGATATTCAAAGGATGGCAGAAGAGAAGTATTATTAAACCCTTTTACTGATGGAGAACTGAGGCATGACAAGAATAAGGTGGAATTTTCGAAAGTGTATAGTCTTCTGTTGACTTCAATGGGAGCAGAGTTAGGTCAATGTGGAGTGCTTTTGAGAATTCCACCCAAGTGGCTTGGCCAAGGTAATAGATCTATGGAGTATGTGGCAGAGCCAGGAACTGAACTCAGGAATCCCAAGTCCTGTTCCTTTACTTTTAATCTAAATCCATCATCCTCGTGTATTATGGAATAAAAAGGAGCATTCATCTTTCCCTCTCTATAACATTCACTAATTCATATACTTCCACTATGGGTGCTCTTAATTTTCCCCTTCCCAAAGTTCCATAGTTTTAGCTAGTCAATCCCCCCAAAACCTGAGCGGCATTAATGCAGTGTTTTGGCGGGAGCCCAATGGGCGGGATTAATTTATGCTTGGATGCATAATTGCCCAGTGCAGCCAGCAAAAACAGAGTTGAAAAATAAAATAAAAAAGCATAAAAAGCAAATCCTCAAAATGTTAGGAAATCCCAATCTAAGTAAAACTGTCAGTCTTTTTTAGTGTGGAAAGTTCAAAGGACAGTGAGAAAATCAAACATTAGTAAATGCCCAGATGTGGATTAAAGTTTCTCTTAAAAGAGCTAAAGGTGACACACGAGACGGAAGCAGCGAGCCTAGAAGTGGAATACGGGCGCAGCTTCCCAGCTAATATCCGGTTACCGTGTTGATTTTATGTGTTTTACTTTTTCTGCCTCTTTCGTGCCAGCAAGAATGATAGACAACTTAAATATAGTTATTTTCTGACAACCAAGTAAGATATTTTTTGAGTGTCATCCTCGTACTCTCATTTTAGTTTTGTTTTTTAATTTATTGGATTTAAAACAAATTCCGAAGTGGTTTGATAGATACACTTTAAAACAATCCAATATGTGTCATTGTCAACAGAGCTTTCTCAGTGGGGAGTGCTTTCAAAAAATTTCAGATGATTTCGTAGTAATTTTACGTCATGGTGCACTGTACAGCCCAGAAGCTAGCTAAAGGGTGATGTCTTGGTGCATTTTGTATTAAGAGTGAAAAAAAAATTAAATTCCAAATGTAACATATTAGAATAGACTGAGGAATATTGCTGTTAACTTTAAATGCATGGAATGTGGAGGGTTAAATATCTTAGGGTGTTGACTTTTAAATTGTATATGTGTGTATGTATATCTTTCTCTGTCATATGTATGTGTGTGTCCACAGAATATAAACGGGGGAAAATTATAGCTATTTTTATTGGAAACAGCCAAACCACCATTAAATCGGAGTGTGAAAATGTTAAATAAAGCAAACTTTCTACAAAATAGAAAAAATAAACATCTCACTGTCTCCATATTTTCCTTTCCTTTTTTTATTTTTATACTTCACTTTTTAGTCTATACAATACCTGAATCTTGCTACCTATTTTTATTGTGTTCGCGCCAATTAATTTTTCACTAAAGTTTACTCTCCTTCATTATATGGAGTTTTTTGTTTGTTTTTTGCTTTCTGTTCTTGCCTTTTTTTCTTCCACCTCATTGTTACTTTTGTGTTTTTTATTTCTATCCATTTTTCCTTATTTCCCCTCTCTCTGACTCATTCCACCCATCCACTTACACCCTTCAATCACCATTCCCATTCCTCTGGGTCTTCCCATTCATCTTTTTCTTTCCCTGGGCTTTTCAACTATTTCCTCATCCTTCCCTATAGTTCTTTTCCTTTGTTGGTCTTCTCTCTTCCAACTTCCAAGGAGACATTCACAAAATGACTACAAGTTAGTAGGTTGGCATGGACAAAATCAGCATAGTGGAAATTTTTTTGAAAGTTTTGAAAGGGTGTATTATTATAAACAATGGGGAGTAAAATACTGTATTGAACTATATTGTACATGAAATCCCTTTCCTCTTTATTCTGTTATATTTATCTTCTAGAAAAATGTGATCACTAAAATAACTCAATAATATTAATTCTTACCTCTTGTTTTAATGCATATACATTCTCCTTTCTTTGAGTTATGTTCTTGCCTGTTGATCAGAGATCTCATCCATCTCTAAAATAACGTATTTTCTCCAATTAAAGCTAAAAAATTAAGATATTCAATTGACTGAAAAAATTAGCTGAACGTGTTACTTGCTGCAATACTATTCAACCATTCATAGAATAGTTGAATAATGGAAAACGTATTCACAAATACCTATGCATTTAAAATTCATTGAGTTCATTGTTTGTTCATCTTAGATAGTTATTTGTTCAGCTCTACCTCTAATGGTTATAGGTCTTGAAATCAATTACTATTGACTATTACTATGACATTAATATAAACACACAGTGTAGCATTCTCTATGTAAAAATTATAAAGAGGGCATGTTGGTGCAGATAACAGGTTATTTCATTTGATTATTGGTTTAAAACTGCTTAGGCCAAGTTATCAAGTGCAGCATTAGGAACTGCTCTTGATACAACTATATTTTTACAGTAATTCTAAAACCATATAGCTTTTTAGGTAGTGGCCTTCCTTATATAAACAGTGGCTGACTAGTGACTGGTTTATTATCTACAGTATCTCTCTTGAGACAAAGAATAATTAGTAACAGTTTAACACACCAGTTGCAAACTATAATTCTGTTGCCTTGATTGGGAATCAATGGAGTAATGTGTGTAAAACGGTTTTAATGGTAGTGTTCTGTCATGACAGAATAGAGTAAGTAAAGTTATGTCTTATATTTTAATTGGCTTGGACAGGAGAAATGACTCATTTATCAGTACTGAATAACTGGTTTTCCTTAATAGAAGTGAGATTGCATTCTGTTAGGTTTACCAGTTCTTCCTTACTCCAGTTGCTAAATTATATTATGGTACCTGTGAATAAGAAGCCTTCTTAACCAGGTAGTGTTTTTAAAATAATATACATCACTTTAGTAAAGTGGTGGATCAGATTCAGCTATTGTTACTCATGCTGAGTAACAAAATGAATAGAACTACTTTTGGAATAAGCTACTACTCAGTGTGAGAGAAGACTGGCAGAATCTGGCTGAAAATAAATTTCTGCTAGGTATTTTTATATCTTGTTTGGCTGAGGAGCTAATGTCGTAAGAATTATCCATTTAAATTACGAATATATTTAAACAGTGCACAAACTTGCAAATATTCAAGACTATTTTTGCCCAGTTGTGCTGGAAGAAAGAGAGGAGATACTGGATGTAGTTTAGTTAGGCTGCAAATTTATTCTTAAATGTTTTGCACAAGACTGTAAGCCTTTCAGGACAGCGGGCTTTTTTTACTATGTGTTTCTATAGTGCCTCGAACGTAGGCCCTATTTGTAGTTAGATTCTCTAGTGAGTGTTCATACAGCTAGGGCCAAAATGGTCCTATTCACTGTGAATTTGTGAAAGTTGGCAGTGCTGTAATTGTCATGTATGTTGAGGAGGAAGTGTGGGGCTGAAATATCAGAACAAGAATGATTATTTATTATATAGGTTAGTTAAACAGAAATTAAAGGATACAGAGCCAAAAGTGAAATCTCTGCAAGCTGCGTGGAAACTTTTTAAACACACCATAATTGAGGCTCCACTTAAATGTATACCCCATATTAAAAAAACATTGTAAGAGAACCAGAAAAGAGCCACTGAGGCTGAACAAAAAAGTAAAAGAAGCAGAGCGAGGCAAAAAGGCATCCTTTAAAAAGTGGAAGTTAAATCCTAATGAGGAAAATAGAAAGGAGCATAAAGACTGGCAAATGAAGTATAAAAATGCAATTAGGAAGTCCAAAAAAGAATTTGAGGAACAGTGAGCCAAAGGCTCAAAAAATAATGGCAATTTTTTTAAAGTACATCATAAGTAGGAAGCCTGCTAAACAACCAGTGGGACCACTGGACGATTGAGGTGCTAAAGGAGCACTCAAGGATACTAAGGCCATTGCAGAGAAACTAAGTGAACTCTTTGTATTGGTCTTCATGGCTGAAGATGTGAGGGAGATTCCCAAACCTGAGCCATTCTTTTTAGGTGACAGATCTGAGGAACTGTCCTAGAGTGAGTATTATTAGAGGAGGTTTTGGACCAAACTGATAAATTAAACAGCAATAAGTCACCAGGACCAGATGGTATTCACTCAAGAGTTCTGAAGGACTCAAATGTGAAATTGCAGAACTACTAATTGTAGTCTATAACCTATCATTTAAATCAGCTTCTGTAACAGATGACTAGAGCATAGTTTGTGACGCCAATTTTTAAAAAGGGCTCCAGTGGTGATCCTAGCAATTACAGGCCTATAAGCCCGACTTTAGTACCAGGCAAACTGCTTGAAACTATAATAAAGAACAATATTGTCAGACATACAGATGAACATAATTTGTTGAGGAAGAATCATCATGGTTTTAGTAAAGGGAAATCGTGTCTCACCAATCTACTAGAATTCCTTGAGGGGGTCAACAAGCATGTGGACCAAGGGAATCCAGTGGATATAGTGTGCTTAGATTTTCAGAAAGCCTTTGACAGGGCCCCTCATTAAAGGCTCTTATACAATGTAAGCTGCCACGGGATAAGAGGGAAGGTGCTATCATGGATTGATAACTGGTTAAAAGTTAGGAAACAAAAGGTAGATTTAAACAGTCAGTTTTCAAAATGGAGAGAGGTAAATAGTGGTGTCTCTCAAGGGTCTGTTCTCGGACCAGTCCTATTCAACATATTCATAAATGATCTGGAAAAAGGGATAAACAGTGAGGTGGCAAAATTTGCAGATGATACAAAATTACTAAAGATAGTTAAGACCCAGTCAGATTGCAAAGAGCTACAAAAGGATCTCTCAAAACTGGGTGACTGGGCAACAGAATGGCAGATGAAATTTAATGTTGATAAATGCAAAGTAATGCACATTGTAAGGCATAATCCCAACTATGCATATAAAATGATGGGGTCTAAATTAGCTGTTACCACTCAAGAAAGAGATCTTGGAGTCATTGTGGATAGTTCTCTGAAACATCCACTCAATGTTCAGTGGCAGTCAAAAAAGCGAACAGAATGCTTGGAATAATTAAGAAAGGGATAGATAACAGGACAGAAGAGATCATGTTGCTTCTCTATAAATCCATGGTACATCCACATCTTGAATACTGTGTGCAGATGTGGTCTCCCCATCTCAAAAAAGATATATTGGAATTGGAAGAAGTTCAGAAAAAGGCAACAAAAATTATTAGAGGTATGGAACGGCTTCTGTATGAGGAGAGATTAATAAGACTTTTCAGCTTGGAAAAGAGATGGCTAAGAGGACATTTTATTGAGGTCTATAAAATCATGACTGGTATAGAGAAAGAAGATAACTTTTTTACTACTTCTCATAACACAAGAAAAAGGGGTCACCAAATGAAATTAATAGGCAGCAGGTTTAAAACAAATAAAAGGAAGTATTTCTTCACACAAGGCACAGTCAACCTGTGGAACTCCTTTCCAGAGGATGTTATGAAGGCCAAGACCATAACAGGGTTCAAAAAAAACCAAACTAGATAAACTCACGGAGGATAGGTCCATCAATGGCTATTAGCCAGGATGGGCAGGAATGGTGTTCCTAGCCTCTGTTTGCCAGAAGCTGGGAATGAGTGACAGGGGATGGATCACTTGATGATTATCTGTTCTGTTAATTCTCTCTGGGGAACCTGGCACTGGCCACTGTCGGAAGACAAGATACTGGACTAGATGGAACTTTGGTCTGACCCAATAGGGCCATTCTTATGTTCTTATGTATGATTTTAAAGAAATCTCATGTTTTTTGGAGGGGGCCCTGACTCATGACTTTTGAAATTTTTGTCTTGGGTATACTGTACATGAATATGTGTTTCAGAAGTGTTCCATCCATACTGTAACCACAGAGAGAATTTCTTCCTTTTTTGGCAAAGGTTTACTGTCCATTGGCTTTTAGGTGTCAATTATAAAGCACACTGAGAAATAACTGGGTTGCTGACTAGAGAGGGAACACTGTTTGATGTCTCCAGAGCTACTGAATGTCTTTGTATAAGCTTGAGGCATCAGAGAGCTTTATTTATAGTTCAGAAAATGCTTCTGAGCAATTAAAAATGTGATTTTTACTCGATTGGGCATATGTCTGTTTATGGAGCCATGCCAGTCTGCTACATAAACATCCTTTGGCTCAAAATACTGCATCTCAGCTAGGTTTCTTCATTTTTAGCATCATGCATATTCCCAGGGGGGGTGAACAATGGAGTTCATTATAACTAACAGGCCAGATTCAGGAGTACTTACTCATTCCTTTCTCAGGCAAATTTTAGTTAAAAAATGAAGCAGGTCTTTAAGATCTAGCCCAACATTGGAAATCCTCTTGCTTTTTATAAATGGAGAACTCTTCTAACTGCTTTCAGATCAAACTATTTTGGTGGGGAAAATAACCTTCTTAAAATTAAGTTTATGTGAATTTATTACTTATGAAAAGCATCTTACTGACTGCCCAGGAAATGGAAATCCTCCATTCATTGCCTGAGCGTTTTATACCACAGCAACTGTACCCTTTGGTGTGTCTCAAGCTTTGCAAAGTGGCCTACTCTAATGTGAGAAGAGAGATCTCTGATGCTGTGCCTGTTTACCCATGGCCTCTCTAAAGAGACTGTCAGCAGAGATTCCAGGTAGATGGCTGAATTTTATACTGTGGACACCAGTTTTCGTCATCATCATCATTGCTTAAGTCCCAGATGTATTTTTGGAGTTGAATAAGACATAGAATCCAGATGGCACCTGGCCCTAGCCTTTACAACTGAAGCAAAATAGGCATGGTAAACTGGATAAAGTGGAAAATCAAAAGGTGAAGATAACTAGGGTTTTAATTTTAGCTTATATTATTAAATCATTGTTGCTCTTTTGTGTTATCACAGAAAATGTATATCTTCAGGAGTGATCTGAATGAAAAGAAGTGTGGTGTCTTTGCAGCCTGGAGTTGGATAAGAGCTCCATAGATAAGGGCAGCATTGAAGAAGGCTTGGAGATGGTTGTGATGGTGTGAAAATAGGACATTGCTGTTGGGCTACCAGGGCATGGGCTAAAACACCAGTTTATTTCACATACAGGCCACCAAACTGCTGTCATGTTAATGAGCTTTGGCCATTCCCATTATGGCAAGAACCTGGTGGCAGAAGTCTCCTTATCCTTTTATCACTCAAATATTCATAAGCAGAGGAATAGAAAATGATTTTAGTGTGTGTGTGTGTGTGTCTAGAGTAATAAAATAGTTGCTGAATCTCATTGTAATGAGCAGTTTTGTACCAGAACTAAATTTGTCTACATTTAATAACATGAGATTGTGGTGCAGCAGATCCTCATCCCTATCAGAAAGCAGTTAGAGCACCTCTGGGCACAATCAACCTCAGCCTGGTGCACCTGTGGATATGCCTACACTGTATTGTAAACCTAGGTCTCTAGGACCCAGAAGTTTCGGTGTTTCCAAACTGCATTGTGAATCTGGCCTTACAATTCCTGGACCTGGATCTCTCAGCTGTGCTAACATGTTCATACGGCACTTTGAAGACCTTCTGACTCAGGCCTTAGATCAAATGGCATCCCAGCTGAGTAGTATCTTCGGTGCCCTCCCTCCACATTTGTTAGACTTTTGAACACCTTCTTTTTTTATTGCATTTGTAGCCCATTTCATGACTTTGATGCACAGTTTGCCTGCATGATTTATCCCTGCCATATAAGATGATAAATTTGCACACTAGGAAATCTGTATTTATTCCTCCCATATATAAGCAAATAAAAAAAATCAATTTCCTATAAGCCTATAGAAACATTTTTAATTTTAAGAATAACTGAAATGTACTAACATCAAGAAATTGAACTGTGACCCTTCTGGCCTTGAAGTCTAATGGCTGCAACAGCTTATAACTTTGTAGTGTTCAGAGGATTCTGTGGCAGTGTTGGTTTCCTTTTGCTTGATAACAATGGAGAACTGCTGCTCTCAGTGCATTTACTTGAACTGTGTGAAAGGGTTGAGGATTTGTTCCCTAGTGAGAAGACGATAAAAGAACTGTGGATTTGACTAGATGGGGAGGGTGGGTACCATGCAATTGTATGTTTAAGTATTGAATATAAAATAGTACCTGACTTATAAAGCTACCTGCATCTGTTTTTTATTGAGGCACTTTTGTTAGTCCCCTTTTTGAATACCATTATATTTTAAGGAGTCATGTTTGATTATGTCATCATAAAGCCAGAGGAAAGAAAATCTAGTAAATCATTAGATATGTGTTTTTATTATAGTGATCAGCCTAAAGATGAGAGGAATTCCTATAAAAGCAGTGTGTGCCAGTGTCTTAAAAAGCAATTGCAGCTATTTTCAGTTACTCTCCTGTAGATACTGCCCCACCCAAGATCATACAATCATACTACAGTACTTCAAGGCCTGCCATGAATCCACCATGTAAAATATTGCAGTCAACAAGAGGATGCCTGAAGGAAAACTTAAAAATGAGCTGCAGAATGAACTAGCCAGTAGGCCAACCGTGACAATGCCATCATTTGTTGTTGCTTTGGTTGCAGCCTGTGCTGTTCATCTTAAATCTCTTCTCTGTTAGAAAACTGCCTGACTTATAGTACTTGAAATTTGTCCGCTGGGGTAAACTTCCTTCCTCTCCAATAAATAAACTATATTTATTTATGGTCTATTTCTCTTGCTTGAGGGACGTATTTCCATCCCTAACCCTTCCCCAGTTTTGCTTCAGATAGTGTATATCTTGTTTAACATGCAATAAGTTGAGACTTGAGGTGGTTAGTGGTAGTGCCTATGTATTCTCCAAAGTAGACACCATGTGGCTGGCTGCTGTTTTCTGTTTCATTTGTGAATGTACTTCTCACTCTTTAGTAGAAGGGAGTAGAATGTAATGATACAGCTGAGCTGATCAAAAACTGTATGAGAATGTAATATCCCATAAGTGTGTGTTATAAAGACAGGCTTGGACCAAACCACAGATCTGACCCTAACCTGAACTTTGTGGCTGGCCCTGTCTCTGTACTGGACTGAAATCTTGAATTCAGACACCCTGATATTTGAAGAAGTTCAGATGTAGGCCCAGATTTATTATCTTGGTCCAATTTCTAGTACATATTTTAAAAAATTAAAATAAAGCCCATGAAGTGGAGAGGTTCAGCTCTTCATAGCCCAGGAGTAGACCCTGGAATAACTGAACCTCAGGAGCCACAATTCCTCCCCAGAGGACGTGGGCTGTCGGTATACTACATCTGCCCTTTGGCTGGTCCAGCTTTGCTTTTCCCCTCTGTTGTCTCACAACTTTTGTCCCAGATTTGTTTCAGATTTCTGTAGGAGTTCCTTCAGGACCCTAGTTGAAGAAAAAATTGTGAATTCCAGGTGGTGAGAAGGACCTGTCTCTGGCAGCCCTATAATAAGAGAGTGTTGAGGATCATTTATATTAATCATCAATCCATGTGGTTTCTGACCTTCTACTGCTTCCTTTTGCTGCCTCAGTCCTGCACTGCTAAATGACACATGACATTAGGGCTTTCTAATTGTAATGAAAATGACTTGACAGTTATTCAGATCGCTGAGAGCCTTTAGAAACCACAAAATAAAGACAGTGAGGAGAGATAAAGAAGAAAATCAAGTCCCCACCACTCCTACTGATATTTCCTTTCGCCCTTGTCTGGATCTACATATGTAGCACATTGTTCCAATCACAGGCACTGAATTTAGAGTTAGAAAACTATTCATTTACAAGCAGTCAGAGTAAGATATTGATGGATTTGGATTAAATTTTTCATGATAATGCTTTTTTAACTAGCGTGTTTATATCCTATTATGACAGTTAATGTGGGTTGTACTAGTTAGTAAAATAAACAGTGTTCAGCAGTCTGGTCAGCTTTGTTTGTATGTTATCTAAGCTGAAAACAATAATAAGGTACTGATTCACTTGTCTTTACATTTGAATAGCAGTAACTGATTCTGCCATTAAGCCAGATGTTGTCCATCAAATATTTATCATGTAGCCATTCAAAAAGCTTTTAAGGGTACATGCAATTGCTGCTGCTAAGTTAGAGAACAGAGCTTTTTCGAGTATTTTTTTTAAAATTACTAATGTTTGCGTTCCAAGGGTGTTTATGCTATTTCATGTAAAGTTAATTCCCATAATGCAAGAAGTACGAGAAATAAACAGGAAGAACTGGAAATGTTAGAACATAAGATAAACTATGACTTAGTTGGCATCACAGAGCTGGTGGGATAAATCTGATGTCTGGATATTGGTGTAGAGGGTGATAGTTTGTTCAGGAAGGACAGGTGGGGAAAAAAAAAGGAGGAGGTGTTGCATTATATGACAAGAATATAACAGTTGTTCTGAGGTTCAGAAAGAGGTGAGAAGACCAGTTGAAAGCATCTGTGTGAGGATAAAAGGGGAAGAAGTGGCAGGGATGTCATGGTGATAGATTTCCTGCAACACCAAATCAACAAGAGAAAGAGGATAAGACATTTTTAGAACAAATAACTGAAGTATCCAAAACAGAGGACCTGATAGTAATGTGGGATTTCAGCTAGCTAGGTCTCTGTTAGAAAAGTAATACAGCAAAACGCAAAATTTCCAATAAGTTCTTGGAATGTATTGGGGACAAATTTTTGTTTCGGAAAGTGAAGGAAGTAACCAGGGGAACAGCTGTTTTAGACTTGATTCTGACTAAAGGGAGGAATTGAGTGCACATTTGAAGGCAGAAGGATAAAGACGATCACAAGATTCATGTTTCTAAGAAAAGGAAGGAGTCAGAGCAATAGAAAAACTTCAAAAAAACAGACTTTAACTTAGAGTACTGGTATGTAAGGTCCCTTGGGATGAAAATCTAAGGGAAAAAAGAATTCAGGAGAACTGGCAGTTTCTTAAGGGCACAGTTTGAATAAGTGCCTTTAACATTATCCAGGTGCAAAGGAAAGATAGGAAGGATTGGGCCAAAGGAAATCTGATGAGGTTCAACAAGGAGCAATGCAGAGTCCTGTACTTAGGATGGAAAAATCCCATGCACTGCTACAGACTAGGGACTGAATGGCTAGGTAGCAGTTTTGCAGAAAAGAACTAAGGGATTACAGTGGACGAGAAGCTGGATATGAGTCAACAGTGTGCCCTTGTTGCCAAGAAGGCTAACGGCATTTTGCATTGTATAAGTAGGGGCATTGCCAGCAGACTGAGGAACATGATCGTTCCCTTCTATTTGGCATTGGTGAGGCCTCATCTGAAGTACTGTGTCCAGTTTTGGGCACCACACTACAAGAAGGATGTGGAAAAATTGGAAAGATTCTAGCAGAGAGCAACAAAAATGATTAGTTGGCTGGAGCACATGGGTTATGAGAAGAGGCTGAAGGAATTGGGATTCTTTAGTCTGCAGAAGAGAAGAATGAGAGGGGATTTGATTGGAACCCCCATTTCAGGTAGCTAAGAGGATGGATCTAGACTGTTCTCAGTAGTAGCAGATGACAGAACAAGGAATAATGGTCTGAAGTTGCAGAGGTGGAGGTTTAGGTTGGATATTAATGAAAAGGTTTTTCACAGGAGGCTGGTGAAGCACTGGAATGCGTTACCTAGGGAGGTGGTGGTAGAATCTCCTTCCTTAGAGGTCTTTAAGGTCAGGCTTGACAAACCCTGGTTGGGATGATTTAGTTGGGGATGGACTAGATGACCTCCTGAGTTTTCTTCCAACCCTGATATTCTATGATAAGAATAGCAAGTGACCAATATAGCCACATCAGAGTTCTTTAATGACCTGAAAATCAAAAAAGAATACTAGAAAAAGTGGAAACATGAACAAACTGTGAAGGAGGAATACAAAAGAAAACCTCAAATATGTAGGGACAAAATCAGGAAGACTAAGGCACAAACTGAGTTACATCTAGCAAGGAACATTAAAAGGCAATGAGAAGAGGTTCTTGAAATACATGAGGAGCAAGAGAAAGATGAAAGAAGATGCAGGTCTTCTAGTTAGTGGGTAGGAGAGGTAATAGCTGATGACATCAAGCACGCTGACGTGTTTAATGCCGGTTTTTCTTCACTAAAAAGGTTAATGGTGACCAGACACTTAATACAGTTAATATTAACAACAAGGAGGAAGGAACATAAGCCAAAATAGGAAAAGAACAGGTTAAAGAATATGTAGATAAGTTAGAGGGATTCAAGTTAGCAGGACCTGCTGATATTCATTCTAGGGTATTTAAGGAACTATCTGAAGCAATTAGTTTCGAGGTTGGGTGAGGTCCCGGAAGAGGGGAAAAGGGAAAACATGGTACCTATCTTTAAAAATGGGAACAAAGGGGCCTGCGGAATTACAGCTTAACTTCGATACCTGGAAAGTTACTGGAACAAATTATTAAACAAGCAATTTGTAAGCATTTACGGGATAATAGTGTAATAAATAACAGCCAGGATGGATTTGTCAAGAACAAATCATGCCAAACTAACCTTGTTTCGTCCTTTGACAGGGTTACTGACCAAGTAGATGGGGGAATCAGTAAATGTGATTTATCTTGATTTTAGTAAGGTTTTTGACATAATCCCACATGACATTCTCATAAGAAAATTCAAGAAAAGGGGTCTAGATGAGATTACTATAAGGTGGGTTCATAAATGGTTGACATACCACACTCAGAGTAGTTATCTATGGCTCATTGCCCAAGTGGGAGGACATATCTAGTGGGGTGCCAGACTGGTCTAGCCTAGGTCCAATACTAGTTAATATTTTCATTAATTACTTGGCTAATGGAGTGGAGAATATGTTTATACAATTTATGGATGACACCAAACTGGGAGAAGTTGCCAGCACTTTGGAGGAAATCAAAACAACCATGACATCTTGTAGAATTCATCTGAAATCAACAAGATGATATTCAATAAATACAAGTACTACACTTAGGGAGGAAAAAATCAAATACACAACTACAAAATGGGGAATAACTTGCTATATGGCAGTACTGCTGAAAATGATCTGGAAGTTATAGTGTATAACAAATTAAATGAGTCAACAATGTGATGCAGTTGCAAACAAGGCTAATATAATTCTGGGGTGTATTAATAGGAGTATATAACATATGTAAGGCATGGAACATATGCCTTACTCTGCATTGGTGAGGCCTCAGCTGGAGTACTTTGTTCAGTTCTGGGCAACACATGCCAGGAAGGATGTGGATAATTGGGGAGAGTCCAGAGAAGAGTATCAAAAATGATAAAAGGTTTTGAAAATGTAATTTGTGAGGAAAGGTTAAAAAACCACTTAGTCATGTTTAGCTTTGAGAAAAGACGACTATGGGGGGATCTAATAACAGTGTTCAAATATGTGAAAGTCTGTGATAAAGTGGACTGATCAATTGTTTTCCATGTATTTGTTTTATGTACAGTGCACAAGATTAAGCAGGTTTCATCTTCAGCAAGGGAGTTTTAGGTTATATATTAGGAAAATTCTAACTATAAGGGTAGTTAAATTCTAGATTAAGCTTCCAAGAGAGTTTGTGGAATCCCCACTATTGGAGGATTTTAAGAAAAGGGATGGTCTAGGTTTAGTTGGTCCTGCCTCAGCACAGAGGGCTGGGCGTGATGACCTCTCAGGGTTCTTCCATTTCTATGATCCAGTGACAATACTGGGATGGGACAATGGGAAGAAAGAAGAGTTTGAACTAGGCTACTTTTCTCATTACATATGGGTGCCCTCAATAATAAATCCGGATCGTTTTATTTAATGGCATAATAAACTAACACGTTTTTGCTCATGAATAGTTCTCATGTGAGTAATGCCACTTCTTTGGTCTGATTAACTTTTGTACAAAGATTTACTAGATCTGTCTCAACAACGCTAGGAAAGTTTGAAGGAAATAAACAGTTCCCTGAAAAATATTTAATAGAAGCAGAAAGGTTAATTAAAAAAAGTTGCCTCTAAGTGTTTCATAGTTACCTGTAAATAGCTTTAGGGGACAGTTCAGTGGAAAATGTTGAAGAGTGATAGCTGTGTAATTTTCATTGTCCAGACAAGCAGTTGATTTCCATAGGGCCAAGTCTGTAGACCTTAATCTGGCAAAACTCCTGTTGCGGTAAGACAATGGATGATATGCCTGAGTAAGCACTGTAGGATCTGATCCCTAATAAAATGAACCAAACTCAAGACTATTTAAAAGTATTCCCATTGCTGGTGAAGACCAAGTAGTAGAAAAATAATGCATGTAGAATCCATAATTACTGTTAAATCTCTTTATGACTAAAATTTTAATGGGAGCTGCAGGGTCTTGACAGCTCTGAAAATCAGGCCACTTATTTAGGTATTTAACTTTAGCCACCCAAGTTTGAAAATTTCAGCTTGTACTTTTTCCAAAAGGAACAGCTGTGTGAGTGGAATGTGTACTTTGTTGACAAATGTTCATTGAAATGTCCATGCCAAATATTAATTCTGTTATACCACCATCAAATGGATGGGTGAACTAACTTAATTTATTTGAAGAGATCAAGAAACATTTACTTTAAGTATAAAAACACGACTTTTGAGATTCCAGTTATCTATTCTGTAGGTGTATGTTTATAAAATGACATTTTTTACTGCTTTGTAATTGAGTTGGCTAGTGCTACATAATATGGGAAGGAAAACCTAGGAGGGAATGCATTTTAATGGTGTGTGTTAATAAAACTTTAAGACTTGAAACCAATCTTAAAAGGCTTAAAAGATCTTCCAAAGCTCTGATGTCAGGACCAGATCAATCTATTCTCACTTCATTTAGCCTGACCCAAGGGAATGTGTTAAATCCCATTCCCAAGAGCCTTTTGTGGAGAAGCACAGTGAGAGTTTTTCAGGAGAAAGGAAGGAAATGAGCTTCTAAGCGTGCTTGTGTGATGCACATATAGATTGCATTGTATAAACAATTATGTGAGCATGGCGTGCCAGAATTAGCAATAGATAAAATAATTTGGTAAAATGAGAATTCACTTGGACCTTTGCCCAAAACTTGAACAAAATCACTTCAAGATTTGAAAAAAAGCTTGCATAATGTCCACCCTGCCCCATCCATTTATTAAGACAATCAGTGATGCAAGTGGGCTGCAGGAAGGCTGTTCCAGATTGAAAATGCTGTGACATGATTGTGTGGAGGGACAGAGAGGAGGCCCATACTATCTGAGTAGGAAGAGAAATAGAGGCATGGGGAAAAGTCTTATTATACTGTGATCCAAAATGCCATATTGTCTGCATTTTTAAAAACTCCTTATTGTGACTTTAGTTAGGACTATTGTGAGAAATGGGAAATTCTGTACTTTTCACTGAAGGACACATTCTAATAATGCCTCTGATGACGTACAGAAATATAAAGAAAGTTGCTAACTGTTTTTTTTCCAGAAATAGGCATCATAAAAATGTGGCTTAAAAGTAATGAAGAAATTCAAATCAAATCTAGAGTGACCACAGCCATATATAGATATTGTTTTAAAACAGTAACTGACAACATGCAATTCTTTGGGTCCAGCCATTCATTAAAAAAAACAAAAGCAAGAAAACAACTCTGGCTACTCAGAAAAAACAAACAAACAAAAAACAATGAAAGGGGTTGTGAGGAAAACAAGATAAAATTAATCTTTTAAATCCTTTCTTTGTTCATTCATAAAATTCTGTGTCACTGTAGTAATATCTACTCATAGCAAAAAACAGCATAGCAGATAATCCCTGAACTACCTTGCTTTTCTGTCTTAAATTAGCCTATCGTATTTTATTGTAGCTCTTTCAAATGTTGTTATCCATGACACATTGCATACTTCAGACAACTGTAGGGATTAGTATAATACACAAATCATGAGAAATTATCAGTCCATTCAGGCTCTCGTTGTTTCTTTGTAAAGGTATAAAAACACTTTAGTCTGGAATAAAGCTACAAGATGTTGTTTGTATTACAGTAGTTCCAACAGTGTGAATGGTGTGCAGACACAGACACACTTCCTGTCAGGAGCAGCTTATTGACAAAAAATTGGTGATAAAAAGTAAGTTAATGTTAAGCCAAATCGATATTTAAAGATGACACACAAAGATAGTTTGTTCTATAAGGCTGGTTGCACCAGCAGCAACTATTGTATTGAAGGTATAAGTTGCATGTCAACACATTCCCAGTAATTTAGTAACTCAAATCAATTTCTCTTTGTCGCAGGCCCATTCCACTTGCTGAGGCGTAAAGATCACTTCATCTAACTTTAGTTTCAAGATTCTTTATTTTTTGTCTGAATGATCTTTAGCCATAAAAATGAGGAGACACTAACTTTATGTGGCATTTAAGTAATTTTGGAACTAAAGTGAGTGACATCCCTCAAAATAATAGCTATGATGAGAACTACTCCATTATCTGGCTATATTGAAAGAAGTGCAGGAGACATTTGACATGGGTTTAATCAGGTCACAACTATATTATTAGATGTCTAAGACTACCTGGCAGATAAAAGTGTACAGTGCAGGTAACCCATGTTTATTATGTAATTATTCCAGGGGCTTTTACCAGCTCCCCATCTTTTTCCGTCCAGGTCCCTCCAGCAAATTCATTGCTGGGACCTTACTGTCCACCTCCTCTAGTAGGAGGGTTAATGTGGAGTATAAAAAGAGTGTTGGCTCCCTGCTGTATAATCATAGGAGTCCCCAACCACCCCTCATTCATTTCTTTAAGGCTGTGTTTTTCAAAGATTTCTGGCTGTGGCCCCTTTCCGTGGTCCAGGGTCTACTCACGGCCCCCCGGAGTGTGTTTGCCGAAATGCCGCCAAATTGAAAGTTTCCGCTTTCTGTGGCGGCTTTTCAGCGGGACAAAAATAGACTGCTGGTCTGCTCAGTGGTCTTCCGGGCGGGATTGGCGGTGGCAACCGGGTCTTGTGCCCACCTGGGGGTGGTCTTGCGCACCCCACTTTGAAGACCACTGCTTTAAGGAACCTTTCCTATGGAGTACCTACACTGGACATCCTCCCTACACTTAAATAATGAGTTGCGACATATAGCCTACCACTCTTTATGCCATGCATGGAGAGAGCCCATCTGAACCTGCTTTGGGGAAGGCAAACCCCCACCATCTGCTCCCAAACCAATATGGTGGTAAGGGAAAAAATTCTTCCAAGCGCCCCCCCTAAAAAAGAAGCAGCTAGCGTAATGCCCACAGCAGGGATGGACCAAACCTTGTATTTTACCACCTAAAGGGGAGAGAGAGTGGGTCCTGCTTCAGCCTGCTCCATATAAAAAGGAGGTTTCAGGTGCAGAGCTGCCCCTTTTAAATCCTGCATTCCTAGGGGACGAGGGAGTGACCATGCTGACCCTTTTGCAGCAGTTTTCATTCCCTTTCCCCATCCCACAGCCATAAAGCACTATTCCCTTCGTTTGGTCAGCAAGCCATATTACTCCCCCCTCGCTCCACAGGCCCTTTCTCTACTTAAAGATGCAGGCAGTCATTGTGCCTGCTCAGAGAATCCAACATATTTTGGCCTGGCCCTGACTGCACAGCAGGACTGCTGATGAGGTCATATATTGAAAGATCAGATACAACGATGTAGCGGTCAAAATAATGAAGTGGAAAAGCTCTTAAACTGAACTCCATAATCCCTAAATAAGAAGTGGGTAAACTCCAACCCGAGTTCACCCTTAATTACTACACTACTAGCTATATACTCAGGCTATGGCTCCACTTGAGAGCTTACAGTGGAGCAGCTGCATTGCTGTAAGCTCTCTAGTGGAGCTGCTCTAAGCTGAAGGGAGAGAGCTCTCCCCTTGGCTTAATTACTCCAGCCCCTCTGAGAAGCAATAGCTATGTCAGCAGGACAAGCTCTCCTGCCAACATAGAAATGTCCATACTGGTACTTATGTTGGCATAAATTATGTCTAGGGTTTCCAGATGTCCATTTTTTGACTGGAATGCCTAGTCACAAAGGGCCCTGGTGGCTGCAGTCATGACCACTGACTGGGCTATTAAAAGTCTGATCAACAGCTCAGTGGGGCTAAGGCAGGCTCCCTACCTACTGTGGCTCTGCTCTGCTCCCAGAAGCAACGGTATGTCTCCCCTCTGGCTCCTAGGCATAAGGGCAGCCAGGAGGTGCCCCCACCCCAGACAGCAGCTCTGCATTCCTATTGGGCAGGCACCGTGGCCAATGAGAGCTGGTTGGGGGCGGCGCCAGTGGGCGAGAGCAGAACATGGAGCCTCCTGCCTCTCCCACACCTTCTTAGGATCCGGACCTGCTCCAGCCCTGAACTCTCCCCCAAACCCCTCATCCCTGGTTGCACCCCCCAACCCACAGCCTGTACCCCCTCCCATACCCCAATCTTCTGCCTCAATATGCATCCCACTCCCACATTCCGAATCCCACAGCACTGCACAACCCTCCTGCACCCCAAACTCCTCATTCCTGGTCCCATCCCAGAGCCCACACCTTCAGCTGGAGCCCTCACTCCCTCCCACACCCCAACCCCCTGCCTCAATCTACAGCTCCCTCCTGTGCCCTGAATCTTCCATTTCTGGCCCCACCCCAGACCCTGCACCCCAACCCTGAGTCCTCACCCGCACCCCAACCCCCTGCCCTAGCCCAGTGAAAGTGAGGGAGGGAGGGGGATGTAGTGTGTGGGGGTGGAGTGGAGGCGGAGCCTCAGGGAAGGAATGGGGCTAGGGTGTTCTTTTTTTTATTAGAAAGTTGATAACCCTCATTATGTCATTCAAGGGAGTGGCTTATTCATACCCCTTAGTGACATAATTTATGCCAACTTAAGTTGTTGTGTATCCATAGCCTCTGTAGTAAAATACATAAATAATTGGAGAGTCTGCTTTTTAGGAAATCCGTGCTGGTGGAAATGAAGATGCCAATTTGCTTAAGTGCTTTGCTGAACAGGGATGGAGTACTGAAACAGGGCCTAAGTGGAAGAGGGATGGTGAGGTGGGTCGTATCTAACAGGAGCATTCAGTATATTGCTTGATGTTACTTTTTTGGCACATAACTCACTGAGCCATGTCCAGATTTGTTAGCTTGGAATAGCTCTTTCTCTTCCCCAGATTTCTTCTAGCAGCATGTATTTTCATTAAAGTTATTCTCTTAGTGACTTCTAACCAGCCACATTCACTTCAAAAATATTTTTGAAGAGTACTGTGTTAGCAACTTGTCAGAAAACCATATCTGTAGTGAAATCTATTTAGCTGTTTCAAGTGTTGTTATACAACAAGGGCAATAAGATTCAGTGGGTGAAAAAAGAAATGAAACTTGTTTTCTGAAGTTTATGTGCAGTGCCACTTCATGCTACTCTAATATGGCTCAAAGAGGCACCGCTGTCTAGGGAGCAAGGGGCCTTCAGGGCTGCAGCAGGGAAGTAGGTCCTGTTATACCTCTAAAAAAATGTACTTGTCTGCACCCACCCCACTCGCCCTCCTACCTACCACTCTAGCCATGTGATGTGACTAATGGCAATAGGGCTGTGGCCTGTCTGGTGCTGCTAGTACTGCACTCAGCCCTAGTCAGTCCCACCTGAATCCCCACCCCTTGTGTTCCACAGAGCAGCCAGCTGAATTATTGCTGCCTCCTGACTGTGGTGGAAGGCAATGGGTAATTTATTTGCCTAGCTGTAATTTAAATCTTTTACTTAAAGAGGTTTTTCTGTAGACACTGAATTCTTTCGATTGTAAAAATTTCCCTCAGCTACGAAAACACTTAACACATTTCATTATGGCCATTTGGTGTTGGGTGGGCTGGCTGGCTGGGGTTTTGTTTTTTTTTCAGTGTAGAACTCTAGGAGTCTGATTCCAGTAAATTATACTTATTTATGAGTCAGATTTTTATTATGGACTGCATCCGACGAGCAACTGGCAGTGCTGTGGTCAAAATAAGGTAAAATTAAAATAATTGTAGCTTAAAACAAATTTGTCCGGTAGATCAATATTTCTGCCAACATCCTCTGATATAAACAGTAGATTGCAGATCTGAATAAATACTCATACATATGCATACATTCTGGCAGAAACCATCACAAGTACATGCCTTCCCATTTTAAATGTATGCTGTAGCAAGCCCTTAGGTGTGGGGAGATAATTGTGTACATTTTTTTACAGTCTATGGTGTAAAAATACCTCTTTTCTGTACAACAGTGGACTCTGCATATTGTATGACAAGAATCTAAGAAATAAAAATTCATGTCCTATTTCCTATTCCAATATATCCAGTATAGTTTGTATTCTCTTTTCATGGTGAAAAGTAATAAAGAGGAGGAAGAGTGTCTATTAGTGCTGCTTCTGGTTTGGTTGTCATTCACGTAACCCAAAAAGTTGCAAGGAAATACAGAAAGTCATGCTATTTAAAACACACATGCACTCAAGTCCTTAGAAGTGGTGCTGACATTTTAGTTTTACACTAGACCAAGGGTGGACAAACCTTTTGGCCTTAGGGCCACATCGGGGTTCAAAATTGTATGGAGGGCCAGGTAGGGAAGGCTGTGCCTCCCTAAACAGCCTGGTCTGCCCCCTATCTGATCCTTTCCCACTTCCCGCCCCCTGACTGCCCCCCCTTAGAACCATCGACCCATCCAACCCCCCTGCTCCTTGTCCCCTGACTGCTCCCTCCAGAGACCTGCCGTCCCTAACCACCCCCCCAAGACCCCACCCCCTATCTAAGCCCCCCTGCCCCTAACCCTCCCACCTCCCTCTGGGACTCCACTCCCTATCTAAGCTCCCCTGCTCCTTGTCCTCTGACCACCCACTCCAGAGACCTTCCACCCCTAATTACTCCCCGGGACCCCACTCCCTATCCAACCCCTCCCTGTCCTCTGACTGCCCCGACCCCTATCCACAACCCCGCTCCCCTACAGAGCCCCAGGACTCTCATGCCCTATCTAGCAGACTCCTTTTGAAGTCAGAAAAATTAGTTTTCTTTCCATAGACACAGGCTCCACATAGTTGAAATAATAGAACTAATAAGTGGAAGAGAGTGAGGTGTCATTTGGCAAATCTTATGATGTAGAAAAGGAGGGATGGTGTGTCTGATTGAGATACTAATTCACAATTAAGAGTATCTCAAAGGAGCACTGAGTTAGAGATAGTAAAAAGACAGTGAAAAGCAAGTTAAACAAATACTTCTGTCTGTAGTCGCACATGCTTTCATATCTTTAAATAATTCAACAAGTCTTATTTTAGAAAACTTTATACCATTTAGATGGGACAACTTTGAAGCTTCTGTGTTTTGTTCCATGACACATTTTCCATGTCACTGATAATGGTAGTAGGATGTGAATTCAGGTATTGCATCAGAATCTAATGAAAATCAGAGCTGGTTGGTCAAATACCTATTTTCTATACAGCAGTGAACTCTGCATATTGCATGACCTGTTTGTATTCTCCTTTGAACTGGGAAAAGGGTGTTATTTCTTAGGAGAAAGTATGTCATCCACTCATGTCTTCCAGTCACTGAGGTGAATGAACAGACAATGGTAGGAATGGCATTATTTCACTGAAGGAGCCTCTCATCTGTTAAAAAAAAAAGTTATGGGGCTTGATGCACTCTAAATGCAGCCTAATATGCATTAAAGCTTACATGTTCGTTAAAAGCACCATGTAAAGAGCTGTACTCAGGAAACCATTTGTAATGCATAATAACTTTTATTGGTCCTAGAAAACGTATGAGTAATAGGTTCTTAAGTGCCATAGACTGGCACAGTACCTTAATTCTATCCATATGGATACTGCATGGTTCAATGGATATGGCAGTGAATTGGGGGCCAGGAAATGTTGGCTCCGTGGCTGACTTTGTGTGATCTTGAGCAAGTCACTTTGACCTCAGTTTCTGATGCGAAAAATTGGGGGTAATTGTATGCACCTTTCTTTATTGAATTTCATGTTGAATCATTGAATTTCATCTTGTTGATTTCAGACACATACTCCAATTTATCAATGTCATTTTGAATTCTAATCCTGTCCTGCAGAGTGCTTGCACCTCCTCTTAGCTTGGAGTCATCTGCACATTTTATCAGCATACTCTTCACTGCTTTCTCCAAGTCATTGATGAAAATGTTGAAAACTATTGGACTAAGAACATATCTACCACTAGCAATATCCACTATATTTGAGAGAAAACCTTGATAACTACTCTTTGAGTATGGTCTTTTAACCAGTTATGCTCTCACCTTATAGAAATTTAATCTAGACCACATTTCTCTAGTTTTGTTATGAAAGTGTCATGTGGGACTGTATCAAAAGCCTGGCTAAATCGAGATACATCTAACATACTCCATCCACTAGGCCAGGCATTCTATTGGGATGTGTGTGTGGGGGACAGGAAAGAAAAGGCCAGGATTCATCCCACATTTAATATGGAGGTATGCCTACCTTTAATATCTCCTTGTGCTATGATAGACTTACCTCCTCTCTTCCCCATGAAAAGCATTCTCCTTGTTCATAAATTATTAATAGTATAAATGAATTTTTTGTCTGGCAAGCTTCTCCAAACTGAATTATGATACTTTCACATAACACACCACATCACATTATCCTGTTTATAATAGAGAAAGCACTTAATGTCTGTATAGTAACTTTGAAACATACTAATATGGTTCTGTTGGTAGTTCTTTTATATGTCTACATCTTGTTTCCTTTTATTAGCTTCACATGCCTTGTTGCTGGAGGTGATAAAACCAGAGTTAGTGAGCTGATGGCAAATTTTCTCAGCACCTCTCATGATTTGGCCCAATGGGAGATTTGCCTGAGTAAGGAATTCAGAATTGGGCTCTTAATGAACTCTGGGATATATGGAAAATTCTGTGTTTACATTGAAGCACAATGAAAAGATTATTGCATTGAATGTAAAAATTATAATACTAGTGGTAGAGAATCTTGATTTGAGTGAAGCTATCATGTGAGAATATTGCTTCTGAGAAGGCTGCTTTGTGTTTGTCAAACTGAAGAAAATGAATTACAGAGAGAACCATATTAAGGAAAAAATAGTCTCTCAGATCAGTCTGCACCTCCAATATTCTGTTCGATTTATGCTTGGTCTGACCACTGATAAAAATGGGTGTTCTGCACATGTACGACGAGAATATCAAAATCAAGCTGTATCCTGCAGAGTGCAATTTTTGCTCTTATCTGCTAAAAGAGAGTTTTTTAAGCTACTTTACAACTAGTCCAGTGATTGTGAACAGAAAACAAATTATGGCAACATTAGAGTATTGTAAAACTGAAGATATTTTCATCAACATTTGATGTCTGTCTTAAATATGATCCATATAAATTCAGTATCAGGGAGGGAGACCTTTTAACGCTGCAAAATGTAGTAATTTAGTATTTTTCTTTGCCTTATGGGCTGAAGAATAATCCCTGAAGACTGTAGCAAGGCAACAACTCACTCCTGTGGCACCTCCTGCTGGTACATCCAGGGAATTAGCTTTCCAGCCTCTGGAGCACCCTCTGCAGGCTGCTGTCCCGCTTGCCACAGGCCCCGTGTTCTTCCGGACCCCAGTGCCCTCTTTCCTGGGGTGCTGCACCCCTGCAATACCACCACAGTGTCGCTGGGTCTCCCCTGTCCAGGGAACCCCAACCCACTATACCCACTTTGCCTCAGCCTATGGGCTAGTGCTAGTCACCATCGAGCCCCCGTTCACTGGGGCCAACTGCAGGCTGTATAAGCCAGTCTATTATGGGCAATGGAGGGTTTGGCCTACTGCCTCTGCCTACCCGTGGGCTGCCCCTGAAACCTCAGTACTCCTTTCAGCCATCTCCTAGGCCCTGCAGCCTGGAGGGTTTCCACACTGGAGCTCCCCCAGCTCCTCTAGCTTTCCCCCAGCCTGCTCCACTCCAGATACCCTGTCTAGTCTACCCAGCAGCCAGGCCTGCCTGCCATTATAGCCAGAGGAGACTGACTCTGGCTTCTGGCTTCCCTAGCCTTTATAGGGCCAGCTGGGTCTGTCTGGGGTGTGGCTTCCATCTGAAGCTGCCTCCCAGCCCAGCTTTTCCCTTGCCCCAGCCATCTCCCAGGGCTGACTTTAACCCCTTTTCTGAAAGAGTGGGGCAACTGCCCCACTACAAAGACAAACAACTTTGCTTTTATTTAGGTTAAAGAGTGACAGTACATTGGAGTGGCTGAATTTATTGCTGGTTTGAGAAATCAAATGAAACACTGTTGGAAAAATTGCTCAATTGCCTGGTGTTGGTAGTAATAATAATGAATAATAGAAAACACCCCCCCCCCATTTGAAGATTCATGACTTTAACGTTAGACAGACAGACTGACTTTTAAGGTCAGAAGGGACCATTATGATCATCTAGTCTGACCTCCTGCACAATGCAGACCACAATCTCACTCACAGATTTCTGCCCCAGATCCCTAGATGGCCCCCTCAAGGATTGAACTCACACCTCTGGGTTTAGCAGGCCCATGCTCAAACCACTTGAACTCAAGGAGCCAGCACTGCAGATCTGAAGCAATATAATTGGGGGCAGGAAGGGGACGAAAACCAGTGAGTAACTCTGGCTTTATTCTTTGCAACACTAACTGATTCAGTATAGTTTGCCTGCTGTAATAGACACGTATGGTTAGAGTGCCCCACACTAGAGTTGTGAGGTTAAGGTTTTCAGAATATTGTACATTGTATGCTCTTAGCTTCTGGCTACAGACTAGGTGCCAGCTCAGTTCTGTGCAGTTTGTCCTTGAGGGCTTTGTCTGTAATCTGAGCAGAGGAGGAAAATTTACAGGACAGAGTGTGGAGGAGTAGGAAGCAGCTGGGCAAGATGGGGCGGGAAGCAAGGGGCATTGCCTTCTCCGCCGACCAGAAGCGTGTGTGTGTGTGTGTGTGTGTGTGTGAGTGAGTGAAGTATGAGAGGTCATACTCCCCACACACCCCTGTGCAGCCTGGAGAAGCCCTCTTTCACCCAGATCGGACTGACAGCTACTTGTTATGGAAAGGATACATTTATCCAATGCATTGGATTGGAAAATGCTTTTCTTCAAATTCTTCTTTAAGGGAACTGAAGAAGGGAGGGGTTGGTGACATCTAGCCTCCTTACCTCTCACGTGAGGGGATGGCAGCTGAGTCTCAGCAACAGGATGGCTTAGATCAGGTCTGGGATTATGTGGAAAGGATGATGACCCACACTGTAGAATTTTTTGCTGGGTACTTCCAAATATTTTAAATGAATAAAGTTGTGGCCTAACGATACTACATCCATGTTTTAGTATAACAATCTCATCCTTTCTCCATATGACCTCAATAATCAAATAGTTTTGAGTCTATGGACCTACATATTGTACAAGGTAAGAGCCAAGCAGAAGACTGACAGCAGTATAAAAAATGGTTATGGGGAACATGACTGTTGATGCTGTTTCTACAAAAGGCTATATTCCAGTGAGGGTACATGTGGATAGATGGTGATACATCACTTATTTGTATGGCAATGTCTGCCCTTGTTGCCTACCATGTCTCACACAGCAGTTTCTTTGGTCAAAGATGATGGTGATGATCCTTTGCTGCCTCTTCTTTATCTTCCATCTATTACTTCAGAATAAGAATCCCGCCCAAAAACCCACACTTCTCTAACTTGAACAAAACCAGGATAATAACTTTTAAAAATGCTTTAGGCATCTAATTCAAGACTTCTTTATTATATTTTATATATGTGTGGAAGCAGTAGCTAGACTCAAATCAAAAAGTGGAACATGAAGAAGGTTGACCTGATGGTTAAGGCATTGGATTGGGACTTGGGAGATAAGTATTCAGTTCCTAACTCTGATCCAGACTCCCAGTGTGACCTGGAATAAGTCTGATGATCTCTTTGTGCCTCAGTTCCCCATCTCTAGGGATGATGATCCTTCCTTCATCTGTTTTGTAGATTTCAGTCTCTATGGGGCAGGGGCCTGCTTACTATGGAAATATAGAGTGGCTTACAAAAGGATGCCTTGATTTTAATTGGCCGTCTCTAGATGTTACCAAAATATAAATAAAAACTAAAGCAGTAATTAAATGATACCTTATCAAATTTGCAAAACAAGGCAGCAAGAAACATAGCATTTTAAAAAATGCTCTGCTGGGGTGGGCAGAAGGAATGAGGATGCCGATTTGTAGAGACATTCTTCCTTTCTGGATACAAGTCATCTTCTACTTGTAAGCAAACAAGTGATGTATGACAACTCATAAGAATATGTCTGTATTCCAGAGAGAAACCCCAAGATCATTATGAATAAATAAATCACATCTTCTCATTAATCTACATGTAATGGCTTTAAAATACTTATTTGCATTTCTGTGGTGTCTGTAGTAAATTTTATAGCTGAGAAATTAACATTAAACCCCTGTGGACCAGACTTATAAAGGTATGTCTGTGTCTAAAGATGCAGGTGGATGTCTAGAGGAATTTCCAAAAGCATCTAAGCAGCTTAGGTGCCTGTCACTCATTGAAGTCCACTTTGGTCTGAGCTTTTTAAAAGGGCACCCGATTTTGGTTGGGTTTTGATTTTTTTTTTTAGACATTAAAGTATCTCTGCTACTGGGGTAATTACTGCAGCCCTTAGTCAGACAACATCTCTATTGATGTTGATGGGTTACCTAGAGAGGTGGTGGAATCTCCTTCCTTAGAGGTTTTTAAGGTCAGGCTTGACAAAGCCCTGGCTGGGATGATTTAGTTGGGGACTGGTCCTGCTTTGAGCAGGGGATTGGACTAGATGATCTCCTGAGGTCCCTTCCAATCCTGATATTCTATGATTCTGTGATTTTATTGCAAGAGTTGGTCCTTGGTGGAATTTTGCTGAATATTTTTGAAGGTTTCTTTCCAAACACACACACTCCATGTTTTTAAAATTTCTTATGTGTTGAAAATATAACTGCATATGTTCAAGATGGCAATCTTTATTAGACAGCTCAGTGTACATTTAGCATAAGACCATTAGCAAAACTACTAGTTTTGAAGCCTCATTGTGCATTAACATTGACACTAGAATAGAATCTTAAAGCTACAGCACATTTGCATATCATTACATTGGTTTACATCTTAGGGGTTCTTGCTTATAGGACAAAGCAATTCATGGTGTTATGATATTACAAAGCAATGCACTATTAATAATTTTTTGAATTACTCTAACACCAAAAGCCCCAACTAACATTGGAGCCCATTCAATGCATTCACTACCTGAGCTAAATTCAGGAGCTTGAATACTAAATTCTGCTCTCTACCAGAGAAAATGTTAAGACTCAGAGAGGAAATCTATCAGAGGGGACATGATAGTGGTTTATAATGTAATATAATGAATGATGTAGTAGAGGTAAATGGGACACTCCTAATAACCATTTTTTAAAAAATAACCAGTAGAACAACAATCAACATCCAGTGGAGCAAGTGCTAAATTTAAAACTGATGAAAGGAACCACTTTTTTTACACAATGAATAATTACTCTGTGGAACCCACTTCCACATGATTTTATAGATAATGAAAAGACCTATAGTGTAAAAGTTTATTACCCACATAATTTTTCTTCTCATATTCCAGATCATAAGACAACCACTAGTGGCCAGATTCTCAAGTATTCAGTACCTAGCAGCTCCACTTACTTTTATATCTAAATGGGAGCTGAGCTAATTTCAAAATCTGTTCTTAACTGCACAGGGCTAAGAATCTCCCCAGATAGGCCGTAATTGTTCATTACGGGAAACTTTGCATCTTCCTCTGATTATGCAGCTTTCTACTGCCCATAGGAATGAGATAGAGCCCCTGCAGTATCTGTTGCCTTCTCTCTGTGCCCTGCGCTATTGTTAGTTAGCAGTCACATCGATAGGTAGATAGCTATTGGCTATAAATAAAGTAAATATGTAGATGCTTTTCTGAATTACTTTTCAGTTTGAGGCTAGGATCCCCACCCCAGCCATACAGGGATGCTTGCAACATGGCAGAAGCTAAATCCCCAGGGTTCAAAACTTGCCCCCCATGTGAAGCTTTGATGCTAGTTAACAGGCACCTTGGATGTTTGCACAAGACATCCTTCACAAAAAGTGACCTTCATGTTATCATCAGAATGTGCTAAGAAGTCATTTCATTTAGATTGGTGACTAAGAGGTGAGAAATGCAGTCTGACTCCCATGTAAGAAGTTCAGCTGTAAATTTGGGAAATATTTGCCTAATACTTGTTTATGTTGTTAGATTGAACAGAGAAGGTCACATCTTCAGCTGCTGTAAATTGGCATAGTTCCATTTTCTTCAGCAGTGCTGTGCTGATTTATACCACCTGAGATTCTTTTCTTAAAAAAAATTGTATCTATTAAACCTTAGATTAATAATTCCTGGTGTTTCACTGCAGAGTTTCTGATTTCCTAGCCATTGCCTTTTATTTTCCATTTACAATGTTCAGATTTACAGACTATGAAAGTATGGGAAATTTTGTGTTGAAAAATTTGAGTACAATGTATATTATCAGTAAGTGTTTATGGTATGTAGAAAACTGGTTAATATTCTGCTTCATTCACTTCTCATAATCAAGGAAGTGACAGTTAGTTGTATGAGTCATAACCTCCCCTACATTACTGAGATGTATCAGTCATCTATCCAAGTAGTTTTGGATATTAGGGAATACTCTGATCTGGCTTTTATGTCTTTTAAGAATATTTCAAATTCCAGAATGTTTCCTTCCTCCTTCGTTTGTTAACCTGTAATTTCCAGGTATAAAAAGGATCCCTTTAATATATCCTTTCATTTCTATTGTTTAGTCCAGACATGTACTTTTATTTTTTTTCTCTATATATTTTATGTAATTCTGCAGTGGACGTGATATCTTACTTTGACCTTTTCAGTTCCTGGTTCTACTGCTGACAGTTCAAACAGTAAACATCGTAAAATCTGTAACAGTGTCACATACTCCCACTTAGACTTTGTATGCTCTCCTCATATATCTGGTGATCTGTTTGCATTATTGCTGCAGGCTGAGCTAGATAGACTCTACTCTTATGTCTTCCTGGGCTATAGAATTGGAATCCTTTTTAAATCCATCAAATCCCTACAGTCATATATAGAAATTGACCAGCAATAATAGCAGCAGTTGCACTTCACTGAGCAAATTCCTGGTGTCTACAGACATTCACTCAAGAGATACAGAGGCACTTGGGAGTTACTTTTCAATCCCTCTTTTGCTGAGAAATGAGCTTGTTCTTTAAGATAGCAGGATGATTAAAAAATTATCCCTCAGTTTAAAAGCCAAATGCTCCACCAAGAGTAGTAATCAGATCTGTGCTTAAGCAAATAGCTCTGCCATTATTACCAAACCATGCAGATCTCAATAAAACACTTCCTGGTTTGTCCATGGCTGTGAGCAGTTACCTATCTAGCAATCAGGAGGCTCCACTAAATCTGTCTTTAGCTGGGCACATTTTAACCTTCATGATGATGGCAAGCTGTTAGCTGATTAGTACAGAGAGCCATGGGTGGCCCTGGTAAATCAGACATAAAGAAAGAGAAAGCAACAGCAACAGATGTTTTAGATCTTCTAAGGAATTTAAGCACCCGTGGTAGCATCCTTGTGGGTCATTTGTGAAACTCATCCATGTTAGCTTTGTGGATTCCTGGAGTTTCATGAACATTTCTGCTGGGTGCATGGGAGGTGTTATGGATGACTCCTGTTAAACAGAGATTATAGTATAAATCCTGATCTTAGAGGGGTGTGTACGTAACTCATGTTGGTGTCTCTGGGGATTCACAAATTTCAAAGAGCATAATGCTTCTTAATTAATTTAAGTCTGACCTGTTTTACAATTGGTCATATGTCACACACTATCATTTCAGTTCCCTAACTGGACCAGTTATGCAACTCTCATAAGCAGAAATAAAACTTGAAGAGGCTCTGAATCTCTAAGGAACACAGTGTTTTAATTTGGGGACACAGTGTTTCAACTACCTATGATGCACAGTGGTCTCCCCATGACCAAGCCAAGGGGTGCATCATTAGAGTCACATGATTGCTGGTGTATCTTGGGAAATGCAGTCTAGCCATAGGTTGTATAGGTCATTGGAAAAGAAATCACCAGTGGTCAATACATCTTAGGCCACGTCTGCACTACCACTTATGCTGGCAAAATGTATCTTGCTTATTGGTGTGAAAAAACACAGCCCTGAGCGACATACGTTTTGCTGGCAGAAATAGTAGTATGCACAGCTCTGTGTTGGTGGGACAGCTTCTCCCTCTGACATAGCTACTGCTGCTTGTTGAGATGGTTTTATTATATCAACAGGAGAGCTCTCTTATCCTGCATAGTAGCCAAAGGTAACACTGTGTCCTTGTGAAACTCTGCTCCTTGGATATGTTCTCAAATTACATACACTGTAGGCCCTGCACTTTTCTGTTTGCCTTTGTGACCTGTCTGTGGAAGATGCTTTGCTTTGTGGCATTTCATGCATATTTTCCCTAGTCCTAAGCTTTCCTCTTGCTTTGAATGATGCAGTCCTCATCTGTTGCAAACCTTCTGTGTCTGTGTTTTTGCCACATGCTTCTTTTGTAACGCTGCATGAGGCTGGTGCTCCACTGGTGCACCCGGGACCCAATGGTCCATGTTTGGTATGTGTGGATATCTGACTGGTGGTCGCACCTCCCTGTTTTATCACTTATACATCGTGAGTGGTGTTAGTGAGTACTTCCATGTGCCCTTTGCATCTCTCTCGTCCTTTTGGCTATTTTAATGACTTTTTCCCTAATGCTAAATTGTCCTTTGTTCATAAATTTTTTTGTATTTCTTTTGAGTTTCTATCCTTCCACGTGTCATCCCCATCTGTGAAATCATATTATTTAATTAGTTATAGGCCTCCACTCATCAATTGCTTCAGTGGGTCCCTGATTATCTCTCATTTTCTCCTACTCTGAGGCAGGCTCAGCTGCTAGGCCAGGCTGGGCAGGAGCCAGGAGAGGCTGGGACTTCCTCTTCCCTTGCAAGGAGTGGCTGGGGCTGTGTCAGACCTACCCTCAGAAACCTCCCCCAGCTGTAGGAAGTTCAGCATCTTCCCCTCCTTCCTGCCCTGATTGCTCCTCAGCTGTTGGGGGAGGGGTCACTATACGGGGAGCTGCTCCCCCATCCTCCCATCCCTATGTATTCTGACATCCCATACCCAGACACCCCCTCTAGGCCTCACCCCGTATGCCCAGAATCCCCCTAGCCCTCCATACCCGAATGTCACTCCACTGCATCTGGAGCCTGCTGCACCCAGACCCCCTGCACCAAGACCAACTCCCACTGAGCTTCCTGCATTCAAACCCCCACCCTAATGACCCCATTCCCTGCACCATTCTAAGCCCCCACTTCCAGACCCCCATGCCACTAACCCCCAACTAGCTGCATGCAGATCCTCACCCCACTCCCCTGGCACCCAGACCTCTCTGCTGAGCCCCAACCACTTTTACTATTGCTGCTGCACCTGGAAACACTCCCCGCCAACGAGCCCCACATACCTAGATCCACCCACTGAGCTGCCTGCACCCAGATTGTCCCACACAGAATCCACTCACCCCACAGCTGGATCTCCTCCCACACTGACCCCTCCGCACTTGGATCCTGCCTAGTTGAAGCTGCCTGCCCCATACCTGGTGCGCCTGGCGCAGAGAGGCAGGGCTCTGGGTGTTTCTGGAGCAGGCCTGGTCCTTGTGCTGTGTGAGGGTCAGGTGCAACCTCATCACTGAGTCTGTGTCCTCAGATAGGGGGGCTGCAGGGTGATCTCCCACCTTTGTGCAGCCAGTGGCCTGTTCTCCCCACTGCCATGCTGGAGCCTCTGCATTTATTTATGGACAAATAAAACTTGCAGAATTTTAAAATTTTTGGCACAGAATTCCCTCGGGAATAGGTCACCATGCATTGTCTTCATTTACAGTGGTCACAGGCATGGAGATCTACCCAGGATAGGGTAAATTAAACAGGTTTTATTTACAAGATTTTCAAGTACATACTTGGCTCTGAGCACCCCAGCTCAGCACAAAGACACAAAGAAAGACAGTATATCTGAGTCATTGCCTGTGCCCCTCTTAAAGGGACAGTGGACCAGTTATCTAACGGCATATGAATATATTATAGTTAATAAAGCACAACGTCATTCAAGGACTATTCGCTAGTTGCAGTCAACACTATATAGAACTCTTTGCAACACTGAACAACAAGAAATGTCAAAACTTCTGCTCCAGTGGAGGTTTAGATCCAGGTTCTCTAACAGATGCATTCCTGGTCTCCAGGTCTCATGTGTGCTTATTCTCCAGTTATTGTAATCCTAAATAGTCTAGTCAGAACACTCAGGCAGAATTCAGCAAAGATGATAGGGCTGTTGCTAGCCTGGCCAAGGTGGTTTTGGTTTTCAGACCTGAAGAACCTCTTAGTTCAGCCCCAATCCAGCTGCTGCTTCAGCTGTATCTGAATCCCAGAAAGAAGGCCAAATTCTCTATCCAGATCCAGCTTCCCTGAACCCTACAGCGTGGATGCTAGATGGCTGCCAGTGCTAGAGATAAGTTGCCCTTATTAATAGCAGAAAGTACGTGACCAGAGCTACGTACACAGCTAAATGGAAAAGTTTACTCTCTGAGCCAATTTGTACCAAGACATACTTCATGGGTCCCAGATGTACTCGATAACCAGTTGTCATTAAAGACACACGAACTAGCCTGATTTCTCTAAGGGTATGTCTACACTACCCCCCTTATCCCACCCCCCAAAAAAAATAAAGCCTGCATCAGCAAATCTTAGAGCACAGGCCAATTGACTTGGCTTAACATGGCTCATGCCAAGAGGCTACAAATAGCAGTATAGACATTCAGACTCGGGTTGCAGCTCAGGCTTTGAGACCTACATCCCACCCCCAATGGGTTTCAGCACTTTAGTTCCAGCACGAGCTTGAACGTCTACATTACGTGAGCCATAGTGTGAGCTAAGTCAGCTGACCTGAGTTCTGAGACTGATTGCTGCAGATCTTTGCAGCACAGATATATCTAATGGGTCTACTTAGCAGCCATTTCAGTTAATCATCTTCCAGTGCAGGGGTAATCATCCCAGGTTAGCTAGATTCCTGTTTGGCCTTATTAGAGTCTACCCCACAGTCAAATAACTTATGCCCTCTTGAGGTCTGAACATGGTTCTAATAGGATCAGTGGAACCACTCTTGGAGTCTCTAGCCACATGATCCTGTTTTCACACGTCCAGTAAAACAGCAGTTTTGGTAGCAATAATATCTGCTAGACCCATGGGAGAAATTTAGACCCTTGTGGCAGGACGGCCTTATTCTAAAAAGACAGGGTAAATTTCAGACCTCATTCCAAGTTTTCTGCCCAAAACAGTTTTTGATTTCCATTTTCCACAGATGGGTCACATCCCTATTTTCTTCCCTGAGCCACACTCTAATAAAGGGGAAGCTAAGATACACTTTACACGTACAGGGGTCTGGCATTCTGTCTAGACGGGACTACACAGTTCAGAGAATCTGATAGGTTATTTGTACAAAAGTTGAGAGGTCAACACATTTGAATCTAGAGGCTTTATAGTTGGAGTTATAGTTGTATCGGACTATGGCAGTGGTTCTCAACCAGGGGTACACAGAGGTCTACCAGGTGGTCCATCAATTCATCTAGATGTTTGCCTAGTTTTACAACAGGCTGCATAAAAGCATTAGCAAAGCTAGTACAAACTCTTTTTTTTTTTTAGACATTGATTTGTTTATACTGCTCTATATACTATATACTGAAATGTAAGTACAATATTTATATTTCAAATTATTTATTTTATATGATAAAAATGAAAGTCAGCATTTTTTTCAATAATAGTGGATTGTGACACTTGTATATTTCTCTGATTTTTTTAAGCAAGTAGTTTTTAAGTAAGGTGAAACTTGGGGTACACAAGACAAATTAGATTTCTGAAAAGGGTGCAATAGTCTGGAAAGAGCCATTGGTCTATTGTATGAATTAGCTAATGTAGACCCTCTGGAAAGAGTTACAGCTTACTCTACCAGGCTCAGGCAGTCAGCCTCTGTATCTTCTTTGAGAAGTATGCCCATGGTTGAAATATGTTGGGCAGCTACTTGGAGTTCAACACATAGGCTTACACAGAATTACTCCATTATGAAAGCACATGACCAGGTTTGCTTCTGCAATGCCCCTTGTGGCCCATCGCACCACAGATCTGAGCTGGCAGGTTGTTGCCTCTTGAGGTCAGAAATACTGGTGCTTTAGCTCTCTGGCAAAAGCACAAATCAGTCCTACTACATCCAGGATCTTAAGATCTCAAAAAAATCAGGAACAAAACCCCACAACTCAAAACCTTCAGTGGGACCCACATTTCTATTCAGGGCTTGTCTCCAAGCAGTCTGTACTCCATCAGCCCAACCTTCCAGGAGCTGTCCCTTCTAGCAGGAAGTTCATCCAACAGGCAAGCTATGGCTGCAACCAGAGTTTTCTCACATCAGGAGAAACAGAGCTCTGCTGTCCTTCCTAGGCCATCCCAAACTGGCCCAGGTCTCCTCCTTTTAACTCCCATTTCTATGCCTAACATCTGTTGCAGGTGTAGTGTGGTAAGGCAGGTTTGGGTTCATAGGCTTCTCATTAACCCTCGGGTCCCGATGCTGGCAACAAATTTGCTAAATCACAAAACATCCCAGTCTCTTGCTTTTTTTGGCAGGGATGTCTTTTAGTCATCATTAGTTAGACTCCTAGCTCCCACCTCCATTGAATTTTTTTCATTATTTGTGAGCCTCAATCAATTGAATATATATATAATATATAAAAATAGGTCAGCAGAGTCAGGATGAGCTCTACCGTGACATTTGGTGGTGAGTTGTGGAAAAGAACTTCAGGGATTGATCTCGTTTGAATAGGCACACCCACCCCACCTAGCTTGAGCCCACAGCAGCCCAAATGGTCAATTGGGGCTGCTATGGGATCCCCAGTTTCTCTGTTATTGGAGCAGGTTGTTATCCTGATTATATGAATCAAGGACAGTGGAACTGTACTTGGACTTTTATGATGGCCATCAACTCTCTAGGCAAGGGATATGGGTTCCAAAATGCAGTGAATTGAGAGAGGCTGGGGACAGGCATTTGTACCTGGTGGTGTGGGCCCCTTTTGAGGGTCCTTAACACCAATTGCACCCCCTCCTCTCTCCACTGTGTAATAGCAGAGCTAATTTTGATTCCATTAGGAGTCTGGTTACAGACTGCAGAGCTGAATTCACTTTGGGCCAATGGTGCACCAGCACTGATGCTCCCCTCCTACGAGCTGAAATCACTGACTACTGTATTAAGTAGTAGGGAGGCCTGAAGATATATTGGTGAGCAACTAGTGAGAGGAGTGGCTTGCAGGACAGCTGGCGGACAGGAGCGGCTGGTGAAGAGGAGCAGCTTGCGGTGAAGGCTGCAGCAGAACCCCATGGAGAAGCAGCCATGGCAGTCAGCCATCGGAGCACATAAGGTGCCCCTTTACCTCGCCGCAGCCCCATTTTCACCCAGGCTGGGGGATAAAACTCTGCAGAAGAACTTCTGAAATCTGAGGCTGCACTGACCAGGCACAGACGCTTTTGGGTTGCTGGACTCAAGAACCAAAGGGAAAGGACACGGCCCAGTTTGCTTGGGTGTTATGAATCCTGTTTGTGGTGTTTCCCCAACATAATGCCACATTGTTTCTCTCTGTTATTAAAAGGCTTTTGCTACGCTCAGACTCCGTGTTTGTGAGAGGAGAGGTATTGCCGCTTAGAGGCACCCAGGGGGGTGGTATATATTTGTCCCAGGTCACTGGGTGGGAGCTTGAGCCGGTTTTGCATTGTGTTATTGGAACCGAACCCCTAGATACTGAACCCGGCTCTTGTTGCTGCCAACTCTGACAGGCAGAAGGGTAACATATATATGGGAAAGCGCTCCTAGAAAAAGACGTGTTATCTACCTTACAGTTACTGTGGTCATTTGAGACATATGCTACTTGTCCTTCCATGCTACTATGGAGTTCTAGAATACCTGCATTCTAAATTGGCAAAGGAAGTGAGGAGTGGTTGGCGTCACCCTGCACTTTATGCCCTTTGGAGGTACAAGGACAGTCAAAGTGCAGTCTCCGATTCAAATGGACACTGTTGGCGAAAATAATCTGAACTGGCGTGCACAGGATTCATGTGACCATCAGTGGAATATGGGTGGACAACACAACTTGAAGAACCACAGTCACTATACCGATTTCACTTAGGGTCTGTACAGCAGAAAATTCAAACTCTCATAACTAAATATCTTGGCATCAAATTTTACATTATTTGTATATACTAGTGTATAAAATAGTTTTTATTTCCTGTATATGGCTTGGTAAATCTTCCCTGTAAAATCTGAAGTAGCTGTTTTAACACTACAAAAGTCTGCAACGATCCTCTGGAAAAATAATGAATGGTTAAGGTCTAAGGCTTGTCTGGCAAAATATTTTGTTAACAAAATGGGTAACTTGCCTCTGTAAACTTGCTAGTCAAAGATTGTCTGGCTTGAAGGATAGCATTGTCTATTGATACAGAGGATGCAGCTCAGTTCTAATAGTATTCTGGGCACAAAAATGTCTAGAAAAAACAAGAAGTCTTGCAAGAAGCTAGAGTAAGGAGGCATTTATTTTTCTATATTGGTCTTTTTCTGTTTTCATTTCTAAATCAGGTTAGTTTAAATTACAAAACTCTTTTGACTGTCAGGTTTACTCAAGTACATTTTACATTCCTGTACACATAATCAGACATACCTGTTAACATTTTTATTCCTTTTTTGTGTGTGTTGAAATTCAATAATATCGTAATTAGAGAGAGAGAGAAAGAGAGGCAGATAAGCATCTTTGTTTTACATACACATAAGAAATAGATAATTTGTTTACAGAAGGTAAAGTTAAAAATTTGTTGATAAACATGTTTTTAGTGACCTGAGCTACAAATTCTTGTATTTTTTGTGATTTAGGAAAGGTTGCTACTCAGACAGCATTTTATTATAATGTAATATTTTGCTTAACATTTGGTTAAAATTGGATTTATACGTTGTTTTAGCATTCCTTCTGTTAACATTTTTCTTTCATACTAAGGCACAGTAATAATCAGTTCTTGACTTGTCCCTTAACTCATACTAGAGATGGAAATGAACTCAAAAATCAGATCAAAATCCCTTAAACTTGGGGGGGAATTTGGAGAGGAAGCACTGGATCTGAAAATTCTTATAGTATTGGGGAAGTTAGGATGTAGATTTGACCTTCACACCTTGGATCCATCTCTCTAAGACACAACCTTGAACTCTGGAGCAATTGGATGTAGATGTAAATTTTGTGGGGCTTGGTCCCATGCAAGTATGGCATGGACAATGGCATTCATTAATTCTCATTCATTTCTTGCCCCTTGCTGAGACTCCCAGCAAGTTAGCCAGATGATGTTTTTTGTGATGCTTAAAGCTGTCATCTACCTTGGCTATACTAGAAGCAAATTCCTTGGGTAGACGGTAGTGTCAAAGTGCAAAGAATTCTTAAAATGTATTAAAATAGATTTTATATATAGTATTAATCTTTATCTAAATTTAGACAGGCTGCTGTGTAATGGAATGCTTACAATGTAGCAGAAAAAAACTATACTATTTGCAAGAAAGAAAGAAAGAGAATTTTTTTCTTTGTTGGGGGGAAAACAAAAACAAAAAAGAAAAAAATGGCAGTTACAGGATGATTTAAGCATTCTATTTGCATGGGTCCTACTTAGGAAGCATATTTAAGGTTCGCTGAATGGAAGTAATCTTTTTTCAGGTTTTGTGCCAATGTATAACTATTGTAATCTGTTGTTGAATGATTTGCCATTGTATAAATACACAGTATAGAAAGCACATCACTGTCAAATTTTATTCTAAATAAAATCCTTTCAAACTATTGTGTTCCCCTTTTCTTTATTCATAGCCTTTGCCTTGTCGTAATCCACCACTCTAGAGATGACCAACCCTGTATTAGAGCTATTAACACAATTTTTGTATCTCTATTTATTCAAAACATATCAAACACTGTGCAAATTACAAGCTAGTTAAACAATCCTGTGGAGCAAGGAAAATATCCAGACACACACAAATATTAAACAATTCAAGTCTCTTTGTACCTAAAAGTTCCCAATGAGCTGTTCAAAATCATCCTGTACATACAGTCATCACTTTACTTAGCAGTTGCCTCTGGGGTGGAATGCAGGAGATGTTAAACATTATTACAAGAGAGCTCCATATCTGTGTGTATGTAAACACTTAGTAAGTAAGCAGATGGCACTCAAGAATACATAGCATAGTTACTAGGTTTTTAGCATCAATAAAATTTGTTGTTGGGCAGTGAAAATGGCTTCTACTTTGTAGCTCTTCACATCAGCTCTTAATACTTGCAAAGACTACACAATAAATTAGAAAACTGTAATGTATAATGCCAGGGTTTTTAAAGGATCCCAAGGGACTTAATTCGAAGTCCCACTGACTTTCAGAAGTAATTGGGTGCCTTAACCCTGTTAGCACTTGATCCTACGAAGTACACTCTGGCACAATAGAGGGAAAAAAATTAAATGTGCTTGACTGTAGTTCCATTCAGTGGGACTGCTCCTGTACTTAGTTAGGTACATGCATAACTGCTTGATTGGATTGGGCTAGAATGTTCAGCACCTTGATTTTAGTCTTGGTTTAGAACTGATATTTGATTAGTTCCTACTTCTCCCAGGATCATAAGAATACAAACTAGAGGATCACAAGAACAGAAAATATTTTTGAATTCAAGAAACGAATTGACAGGAAGTTTGTAGCCAGTAGTCTTATTAACTATACCTACTAAAATAGATGGCTTTCCTGCCCAGGAGAAGGTGGATAATGTAGGTGGGTCAAAGTTTATATTCCATATTTAACCTTTTGTGTACATATGTATATGTATCTAATTTTAATACTTGTCATGAAAATGACAGATTTTCATGCAAAATTCAGTAACATTTTTTTCTTTATACTTGCAATTGGCTGGAACCAAACTTCCAGTTTTTAGCACTGCTGAAACTTTCGGGGGAGGTAAACTCCAAATTTAAGTATTGTGGAGATAGGCCTTTCATCTTTATTTTGCTTTATTATAAGGTTAAATGTGATATTGAGGCACTGTGAGTATTGCTGGCAGCTGAAGTTTCACATATGAAAAATCCTATTTAGAAGGTAGCCTAAAAACATTTTGCCTTCTCGAAAGGCTGGTTTTTTTGTTTGGTTTTTGTTTTTTTCCAATTCTTTGTGCATTAGGTATGAAAATGTAAGATGGGATTTTCAAAATCATTCATCATTGGCATAATTTTGCTCTCATTTGAGGTCAGTGTGGCTAAATGCCTTTTGACTTCTATGGGAGGAGTGGTGAGCCAACATTAAATACTTTAGAAAATCCCACCCATATTTCGTAGGGTATGTATAAAACCATTAATTAGAAATCATTTCAGGAGATAACTATACATGAAATATTAACACCACATATTTTATATACTTCTACGTATTAGCAAAGATTGCATAAATAGTTACTTGTATTTTGACGTTATTTCTGCTGTAACCAGGTAAAAGACTATTCTGTAAACATAAAAGTCTGAGAATTCCCACACACAAACTGTTAACATAGGAGCTAAAGTTGGAAGTGCATATCTGTAATTTAAGGTAAAATGCAATACAGAGATGTAGTTATCCTGAAACCATGTGGTATAAACCCAGGAAAATCAAGAACTGAGGTTAAATTTAAAGATATAGGATGCCTCCAGGTAGGGCCCCAAAACCCCTTAACTCTGCTCTGTAATGACACCATGCAATAACTGTATGATTATGAATAAAGAATTCTACTGTTTGTGATCCCAAACTGAATTGATTTTTTAAACCCTTTGATTTTTTTCCCTCCCCACTTCATGTTGTCTTCACAGTTCGCTGTATAGATTGGCCCTGTCAGCTTGCTTTGTCACCTTACAAATACTAGCTCTTGGCAGTTTTATATGACACTTTTCAACATTAAAAGTTCAGTCTGACTTTTGCTAACTGTTAATTCATTAAAAGAAAAGAAAGAAAAGGTGGTAGGATTCGTTTTCTCCTACACAAGGAGCATGGAAAATTCCCAGTATATTAACAGTCAGACCAAGGTAGTGGCCTGCACTATTCAGCACATCCATAAGAGGCTGTGGTTTACACATTTGTGAGGCATGCCCACGATACAGTAGTATGGCCAATAAGTGAACTTTTTTTGAAGCAGCCATTACTGACTATTGGTCATCTGATCATCTTCTGTTTCCTCTGCAGTTTCTTAAGAAAAAGCCCTTACTGGGTCATACAAATGCTAAAAGTTGTGATTGTGTTTAATACTGGTGCTGTCTCAAAGGAGGGCCATCAGAAGAGAACATGTGGCACAATGTTGATTACCCTCTAAATATAACACCATTTTGCACTTTATTCTCCAGTGAAAATGTTCTGAGCACCAGACAAGTGAGCACATTCCACACTTGCAGATAATCATGATGTAGACAGCCAAGCGATGCCTATGTTTGTTGAGGGCAGGAGTCCCAGTTGGCCACATTCAAATGGTTATTTGTACTAAAGTTACATGCCTGTGGTTCAGGTGACATGTCATCATTAATCCAACTCTTGGCTGGATTACCCTTGAAAAATAAATAAAAAAAATTCTTCTTTGGCCATTTGTGGAAAGTTTTTGGCCTTGTTTAATCCAATTTAGTTTTACACCTGGTTTGGAGAGAAGGATTTTAATGAAGTCTCTGCATCCTCACCAGCTTTCTGCTGAATTAGTCAGTGGGGGAAATGACTATTCCCAGAAGCCTGCTAAACTCTACAGTCCTAAAATTGTGGAGCAACTTACTAACGTAGTGCCTAAACATGTTGGGGTAAATTTCCAAGGACATATGCCAGGATTTAGTCTCCCTGACCCCACTGAGAATTGCACACCACTTGGAAAAGGTACTTATTTTTCTTAGTTTCTGTAGTCAGTTCTGAGCCAAATTCTGCCCTTTTATAGATGTACCTTTATATGAAACTATGAAATTATACTGATATAAGTGAGAGAAAAATCTAGCTCGAAAGCTACAGATCTGTATATTTCGTTTGATTTCACTTTTGGAAATATTCCAGGTTTGTCTTATTTTGCTTAATTTATGGTAGTTAGTGGATTCTTATTTCAATCCGCTATTGGCTGTGTGTTTATGCTGCTTCCTCTATAAACCAGTGTAGTGCAGGTCACTAACAAATCTAGTAAACAGTATTCTGTTTCATTTTCAACATGGACTCTGGAACCATTCTCTCTCTATAAACTATCATTGTGACTTTCTACAGCGTTTATACCCCTTTTTATGAAGCATACAACTCCCATTAAAGTCAACTGAGCTTTTACACAGAAGAGCTGCGAATTAATTAAAACAACTAAACTACAGTTTAATTTAGGGATTGTCATTGTAAAAGTGGTTAGTTATGGATAAGTAAAACATATATAAGGACAAGAAAAATCTTCCCTATCTGATATAAAAATGCTTTCTATTACCTCAGAATTTTGATTCCATCTGTCTCCTTTCAGAGCAGTTCAGTTCTACACATATGCAATTAACTTTTGTCATGTTTTATATTCTAAGTTTTGCATTAGAAAGAAAAATACATATTTTAAATACAGTAAAACTGGTTGATCCAATCCCCCTAGAAAGTGAAATTCTTTCCTTATTCAAATCTATCATTTGCTCATTGGCATTATTAGTTAATTCAGTAATCTCCCAATTATCAGGAGCCCTGTTTCTCCAAATGTTGATCACTCTCCAACTTTTTGAATAAATGGGATAATAGTCGTCATTATTTTTTGAAGACTCATAGGGCTAGATTCCTAAATGTGTCCAATTTCTGATGGACACACCTCAGAAGGGGCTGCCAGGGAGGTGGCTGCTGTGCTCTAATTGCAATATTGGGTCTATTCTAGCCTGGCAGAGATTAGCGCAGCCTCTGGACGCTGCTCTAATCAACGCTGGTTGGTTATGGCCCCTAAGGTGCCAGCCACCAGTATGGTACGTGTGTGCTTCCTCCACTCTAATGCCAAGGGAAGTTGTCCAACCTTCCAGCATGTAGAGGCTCATTAATTATTATTGACATTTGTAAAGCACTTTGAAATTTTGTCATGAAAGGCCCTACAGAAGTGTAAAATGTAGTAATAACAATAATACCGATTCCAGGCATTCAAATGTCAGAAGATTAGCTTTAAATCATGAGATTTCAGCACCAAGTAAACTTACTGTGTTCTTTTTATTTGTCTCCTGGTTGTTTGAGATGATAGGGTTTTCAAGCATTTCTGTGCAAGCACAAGGGTCAGCAACTTTATTTTATTTTTAATGAAATTTTCAATTCTCACGTAGTGACATGAATCGAGTAACTGGAGATGTAAAGAAAAACACCAGATATCACGAGACTCACAGTAAAATTGAGAGAATTAGCCTGAGTCTTGGAGGGTAGGTTGAGGAGTAGCCCACCCTGCATTATGGATTGTGTGACAAGGAGTCTTGTAACTCTGGCACCAGTTGTGGGTTATATGGTAAGGTGCCCACACTGGAACTAATTAAATGCTTGGCATGGTGGAGTATGGGTGATGGGCGGGTAGAGCTCCTCTCCTGTGTAAAAGTTTAATAAAAGTTGTGGCAGTGCAGCCTGCCACTTAATTACATGCATGTGTGTCTCCTCATTTTAGAGCATAAGCTTTTGTGGGCTAATACCCACTTCGTCGGATGCGTGCAGTGGAAGATTTCCACTGCATGCATCCGATGAAGTGGGTATTAGACCACAGAAGCTTATGCTTTAATACTTTAGTTAGTCTTTAATGTGCCACAGGACTCTTTGTTACTTTTGAAATTCCAGACTAACATGGCTACTCCTCTGATTCTCCTCATCTTAACACTGTGTCCACATCATTGACTATGTAAGTATTTTATATAAAGTGGAACCACTTCAGCAACAGAGTTTGGGAGACCTGTTCCCAGATACCCCAATGGCATAGGGAGGCACTCTACTGTAGTGGTGGGGACCCAAGTTCAAATCCTTCCTCTGCTTCAGCAGGGAATTGAACCTGCGTCTCCCACATCCCAAGTGGGCTCAGCATTGTCAGGGTTTTTGCCTAGCTCTAACGCAAAGTACTTGTGTGTGGGCATGTAGTCCTACTTGTGAATAGTGCACTCTGGTCCTTGTCTAGATTATTTACCTATTTCTGGGCTAGTGCTCTGGTAAGGAGTTTTAGTAACCCTTCCCTCCCTTCTGTTAAAGTGTTCCCTCCTGTATAAAAGTAGATGAAGAGCCTGATCCAAAGCTCCTCAAATCTATGGACTTCGATGGAGTTTGGATTATTTCCCAAGTATGTTGCATTTCCACTAGTCTGTAATTTTCTGTCGTCATAACACACATTGGCAGAAATTAGCTGGATGTGCACATGTGGTGCAAAAGTAGCAGTCAGATTCTTGTTTAATTGTCTTTGTGCCAGAGTTTGGTGAGGGCAGTTAGGAGCCATGATCCTCTGCCGTGTTGAGCTTAATCACAATAGAAATAATCCATTTCAATTGTGGATAGTTGTGCCTGTGAACTCAGTTCGCTGTCATCAAGTGACTGTGTTGCAAACTTTAAAATCTGCTTTCTTAGAACATTCCTTCCAGTAGTATGTGATTGCTTGGATGCACATAATAATTGAAAAGAAACATCATTTATTAAAAAAAACATCATTTTCAGTAATAAAATAACCATGGGAGTGATGTTGTTGTATTAATAGGGGATCGTATTAATAATAGCACTTGAAACTGTCATTTCTGATATACTTCAAGGTAATCTGCTAAACTGTCAGGAGTACAACTAATAGTATGATTGGGTCTGAAAGCGATCTTAAATTGACAGCATTATGACATCCCTTTAAAGGGTTTCCTTATTCTGAAACAAAAGTGAAATGGAAAAGTGTGGCCTTGATAGAATTATTAAATTATAGAGGGTCATTAACCTTCCACATTTATATCCACAAAAATAAATTCATGGCATTTTGTCAGCCGTGTAATCAAACTGCATATCTAAATCATCTGTTCCGGTAGTATCCATTTAGAGAGTAGTATCTGAAAATAACTAACCACTATGAACTTGGGCTTTCTATATTTAGTAGTTCTATCTGTACTAGTACTGGAATGCCTAGAGGCCCTCAACTGAAATTAGGGTGCAGTTGTAGTAGGTGTTGTGTATATAATAAGAGACACTCCCTGCCCTGCAGAGCTTACAGCTGAAATAGATAAGTTGGACAAAGGGTGAAAAGAGAGGTACAGAGATGTGAAGTGCCTTTCTGAAGGACACACACTGAATCAGGGGCAGAGCTGGGAATGGAATCCAGGTCTCCTGAACCCAGGACCTTGTATATCTGAATCCCAGTGCCTTTTGTATCTTTGTCTATAATGTAAATGGTTAATAGCACCATCCTAGGATGACCAGACAGCAAGTGTGAAAAATCAGGACGGGGGGTGGGGGTGGGGGTGGTGGTGGAGGTGGTGGTGGATTGGAGCCTGTATATAAAAAAGACCCAAAAATTGGGACAGTCCTTACAAAATTGGGACATCTGGTCAGTCTACATGGTCCCTGTCAAATTTCAAGAGGGATTCTCTGAATTTGGTCTGCCCCTGTCTCCATGGTTGTTGAAGCAACTCCCTTCCATGAGCCTTTGGATACTTGTGGGGGAGAGAATAATTTCATCACAAATCTGAGAGTTATGGGGAATTGGAGGAATCTTTTTCCCCATCAGTTCTGCCACAGACTTTCTATATTACTTTGACCAAGATCTCTATGCCTCTGTTTTTTGATGTGTGAACTGTTGCTAATAATACTTACCAACTTCATAGATTTGATCTGAAAATAAATTTATGGAACCTTGGGTGGACGGCACCATGGTAATGCAACTTTTTTATTTATTTTATTTTATTTATTTATAGTTAAGGCAGATAAACGGATAGTTTTTGCCCATTTTTTTAGTAGCAATACATTTTAGATTTTAAAAAGAAATTTTGTTTTCTGAAGAAATATTCATGATTTACTAAGTTCTGTCTCTTCTCTTCTCAATTCACTCCTTTCTTTCAATTTTCGCTTTTGACGGGAGAGGCAGGACACTGCTGGGGACGTATGAGGACATTTCCAAAATTTCCTCCAAACGTGTTTTATTTGTTGTCTGCCGTAGATCTCCAGCAAGTCATAGAGAATCAACAGCGAAGTGCCTATGGGAAAGTTGTCTCCTAGTGTGTGTTGAAAATTATTGCCAAAAGGCTACCAAAGGAGACTGAGCAGCTAGCTTGTCTGTCAACCCCAGTTTGCACAAAGGAAAGCATTCATTTTAAAAGAGTATCTATGCTCCTTCTTACCATCACAGCAGTTTCAAGTTGCTAACCTTTCTGGTCATGTCATGTAATTAAAGAAGTAACAGATTGGTAGATCTTTCTCTTGCCTTTGGAAATGTTGCTCGTTTACAGTGTCTGTGTTAGATGATTAAGTGATAGAAATATTAAAAAATTTCTTCATTGAGTTAAGACTGATATCTGTAGATTCTAGATAATTTCTAAAAGAAAATTGAGGAAAATATTGTATGAGTCATAATCAAGGGTTTTTATAAACTGAATTGCCATATTTGAACATTTGTTATGATCGTGCTGTATACTGTGGTATGAGTGACAGAAACCCTCAAGGTAACATTTATAACTAGTGAACAACTGATCTGACCTAGAAACCTTTTTCCGTTTACCAGATTTTTACAATATTTCTATGCTTGGATAATTTTAAACACTATTTTGACTCTTTGGAACTTCTCCCAACTATGTACATCTCAATATTGTGTCTTCTAGGACATACAGGACGGTTATTAAAATCCTTGTGTTTCATCAGTCTATCATTCCTGCTGCTGCATATCATCTTTCAAATCACAATAAACAGCCTTGAAGCTGGAAACAATATTGAACCCGGTTTTAACTGTGAGTATCCTTTCTATCTTTGGTACATTAACATAAAGGATGCAAGAATGCTTCACTGGTATAAAAGGGAGAGGTGCTGATGGTTTGACTTTTTTATCATTAAGGCTCTACCCAAGTTTGTTAACCTTAGGCATGTTGCAAGGCCCATCTTTTCCTTATGGCCCAAAGGGAGGTTGGAGGATTTATTATTAAACATTTGTAATACTTCTGTTGCTGTTGGGGTAGTGTTCTCAGTGGGTCTATTACATATTGTGCTATATGTGAATTTTATTTTTGAGAGTTTGTCAAGGTTATCCACATCCTCCCCCCAGCCCGGCAATATTTTGCCCACCTTCCTTTTATGTAGTTAATACATATCTCAGTACATTAACATTAAACTGTTATATATTAATGCAAATCCATCTAGATGGACTACTGCTATCGTATTATGCCTCCTATAAAATTTTGTTTCACTTGCTAATTTAAGTAACTTTAAATCTTGATTCCAAACCTTGGATTCAAAGTTTACAACCCTAAACAATGTGCTACTTTCTTCTTCTTCTCTAATATTATATAGGAAATAGCATTTTTAATATTTTTTTACCCTAACGTGAATGAAAAGTAAATCATATAACCGCCTGCATCTTCCTACTGAGAAAATATTCCTCAGTAATTCAAATGTGAACACTGTTACACAAATGTTGATTATCTAAAGATTTGAAATAAGATAAATGTAAGTGCCAGATAGATTATTTATATTTATCTTACAATGCTTATATTTGACATTTATATTTGACAAGTTATCTTTGATAAATGCCCATTTTATTTATCAAAGAATATGCTACTACCACTTGAATAAACATTAGTACTATAATTAAATATAGGACACCAGTAAAGCTGAGTGTCTGACTAGAAACAACAAAAACCGCAGGAAACTCAGAATTAATGCTAACACTTCATCCTTAAATCATGCTATTTTTTAAAGAAAAGATGCAATTGTGCACATCAAATGACAGTAGGCTTATTGACTTTGTGGGCTTTGTCAGATCTTTAATGTTCGTGAAATAAATTTTTGTATTTTCAAAATATAAAATATAAAATGCACTGGATCAATATATAATTGATCCAGTGCATTAGTTAAGTTCCTTTGCTATTTCTATTTCTTTAATAATTACTATGGCTATTATAATTTATATTATCTATTATGGTAGCATTCACAATGCTCTAGGGATTCTCCATATATGCAAACAAAAATTCCTGCCTGCACAATCTTTATAAATCTTCATGGGCAAGAAACAAAGAGGGTGGGATGAGAGAAAGAAAACGTAAAATCTTTTTTTTTTTATAATTAGTATCAAGTATGCCCAAGTGGCCGTCAACCTAATACCTTATTAGATGACTAGTTTCTTGCGTATGTCGTAGTATTAGTAACTATTGGTGAGAGGTTAGGAGGAGGACCTGGTATTGGTTTTATAGACTAATTCTGGCAGGATATTTCATTTAGAAAGGGGCTTGGTAGTAAGTGCAAAGATGGTTGTGGCTGAAATGGATAAACAAGACTTGTGATGAGTCTGGGATGTCCAGTGGCCAATTATGGGAGGGGGGTGTGCAAGGCTGGTGGCAGGGTGAAGTTTTTGATAAAGTCATCAATAACTTTAAAAATAGCTTCTCCAGTTGTATGTGTTGGCATAGGTTGGCAGAACAAAATATCATCGTGGACTTCATTATTCAGCTCGTATCTGACAAACAACAAAAGATTAGCTATATTCACAATATCAATTGATTCATCCGCTTGCAGTGCAAAGTAGTGTCTCTTTTGTACTCTTGACAATAATTGCTGCTTTACGTTTTCGGCCATATCTGTGATTCCACGATGAACAGTGTTATTTTAGAGGGGGACATAATCTATATCTTTGCTAGTCTTATCTCTGATCATCACCATTACTTTGGCTGCAGGTTTTTCTAATGTCTCACCAATCACTTCAGCTGCTCCGGACTTTGCAATTAAGTGCATCACACTATATGAAGCTTCCAAAGCTTTCATATTTTTACCTCCCATCACATTACAAATTGTTTTCTGGGACCTTTGGAGATCTTTGCACCTATTTTCAAAGAATTCTACAGGTTTTCCCTCATATTCTTTGTTTGCTATCGAAATGGCGTTTTAGGTTGGATGGTTTCATACTTTCATTTGTGAGAGTCTCGTAACAAATCACACGTAGTGGAACAGGCTCCACCTCATCGCCAGTCCACAAAAATCCCAGTTTAAGATATTCTTCAATATTTTTGCAGGCTTTTTTTGTTTTCTTTGTAGCTGATACATTCAGTATACTTACAGACGGTTCACATAATTCACTAATTTTGTCATCACAATTATCTGATGTAGCCATATCACTGCATTTTTTGGCATAATTATCATTAACATATTTCCTTCATAATTTTCTTTTGTACGTTTCAAACTTCCCATTTTTAGCCAGCAATCCATTGTAAATGGGTTTAACAAAAACAAAAAGAGAGAAATTTTGTACATTAATACACACACAGGATGTACTTGCTGCAATCTTTAAACTACCATGAGTAGTTATTCGTTGTTATCCATCAGTATGACTTCTGTGCATGCCTCAAAAGCAAGTGCATTGCCCAAGCTGTGGTAACGCACATGCATGGATGCATCAGCTCTGCTGTGCTATTAGATGTTACTGAAAGGGTTATCATATCAGTTATAATGTGAACCTGTGTGTATTTCTACTGTACAAGTGTACACCATTCTTATATATTAAGTTTTAGTGAATTGTTTTTTTTCTGCTAAAAAAAACCCTATGATAAAGTAAAATAAAAAATTCTGCCATGTACCCCTTGAAACCCTTTCGCGTACCACCAGAGGTTGGAATAAATTAGACCAAATGTTGCCCTCATTTACATATAGAGAATATAAGTAATTGATGTTATTTATTAGCTATTTAAGGCAGAGAGTGACCGAGGGGAAGGAAGGGACTGACAAGAGAAGAGGAAAGAAGAGAATTACAACACTGAATTATTTCAGTGTATAGTTTATTTGATAATTTTAAAGTATTCAGGTGTTCCTCAAAATGTTTAAAAAAACATGAAATTGGTTTCATGTTGTAGGAAAATGAAAACTAGGCCCCAGAATTCAATAATTTGTACCTCAGAAATAAGTCTTGAGATTCCATAGAATTCTTCAGGCCTCTTATGTAATATTCAGAGCTAATGCCAACTTGAACTGGGGATGAGAGATGGGTAAACAGGTTTCTTTTTTCAAATTTTGTAAATCCGTTTGATCCAGAGCCAATGTAAGTCAAATTGTTAACTCAGAGAATGTTTTTTCTCTCACTGTTGAGTTATTAAACTCCTGAAAATACTTTCAGGGTTGGTAATAGAAACCCTTGCAAATCTTTTAAAAACTGGGCATAATGCAAACTGACATTTTTAAAGGGTTAAAGTGATACAAGAACAGTAACAGTTGAACCAGTGAACTAAAACCCATCTCTTTAATCTTTTAAGTCTAGAAGCTTATAGATTTTAGCATCTGCAGAAGCAAAGTAGCAAATGTCAAACTAAAAAGTAAAAATTGTCTAGACATACAGAACTTCTTTTTTTAAAAAATTCTGCTTTCTATCCAAGACATTTGTAAATCAAAATGAAATACTCCAGATGGTTTGTTTTTTGCACCAATAGATAGTGTTCCAGTTCAGGACCACCAAACATCAGCACATATACAGTTTCTTTATTTTGTTATTTTAACTACGTCACTCCCTTTCAAAGCTCATACACCTTCATCTTCAGCACACCTATGAAAATCCACAGCATCTTCTTGAGTCTTTAGGAGACATGTTATTGTGGCAACATTAGCTTTTAGAAATATTTAATCATTGAAGGGATCTTGTTTCCTTTGAATTCAGTAACTATTACTTGGCACAAGTAAAAAAAAAATTTTTTTTAAACTGCACATTTAACTTTATACCAGATTTCTGGTTTGTTAAAGGCTGCATTGTGCAGGTTTCACATTTAATACCTCTGCTTTTTTAAAGAAAATTCAGCTCATATAGTTAAGAGAGGAAATAGATAAAGGAGAAGTAAGGTGGCAACATTAGGATATCTGTTGTGCTGCCTATTAAAATATTTTTATTCTGTCAGAAATATACTCTTAAAATAAATATCAGTGAGGTTACAATTATGCCATTACAAATAATATAGAATCTGGTTTTGATGTAGTAGTAATATAGGCACAGTAGTACAATTTTTTTATAAGTCATTTTTGTCAATTTGTTACTATTGAAATAGAATAATTATTAGATCAGTTGAACAACTTCTGGCCATAGAATCCATAATATGAGAAATTACCCCAATTCCGCCCTAAACAATTCATGTCTTGGTGTTTGCACCCTTCTCACATCTGCAGATAGTTTCCACTCCAACTGTCTCCTCTTAATTATATTTTAGCCAATGTCATACCTTTTTAGTGCTTGATTCTGCCACCGTTGCTCTCACTGGCTACTGCTGTACTCTTTCGTAAGTTCTGTTGACACCTTCATTGAGACTGAGTAGTATCTTATCCCTTGAGACATCCCACTGACAACAATGGGACTACTCACAGAGATAGGATTCTACTCAGTGAGTTAGAGTACCAAACTCTTGAACTTCAACTATTCAAATTTTTTAAAGTAAAATTATCTACCTTATAAATCTCGAACAGATATTTTTAAACATTTCTAAAGATTATACAAGTTATGGTTTAGTTTTATTTTGTATTATTTGTTATATTTGCAGCATGTGGAGTAAAATTTGATATCGGAAGGAAGGATGGATTTATAGTTAAAGCATGGGATCTAGGTTCAGATCATGGCTTGGTCTTAGATTTCCTTTGTAACCCTGGGCAAGACGCTATCACCGTGCCTCAGTTTCCCCACCTGAAAACAGAATCATAGGACTGGAAGGGACCATGAGAGACCATCTGGTCCAGTTCCCTGCATTCATGGCAGTACTAAGTTTTATCTAGACCATCCCTGACAGATGTTTGTTTAACCCACTCTTAAAAATCTCCAGTGATGGAGATTCCACAACCTCCCTAGGCAATTTATTCCAGTAATTAACCATCCTGACAGTTAGGAAGTTTTTCTAATGTCCAGCCGAAACCTCCCTTGCAATTTATGTCCATTGTTTCTTGTCCTGTCCTCAAAGGTTAGGAAGAACAATTTTGCTCCTTCCTTCTTGTAACAACCTTTTATGTAGTTGAAAACTGTTATCATGTCCCTTCTGTCTTCTTTTCTCCAGGCTAAACAACTCCTTTTTTTTAATCTTCCCTGCTAGGTAATGTTTTCTAGACCTTTAATCATTCTCCAGTTTGTCCACATCTTTCCTGAAATGTAGAGCCCAGAATTGGACACAGTTCTCCATTTGAGACCTAATCAGCATGGAGTAGCGTGAAAGAATTACTTCTTGTATCTTGCTTACAACACTCCTGCTAATACATCCCAGAATGATGTTTGCTTTTTCTACAACAGCGTTACACTGTTGACTCATGTTTAGCTTGCGATCCACTATGAACTCCAGATCCATTTCTTCAGTACTCCTTCCTAAGCAGTCATTTCCTATTTTGTATGAGTGCAATTAATTGTTCCTTCCTAAGTAGAGTACTTTGCATGTATCCTTATTGAATTTCATCCTATTTACTTCAGACCATTTTTCCAATTTGTCCAGATCATTTTGAATTATAATCCTATCCTCCAAAGCACTTGTAACCCCTCCCAGCTTAGTATTGTCCACAAACTTTATAAGTGTATGCCATTAGCTATAAACCATTGATGAATAGATTGAACAGAACCAGACCCAAAGCTGATCCCTGTGGGACCCCACTAGATATGCCCTTCCAGCTTGACTTCATACCACTGATAACTACTCTCTGGGAATGGTTTTCCAACCAGTTGTGTGCCCACCTCATAATAGCTCTATCTAAGTTGTATTTCCCTAGTTTGTTTATGAGAAGGTAAGTAAAAAACGTGGAGACCTAGGAGAAAAGTCAGAGTCTGGGGTGGGGGAGCATAGACTGTTATAGCAGGGATAAGGGAGAGACAAGAGAGAACAAGGGGGAAATCAAATCAGTATCTTAGATGTCTGTATACTAATGCAAGTAGTATGGGGAATAAGCAGGAAGAATTTGAAATGCTAGTTAATAAATAAAACTATGACATAGTTGACATCCCAGAGACTTTGTGGAATAAGACATATGACTGGAATATTGGTATAATAAGGTGCAGCTTGTTCAGGAAGGACAGGCAGGTTAAAAAGAGTTGCCTTATGTATTAAAAATGTATACACTTGAACTGAGGTTGAGATGGAAATAGGAGACAGACTTGTTGAAAGTCTCTAAGTAAGGGTAAAAAACATAGATGATGTCATGTTAGGGGTCTACTACAGACCAAGGAAAAAGGGGTGAATGAGGCTTTTTTAAAAAAACTAACAAAGCACAGGACTTGATGCTGATGGGGGACTTCAGTTACTCAGGCATCTGTTGGAAAAATACTACAGAAGGACACAGATCATCCAACAAGTTCTTGATATGTATTGGAGACAAATTTTTTACTTCAGAAGGTGGGGAAAGATACTAATGGAGAGGCTGTTCTAGTTTTGATTATGACAAATAGGGAGGAACTGGTTGAGAATTTGAAGTGAAAGGCAACTTAGGTGAAAGTGGTCATGAAACGGTAGAGGACATGATTCTAAGGAACACAGAAGGGAAAACAACACAATAAAGATAATGGATTTCAAGAAGGCAGACTTCAACAAACTCAGGGACTTGGTAGTTAAGATCTCATGGGAAGCAAGTCTAAGGGGAAAAACAATTGAAGAGGGTTGGCAGTTTTTTGAGAGACACTATTAAGGGCACAAGAGCAAACTATCCCACTGTGTAGTTAAGATAGGAAGTATGGCAGGAGATCTTCAATGATCTGAAACTCAATAGTCGTACAATAAGTGGAAACTCAGTCAGATTACAAAGGATAAAAATAAACAATGCAAGTATGTAGGAACAAAATTAGAAAAGGTCCAAGCACAAAATGAGAATAAACTAGCTAAAGACATGAAGGGTACAAGAAAACATTCTACAAATATATAGAAGCAAGAGGAAACCCAAGAATAGAGTGGACGGTTGGGGACGGGGGGGCAATAACAGAAAATGTGAAAATGGCAGAATTGCTAAATGACTTTTTTGTTTCAGACTTTATTTTTCACCAAAAAAATTAGTAGCAATTGGACTATCATAGTGAATGGCAGTGAAAATGTGGTAGAATCAGAGATTAAAACAGGGAAAGAACAAGTTAAAAATTACTTAACTTAGACTTCTTAGATCACCAGCACCCGATGAAATACATTCTGGAATACTCAACAGGCTGACTGAGTAGATATCTGAACCATAAGCAATTATCTTTGAAAAGTAATGGAAGACCGGAGAGATTCCAGAGGACTGGAAAAGAGCAAATATAGTGACCATCAATAAAAAAGGGAAATAAGGGCAACCCGGGGAATTTAACTTCAGTTTAACTTCAGTACCCGGAAAGATAATGGAGCAAATAATTAAGTAATCAGTTTGCAAATACCTAGAAGACAATAAGGTGATAAGTAACAGCATGGATTTGTCAAGAACAAATTGTGTCAAACTAACCTAATAGCTTTCTTTGACAGAGTAACATACTTTGTGGATGAGGGAAAGCTCATCAGGTATTGCATATCATGCTATGGTGACTGTCAAATGAATTCTTGTCACGCTTATGGCATTTTTTCCTTAAAGCGAAATATAATTTTTTAGGGAACTGCTACAAAAGCATTTCATTTGCAGTACTACCAAAGTATAGTTGATGTTTTGGTTTGTATTAGGAAGCAACCACATTTAGCATGAGTAAATTCAGTATCTCTGTTTATTGAATGTTCAAACACAAAATCTATATCAGAACTTTGATAGCAATGAGTCACTGCTTAGTTCTGTCTTTCTAATAAGATTTTGTGTGTTTGACTACTAGGGATTTCCTATTAGATTGTATTGATTTTGATTTAATACTCTGTCTTTAAACTCCAGCATGCTTCTAGTTTCAGTTATTACCTGCATGAAAAAAGACTTTTACTTTCATTGCTAAACAGAGAATTAAAGGATTTCATTTCATGTTCATAGTCAGACACATGTACATCTTCCAGATACCTCTGAGTATTCCCTTAAAACTATCCTATCTATGAGCTCCTCCTAAGTGGTAGGTGTCCAGGATGTGTTCACATTATTCCAGGTAGTGCTGTCCTTAAAATCATTCATCTAGGTTAAAGTTACAGTACCAGTCAATGAAGTTCTTGATCCTAACGTGTAACTGTATTTTCCAGAAATATTTTATCCACCAGGTTCAAAGGTAATGGTTACAAAAATACAATAATCTTGCAAATCCCCCTGCCAACTGTTCTTTGGGTCAGAACCCTACAATTACAGCACCCCGAAATTTCAGATTTAAATAGCTGAAATCATGAAATTTACAATTTTTAAAATATTATGACTGTGAAATTGACCAAAATGAACTATGAATTTCTTAGGGCCCTAAATATAGCAAAGTCATCATTGTAGTATCTGAGTGCCTTTCAGTAGTGCATTAAAATCTCATCCTCTCCTCAAGGGGAGAAGCATGTGCAATGGGATACCTTGCACTGGTAGGGCTTTTTTCTTTAGTTTGTTGTTGTTTGTTGTGTGTAAATATACCTTTTTCTATGTGTTTATGTTAGAGAAGGCAAGATCAAAGAAATGTGCCTTGCACTAGGAGTGGAAGGTATTAATGTTTGTGATGATTCTTGGTTCCTGGGGGAATTCATTCTGTAGTCTTGGACCAGCCTCCAGAAAAATTCTATCTCCCACACAAACAAGCTTCAGCATTCCCGTGGAGAGTTCCATTATGCCAGAGGAGTGTCAATGTCAGCTATGGTCTTCATTCCAGAGCTTTACATCCTCCTTTAGATATCCTGGGCCCAGGCCATGGAATGCCTTGAGCATAAAGGATCAAGCCCTTGAACCTGATTTGAAATTCTGTGGGAAGCCCGTGTAGGAGGAGAGGGTTGATATGCTTGCGATGCTCTGTGTGGCTGAGGAGACTCTCTGAAGTGTATTCTACTAGCTGGAATTTCCTAAGCACTGAAGGCTATTTGCCAAGGTGTATCACTGAGTACCAGGTGAGAGGTGACAAAGGTATGAATAACTGAGGCCAGATCATCATCTGCTAGGATGGGGCAGGGTAACATAGCCAACTGGAGAGGGCAAAAGATGATGTTTCTCAAGACTGTTGCTATGTGAGAGCTTGGTTGTAAGCAAGGAATCTAAGCTTGGGGATAAGCAAGAAATCTAAGAGGACTCCTAAACTCTGTGGTGAATTGATCAATTGATGGGCTGTGTACCTTCAACCCAAAGAAACTGCACCATGGCTGCAAACTCATCAAAATGTTTTCTGCATATTGTTGGCACTTGAGTTCATGTCATCTGGCCAGTTTACCTAGTGGCTGTGTGCAGAGGTTGAAAAGGACCAGAGAGAATTGATCCTTGTTGGACTTCACAAGACAGGGATCTAGTGGTGGAGGTGAAGTTACCTTCTTGGGTGCATACCTCCAGGAAGGACTCAGATCATTTTACTGCAATATCCTGGACCCCGTCACCTCTTTCAGGTGAGACAGTAGCATCTCAGGATCACACTGTTGAATGATGCAGGGAGGGCCAGAGGGATGAGAATGGATGTCTGCCCTCTATCCATTGATGGAAGGAGATGATCCATCAGTTTCACTAAGGCAGTTTTATTTCCATGTCCTGGCCTGAATACAGATGGTCAGGTCTAGAATTTTAGTTTCAGTTAGATGGGCTTGTAGGTGGCCTTTGGTAGTCTCTGAGAGTTTTCTTGGGAAATGGAAGTTTGACACTGGAGGTACTCAGCTAGACCTGATGTATCTGGGGTGGGTTTCTTCGATGTCAATTGAACTATCATGTGCTTAAAGGAGGAAGGGAAGATTGCTTCTGTCAGTGATCCATGAGACTGTTTTGTTCTGAGTGGCAGCAGTTTGTTCATGATTGTCTTTCACAAGGCAGGAAGGACATTGGTCAGATTCACAAATCCTGGTTTGCAACTCCTGTAGGGAGTCCAGGACTTCTTGATGAGTGAAGACCCTGAACTTTGGGAATGCAGGTAAGCTGTTGATTGGTGCACATAGGTGGAGTGAATTGATACTGTTTGAGACGACTTCCCAAATGTGTGTGATCTTGTCAGCAAATTAGGATGATAGTTCTTTGCAGCAGTTGGTGCTCAGTTTAATTATAGATTGTTGCATCTCAGGATTGATGAAACAGTTTATCAGCTTGGATAACTCCTTGGCATGGGATTTGGCGCCTTCAGTGGAGTCTAGTAGGAAGGTTTGCTTGATCTGAAATCCAGATTTAGCATAGACTTTGAAAAATGCCTTATGTTTCATCCTGTCTTTATCAGCCTTTGATTTTCACCATTGGCACCCAAGTTTCATGGGTTTTTGTTTCTTTTCCCTCCATATTCTCTTCGTTATTGAAATGAAAACATCTCAATCCATATATCCTGTCAGGAATCTTCTTATACTGTTGTAATAGAAGATGAAAAGGATGCTGTCGAGTTAATCAAACTTTGAGGCAAAGATACTGTACCTTTTAAAATGCTGTGATCTAAATGGGTTATGTCTTGCATATTATAAGGGTGAAATTCCATCCTGATTCTGAATGTAGACATTCCGTTGATAATTACTAGGGTATCTCACAAAAACTGAGGGTAAAATATGGCCTGTAAAGTTACCATTTTTTTAAACTCCCACTTTTTCCTGTCAAGCTTGTAAAATTTATCTGTAACATTCTTTTGGAACCAAATTCCAGTTCCCCAAAGCCAGGAACTGGATTTTTCTATTCCATGGGATTATCACCTGCATATGCTCTTAGCTCTCCACTACCATATGAATTCCAGAGCCACTTCCAGCAATTAGGTTGTGAGCTCTTGCAGACAGGAAACATCTTTTTGTTCTATATAGTGCCTATCAAATTGAGTCCTGGTCCCTTGCTAGGGCTCCAAGATACTACCACAGTACAAATGAATAATAATAACATGGGATTCTTGCACTTCTGCTTGTCACCAAAGAATGTCCATATTTAACCATGATGATAGCCCAGATCTTTGGGGCATGGAAACCTTATATTTTTACCTATTAGAGCAAGAACAAACTGCAGAAATATGTGTAAAACTAGCACAGCGAATTCAAACTTGGCTTTTCTGTGAAGAGTTCATGGTTGAGTATATCTTCATATCTCTTCACCTGACAAGAACCAAATGAGGCCTGAAGACCCAAAATGAAGGACCCAAGAAATATTGGTAATGCAGGATGCTTTAAAATGATATAGGGCTCTTTTTTTTTTTCATTTAAATGACATTTTCTGTAACTCCAGTTTCATGGTGCAGCACTTCAGATCTAAGCAATATACAGTACTATGAAAGAAAGAACAATAAGTCTTGCAGGATGGAGGCCAAGTTAGGCCTATCAGGGATAGCCATCCTTTGAAATAAGGGATAGTTGTAAGGCATGGTTCTGTGATAGCAGATATAGTCAAGTATATGAGATAATGGAAGAGTGTATCATTGTACAATAGAAGCATCAACCATGTCTAAGTATAATCAGTGTTTCCAAAAGTCTGTGGTTTATAGTTTAATTCCATTGATTATGCAGAGCTTATATTAGATAAACCTTCTGCCATATGATGGTGTTGGAATGTATTTGTTAGGCCAGATGAGATAACTTTACTTCAAAATATAATTTGCTCTCTAAAAAGACATTAATTGTGTTCTGAATTAAGGGAGAATTATCTTCAACATTACTTCAGCCATTATAAACAACTTTAAAAGGCCAGGAAATTTATGACAGGGAAACAGAAGCTTTTAACATTGCTTTTTAAGAGTATATAATAGATTATCTTTAATTTCCTGCTGACTGTTACTGTGTAAAAGCTCAAAAAGTGAGTATTCATTGTATTTTTAGTCTTCCAGTAATGGCCAGTTTATTTGCTACCGGTCATGTGATACCACATGTACATTAAATAGTATTTTAAATATTCATTTTCAGCTATTATATATCATAAGTTCCGGAAAATATATCTAATTCTTCTCTAATTCCTTTAGCATTCTAGTGTGTGTTGACCATTTCAAACACTCTTAATTCATGACTGTTTACTGTTTAAAAAAATCCTTCTGTTCATTATAATGTGCAGAGACATATCTTGTGCTGACAGCAAAATATTCACCACTCATATGTGGCAAGCAGCAAAACAACCATTGCTCATGGGAAATTGACATCTGCCTCTGTTCATAAAAATTATAATTAATTTCTTTGCATTGATAATGCATAGGTATTGTGAGGGGAGGAAGGAGTTATGCTGCATAATATGAGTTTCTGTTGCATCAAAATGTATTTTGACCAAATTTACCTTCAGTGTATCCTGTCTTACGTGGTACTTCAGGTATAATTTCTGTGACAAAAAACTTGTATTTTATGAGGCAGCAATAATTTTGAAATCATCTAATCTCCAGTTGAGATAATTCTAAAAATGAATCATAAAGTATAATTTTGTAACTAGATTTGTATTGTTTATTTGCACTGAAGCATAGAATAAATACCCGAGTGATGCTGTCCACTGAAAAATCCTTAATATGAATCAGAGAATATGAGGCTGAAGCTGTGGTCTACGTTGGCAGAGGTTGTGATGGGAGCAAATAATATTTGCCATCTTTGGAATTCTGTCATAGGCTGTGATAAATGAAGAAGCGGGGGAGCTCCTATTTATAAACAGCCAGCCAGTTAGCTGTAAAATCCGTCTTGGTGTCTGTTCTCTGCTAGCTTTTCCTGTAAAGGGTTAACAAGCCCACAGATAAAAGAAAAGGAGTGGGCATCTGACCAAAAGAGCCAATGGGAAGGCTAGAACTTTTAAATTTGGGAAAGAAACTTTCCCTTTGTGTCTCCATTGTTTTCTGGGCTGCAGGGATACCGAGCAGCAATGCTATATGCAGGAATGCTGTGTAATGTTTGAACCAGGTATGAAAAAGTATCTTCCATATCTAGGAGAAATAATTTAGATAGGGAATGTTTAGTTAGATGCTATTAGGTTTATTTCTTATTTTGGCTTGTGGATCCTCTCTGTGCTAACCCCAGATGGTTTTGTTTGCTTGTAACGTTTAAGCTGAACTCCCCAAGAAAGCTATTTTGGGTGCTTGATTTTTGAAATTGCTCTTTTAAAATCTAGCAAAAGCATAAGTTCAAGATGTTTTTTCTTTGTTTTTAATAAACTTTACCTTTTTTTAAGAACAAGATTGCATTTTTTGATTAGCTGATAGCCACAGCTAATTTCCTTTGTTTTCTTTTTCAGTTCTTCCCTTGAGGGGGTGGAGAAAGAGCTTGAGGGTACCCCACAGGGAGGAATTCCCAAGTGTTCCTGGTTTCAAAGGGTTTTTCAGTTTGTTTGTTTTTGTTTGTTTGTTTTGCATTTGGCAGCATTTACCAAGCCAAAGTCAGAGAGAAGCTGTAACCTTGAGAGTTTAATACAAGCTTGGAGTGGCAAGTATTAATTTTTAAAATCCTTGTAGGCCCCCATTTCCTGCATTCGGAGTGACAGAGTGGGGATTCAGCCTTGACACAGGCATTTTTCTAGAGCGGGGTGGGCAAACATTTTGGCTTGAGGGCCACATTGGGGTTAAAAATGGTGCGGAGGGCTGGGTAGGGAAGCCTGACCCTGACCCTTATCCAACCCCCAACCACTTCCCGCCCTCTCAGAACCCTTGACCCTTCCAACCTCCTCCCCCCGGCTCCTTGTCCCGTGATTGCCCCCTCCAGAGACACCTCCCCACTTTAACTGCCGCCCCGGAACCCCACCCCCTATCTAAGCCCACCTGTTCTTTGTTCTCTGACTGCACCCCTCCCAAGATCCCCACACCCTACCCCCTATCTAACTCCCCCCACTTTGTTCCCTGACTACCCCTCCCGATATCCCCCCACCCTAACCACCATCCCCCAGGACCTCACCACCTAACCGCCCCTCATCCCTGCTTACCTTAATCAGCCGGGTGCTCCTCCACCTGGGCCCAGCCAGGGAGCACAGGGCCCCGTGGCTTCCCATGCTGGACCCGGCACCCAGCCTGGGAGCGTGGGGACCTGCGGATCCCCGCACTCAACCTAGCCTCTGGCTGGGGAGTGTGGGGCCCAGTGGCTCCCCACGCTCCACCCAACCCCTGGCCAGAGAGCGGAGGGCAGGCCTGGCCCAGGAGCGTGGGGCCCCGCGGCTCCCGTGCTCCACCCGGTCTGGGGAGTGCAGGACCGTGTGGCTCCCTGCGCTCCAGCCGACCCCCGGCCGGGAAGTGCTGGGCGGAGCGGCTCCCAGCGCTCCACCTGGCCCCCAGCCAGATTGCGCAGGGCGGGCCTGGCCTGGGCGCATGGGACCCCGCGGCTCCTGCGCTCCACCCGGCCCCTGGCCAGAGAGCATGGGACGGAACCAGCCCGGGAGCACGGCGCCCTGCAGCTCCTGTGCTCCACCCAGCCCCCATCGGGGAGCCTGGTGTCCCGCGGCTCCCCGGGAGCACTGGGCAGGCCTGGCTGGGAGCACTGGGCGGGCCTGGCTGGGAGCACGGGGACCAATGGCTGGCCAGCCGGCCGGCCAGGTCCTTGGACCGGGAGCGCGGGGCCTCTGGCCCTGTGCCCCCGGCGCAAGCTCGCAGGCCAGATGTAAATGGCCAGCAGGCCACATGTGGCCCACAGGCCGTAGTTTGCCTACTCCTGTTCTAGAGTATGTAGTTTTTCATGGATGGTGCATTGTTGGTCACATAATTTGAAATAATAGATTTTGCGGAAAAGGTGATCTCTTTCTGGCTCAGACTTTAGCATTGCTTCAGTGATCTCTTGGGATCAAACGATTTTACCTCGTTTAAAAATTCATACTCTGTTTCACAATCTGGAAACATATCTTTGTTCCAGTTCTGTTCTTTACCTTTGAATGCATCTTTGAACACTCCTAGAATTTCTTGTAACTCAGAAAGAGGGAAACTCTATTCCTCTTCCATATTCAGGATTGATAACCTTTTTGTAAACAATTTTTTTTACATATTTAAGAGCGAGTTCTTGGTTTTGTACACATCAAATGGGTATAACTCTCCAAATGATGTTGTTCATATAGTGAGATACTCAGGAATGGACCATGATTCTTCAAGTGGAAGATTAATTTTTAGTAATGTTGTCATGAACCATTGAGTAATAGAATTTTTCTGTGCCTGGGAAGTAGAATTAGAGTCTCTTGTTTATTATTGATGTCATTCTCTTCAAGCTTTGCCATCTGCTTGGCATGAAACTTAGGGCTTGAGGTTGATGGACTTCTGAACATGTTCCAGTATCACACCCAAGGAAATACAGAGCAATTTTCCACAATCAATTTACATTTCATCTTCAAAATCTGTGATGTAATCTTGGGCAATCATGTACAGTCTTACACAGTTGCAGTAGGAGTAGACTTTGTTACAAATCAGTTGGACTACAGGCTGATAATCAATCTTTTGTCTTGTCATTAGGTCCGTACTCGTGGGTCGGAATTTCTATTTTCTGCCTCCCACTCTACCCTCTTAATACAATAATGCATTAGCAAGCATAATGAACAAAGCAATATCCCAGTTGTGATGGGGAAAACACTCAGAAAACTGGATGTCAAAGAGGAAGGTGGAAAGGCAAAATGGTGAATGGAGAGAATTAAAACCAAACAGGATAGGATATTTGTCAGTTTATAAGGAGGCACCATCAGGGATTTATATGACTTCTTTGAAAAGATTATTATATAGTCATATGAACAGTAATCCAATCCCATATCCCCTGGTTATATGTTGAGTCTTTCTGTCACTAACTACATTTCTATCATTTCTATATATCATTTAATTTCTATCCAATTAAAACCATAGGAAATATAGTACCTGCTGCTTTGAAAACCAATTCAATTTTAATAGTCCACTTTCCATATTTTGAAAACCTGTTCAAGACAGCAAAAGCTCAGAAGCTAGACTTCCCTGCTTAACTGTGTTAGTAACACAGGATTTCAGTGTAGATGAAAATATTGAAATGTATTATTGATAATTTAAATCATGAAAACAATGTTTTCATTTTGAATTTGTACTTCTATTATAAAATTCCTTTCCTGTTGGACAATGTCATATTTTCAAATATTAATTGAGCATTGCTTAAACAGTAATTTCCCCACATATAGGAGATACATAGTTTACTTTATTTCCAGTAGAGTGCCTGTTATACTTAACTTTCTGTAGTGTCCTCATCCAGGGCACTTTAATATTTTATCTTTCTGAATTTTTATAGGAATTGTTACTAGTGCAATACAGTGATCGATGTAAAAAAATATTGTTTACCCAATTGTTTTAAATGCAATCTAGGCAACAGAATATATATGCTATATGGGAGCAAAAGACTTAATATATTACCATGATTTGAATAAACAATATGTTCCAGTCAATTAAACAAAAATCTCTTCATCTTTTGAAGTTATGGCATTCCCTCAGCTCATCATCCATGGAAAGTAGTTCTACATCAGAGTCTAAAAGAATGAATTTTAGGGACATTTCACCACCAGCATGGAGCAAAAATTCATGCCTTCCTACGTGACTTACTATGGAACTCTCCCGCCTCCCACACACACCTTAAAGGGGTCAGATGAACTCAATTGATCATGCTCCAAATGAGTACTAATACCTGCAAAAAGAGAAGGGATCCAAAAAGACACAAAGCCAGTTTTTCTCTGTTACACTGGTATGAATCCAGATCAACTCTATTTAATTCTGTAGCATTACTCTGATGTTACACCAGAACAATAGAGTGGAATGTTTCCCAAAATGATAACGCTACTGTAGCCAGTGAATCTTAACTGGAATCATGGTAGTTGCTCCCATGATGTGTGCAGGTGCTTGGGGCTGCCAAACTTGGGAGGCAGCACGCTGTCCGTAATTGGGGCAGCGCTCGGCTTCTTTCAGCGACAACACCCTCTTTGCTGCTGCTTCTTTCGGAGGCATTTTGGCAGCAACTGCTTCTCTGCCTCTTCGTCCATCAGCAGTGAGTCAATGACTTGAGGTTGTTTTTTTTTCTTCGCCTCTTGGGGCGGCAAAAAACCTGGAGCCAGCACTAGATATGTGTCTGTAATTTTAATCAACTTAATGAAGAGAACTGATAGCTATTTAGGATGGGAATTTCAAAGGAGCCTAACAGAGTTAGGTGCCCAAATCCATTGAAAAATCAATAAATTTGGTATAAGTTGCATGTAGGGCAACCAGACAGCAAATGTGAAAAATCAGGATGGGGGGCGAGAGGTAATAGGAGCCTATATAAGAAAAAGACCCCAAAATTAGGACTGTCCCTATAAAATCAGGACATCTGATCACCCTAGGTGCATGTCCATCTCCCTTAGGCCCTTTTGCAAATCCTAGACTAAATAGGGATTAAACTGCTCACATTTTACTGCTGTGAGACTGCACTGAAATTGCTAACAGTTGTTAGTAACATGGGTACTCTGAACTTTTCTGACTCAAATATATTTATTACTGTTGCTTTCAGTGAGGTATTTACTCACCAACACATTGAGAATTAATATATAGCTTCTGATGAAATTTGTCACCTACCAGTGTAAGACAATAGATTTTGTCAGTTCCTGCAGCTGCTGTTTCTTTCTTTGCTATAGTTTAAAAAATATTCATCAGCACCTTTGTGACAGGAACAGTAGAGAACTATGAAACGGAAATGTGATATCATGTTCTTATTGTTATCTAGAATGACACAGAATAGTTGTGGAAACCCATCTTTGACTTTTTCCAGATGTCTGTGGAACAGGATCAGCATTCTGGCTTTGTTTTAGGTAGATGTGTATTTGATGAATTTCCTTGCTTAGATATATTTCACAGATTACTTAGCCAACATTTCAGTGAATATATGAAGGTTAATAAAAAGTTGTTTAAAAAACCTCCCATAAAATACAGTGTGGGGAAACAGATTTATTCTAGCTATTGTGTAATCTAACTTGTTATAGGGAATATGGCTGAGAGAATGTGCCGGCAATGAATGTGTTGTTTTTATTCTCAAGCCTCTGCAGGTTAAATGACTGGAACATGTGTACCACACAACAAACATTTATTTTAGTTGAGTCATTTGTTGAAGGTAGCATGAGACTCTTAGAATACAGCAGCAGAAAATAGGATCCAATCCTGCAACACTTAGTACTAACTCAGGAAGTATTCCATTGGGCAAAATCCTGACTCATGTTTATGTCGCAGTAAGAGACTCTCTAAACTGGCTCTCAAGAAGTGATCCTGAGGGTTTAATTTATAAACAAGGGCAGAGAAGACTCGCTCTTCTTGGTAGTTTGGTTCTGCATAATAAGGTACAGAATTTATGTAAATAATCTCCCCTATCCTACATGAAATTCTTTCTGAATCCTAGCCCATTCCTCCTCGCTTTCCACTTGAAGAAATGGAGCTTACTGCACATCTAGGGCTGTATTACCCCCAACTCTGCTCCCACATAGTGGATGTTTCAGATGGAGTCTCAGCACTCTGCCTATTCATTGGGGGCTGGTGGTCACTAAGAGAATGTGTGTGTTTTGTCTTTATCCTTCTCCTAGCCACACCTTCTCATGTCCACACCTTGGCCACCACTGATCATGGTGACTAAGGGAATCTTTGGCTCAATGTACTGTTCTCTCCCTGGTTAATAGCTCCATTTTGGAGATGTTGATCACAGAAGATATGATTATCAGTGAGAAGAGTATTGTGGATGAGTATACTCAAAAGATAGGTGAGTAGCCATCTATCATTATTCCCTCTCCAATTATAAAGTTTTTTTCTTCATTTCCACCTTTTAACCTCATCTTTTATATTGCCCGTAATCTTGTCCATCTCCCTTATCTCTCCAAATCTTTGTAACTGTATCTATGCAGTTGAATGGGCTGAATGATTTTTAACAATGAAATAGACATCTTCCTATCTGTAATTATTTCTGCTGATACTGTATGAAATTTGAAACTCCTTGTTAAAAAGGGATCACTATTGAAATATTGTTCTTGCTTAGCTACCAATGGTTAACTTGATCTGCCTGGTAATTGAAATAGCACAGGTTTGTGTTCAGTATAAAATCACAGAAAGCTGTGATCACTGTAATGGATTAGGCCATTGGAGGAGAAGAAGGAGGGGGAGGAGAGAGAGAGATCACATATATATGTGCACCTTGGTAGCCTTTTAAAAGGTGTTTTTTTCCCACCCTCATCAGATCACCTTAGAATCGTTTCTTAAATTTTTTCTCTTTTTTCTCTTTAAATATAGATAAGCATAAATAACCCTAACAGCTAAGTATAAAGAAGTAGCTAAATGTGAAACAATCACACAAGTGACACTTCTTGGATGAATGTGTTATGGACTTTGAACTGTTGTCATACCATAGCTTAAAATTCCCGTTTCCTGTTTTGTACACCATTGGGACATTGGTTGCAGTATGGGAGAGCCTAGTTCACAGTTACTTACCTGATATCTGAGTTCCTCCTGTGCCACTGATACACTGGGCAATCCAGTTCCTCCATTGATTAGTCACTCTCTAGTTATGGTTCTTCTTTCCAGGTGATGTGAGCACATTCAATATTCTCTGTTACTGGCTTCTGCCAGTTCTTCCTTGCTTTCTCTTTTCTTCTAGATACCCAATTCAATGCTTTCTTAGCATGTCTCCCATCTTCCATACAATGTACATATCACTACCACCTTGCTTTGCTGTTATTTTCTAACGTGTCTTGCTGTGTCACTTTCCTTATTCTCACATTCGTTATTTTGTTTTTCCATTAAATGTGTGATAGCTTTCTCAGCCATCTGTGATGGGCAGCCTCCAAACTCTTTTTGGGGGCCACTCCTAACATTGTCAAGTCTCTGTTCCATACAGTAGCATGCTCGGTACAATCCTATACTATAATCTGACCTTTAGTTCGGTGTTGTGACCTCTGCCACTGTTACCAAGAATGCCAGCCCAAAGTCTAGATAAAAGAAGATGTTTCTCCACTTGGGTTTCTGACCTGCTTGGGTTTTACTGCATCAGAAACAGTTCAATTAAACAAAAACTTAAGAACATAAGAAAGGCCCTACTGGATCAGACCAAAGGTCCATCTAGCCCAGTATTCTGTCTGATAGTGGCCAATGCCAGGTGCCTCAGAGTGAGTGACCCTAACAGGTAATGATCAAGTGATCTCTCTCCTGCCATCCATCACCCCCCTCTGACAAACAGAGGCTAGGGACACCATTCCTTACTCATCCTGGCTAATAGCCATTAATGGACTGAACCTCCATGAATTTATCCAGTTCTCTTTTAAACCCTGTTATAGTCCTAGCCTTCACAACCTCCTCTGGCAAGGAGTTCCACAGGTTGACTGTGCGCTGTGTGAAGAACTTCCTTTTATTTGTTTGAAACCTGCCGCCCACTGATTTCATTGGGTGGCCCCTAGTTCTTCTATTATGGGAACAAGTAAATAACTTTTCCTTATTCACTTTCTCCACACCACTCATAATTTTATATACCTCTATCATATCCCCCCTTAGTCTCCTCTTTTCCAAGCTAAAAAGTCGTAGCCTCTTTAATCTCTCCTCACATGGAACCCGTTCCAAACCCCTAATCATTTTAGATGCCCTTCTCTGAATCTTTTCTAATGCCAGTATATCCTTTTTGAGTTGAGGAGACCACATTTGTACACAGTATTCAAGATGTGGGCGACCATGGATTTGTATAAGGGCAATAAGATTTTCTCCGTCTTATTCTCTATCCCTTTTTTAATGATTCCTAACATCCTGTTTGCTTTTTTGACTGCCCCTGCACACTGCATGGACATCTTCAGAGAACTATCCACGATGACTCCAAGATCTTTTTCCTGTGTAGTTGTAGCTAAATTAGTCCCTATCATATTGTACATATAGTTGGGGTTATTTTTTCCAATGTGCATTACTTTACATTTATCCACATTAAAATTTAATTTGCCATTTTGTTGCCCAATCATTTAGTTTTGTGAGATCTTTTTGAAGTTCTTCACAGTCTGCCTGGGTCTTAACTATTTTGAGCAGTTTAGTATCATCTGCAAACTTTGCCACCTCACTGTTTACCCCTTCCTCCAAATCATTTATGAATGAGTTGAATAGGATTGGTCCTAGGACTGACGCTTGGGGAACACCACTAGTTACCCTTCTCCATTTTGAAAATTTATCATTTATTCCTACCCTTTGTTCCCTGTCTTTTAACCAGTTCTCAGTCCATGAAAGGATCTTCCCTCTTATCCCATGGCAACTTAATTTACGTAAGAGCCTTTGGTGAGGGACCTTGTCAAAGGCTTTCTGGAAATCTAAGTACACTATGTTCACTGGATCCCCCTTGTCCACATGCTTGTTGACCTCTTCAAAGAACTCTAATAGATTAGTAAGACATGATTTCTCTTTACAGAAACCGTGTTGACTTTTGCCCAACAATTTATGTTCTATGTGCCTGACACTTTTATTCTTTACTATTGTTTCAACTAATTTGCCCAGTACAGACGTTAGACTTACCGGTCTGTAATTGCCAGGATCACCTCTAGAGCCCTTTTTTAAATATTGGTGTTACATTAGCTATCTTCCAGTCACTGAGTACAGAAGCCGATTTAAAGGACAGGTTACAAACCCTAGTTAATAGTTCTGCAATTTCACATATGAGTTCTTTCAGAACTCTTGGGTGAATGCCGTCTGATCCCGGTGACTTGTTACATTTTTTTTTATTTATAGTTCCAAAACCTCCTCTAGTGATACTTCAATCTGTGACAATTCCTCAGATTTGTCACCTACAAAAGACGGCTCAGGTTTGGGAATCTCCCTAACGTCCTCAGCCATGAAGTCCGAAGCAAAGAATTCATTTAGTTTCTCCGCAATGACTTCATCGTCTTTAAGTGCTCCTTTTGTATCTCTATCATCCAGGGGCCTCAGAGGTTGTTTAGCAGGCCTCCTGCTTCTGACGTATTTAAAAAACATTTTATTATTATCTTTTGAGTTTCTGGCTAGCTGTTCTTCAAACTCCATTTTGGCTTTTCTTATTATATTTTTACACTTAATTTCACAGTGTTTATGCTCCTCTCTAGTTACCTCAGTAGGATTTGACTTCCACTTTTTAAAACATGCCTTTTTATCTCTTACTGCTTTTACATGGTTTTTAAGCCACGGTGGCTTTTTTTTAGTTCTTTGACTTTGTTTTTTAATTTGGAGTATACATTTAAGTTGGGCCTCTATTATGGTGTCTTTGAAAAGTGTCCATGCAGCTTGCAGGGATTTCACTATAGCCACTTTACCTATTAATTTCTGTTTAACCCCCTCATTTTTGCATAGTTCCCTTTTCTGAAATTAAATGCCAGACTTCACTTGAAGACTGCACATGAAAATGGGGCTCAAAACCAAAGTATGACAGATTTCAGTGAAAACCAAAAGGAAGCTGAGATCTCAAAATATCAAATTCTGATGACCAGATCTATAAAAAGAGTAGGCACATAGAATGCATCTACTTTGTATAGTATGAGAAAGCTTGCACAGATTACATGAGAAATGAAAAATACCAGGTGAACATGGTTGGTGTCAGTGATAGGACATGAGCAGGAGTTGGCAAGAAGGTATCTCATAGTGCTACGATCTTATACTCAGGAAGAAGACTGCGTGCAGGAGGAGGAATGTGATGAGATTTGCAGAGCCTACACTAAGGCCAAGGAAATGATGGAACAGTACTGAGCTAAGACCACCCTGCCCCTCAACAGCTTCAGAGCAAGCTCCAAGTGGAACACCTGTTTAAAAGGACAGTCTGACAGTCAAGCAGGGGGTAATAAAGGAGATTGGACAGTCAAGCATAATAAAGGAGAGGCTGTCTGCAGGAACTAAGCCAGTTTGTAGCTTCTGGCATAAAGAGACCTATAAGGAAAGGATCTGGACTGTAGATAAGACCTGACCAGGAGGAAAGGGGCCTGACCCTTTTTCTCCCCTGCCTTCTTCCTGACAAGGGGGAACTAACGGACACTGAAAAGAGGTGCTGGAAAATCCCAGCTGACTATCTGAATGTTCAGGGTCGGGGGGAGGAGCAATGTTCTGTTGGAAAGGAAGCTGAGGATAGGAACCATGCCCCAAATTGAAGAGAGAACAGGGGAGGTAGGAAATGGCCCAGGTGATGCTGGTCTGGTGTATCAGTAGTGGGGGCTGAAACTCTCCCCAAAGCATCCTTTTTGGGCCATAGGCAGTGTACCACCTTTTTTTATTTGGAAGAACCTAGGGAACACCAGGGGATCCATGGCCTGCTGTCTCCCAAATGAAGCCTGCTACAGAGATGTATAAATTATGCTGGATAACATCACAGCAAAGATCCTACTGGCTTGTGAGCCAGTGAATGACAGAATAACGACAGCCAAGCTCCAAACAAGATATGTTCACAGCTAATTGTATGAAATTGATTTAGTCACTTTACATAGTTAACCTTCTTTATATAAATATAGAAAGAAGCCCAGAATTAGAAATAAAATGTATAACAGTAGGTCTTACATTCACACAAGTGTTATATTACAGCTGTGTGTAATTAATAATGCTAGGCTACCACACGCTACAGGTGGAAATAAGAATTTGAGGGGCATTAAAAGCAATTTGACATCTTAACCTAGGTCTGTATTTCCAAGAACGATGGTTAATCATTGTTTCTATAACATGAATCTGTTCCTGGTATAATTTAAGTCCTTTGTATTTCTGCACATTGCAACATGGGTAATTTCAGTGAAATGTTACATTATTCATAAACTACCAATCTGTGAGGTCTTGAAAAACAGGAATATTCTCCAGGAAGTGTTGGAACTTGCTACTCACTGCCAACAAACACAAGGATGTCATGATGGAATCAAAATCTGCATTTATTATGTGATATGACTGTTTTGTACCCATCGTGGGTTCATCCCAAAGTGCACTTGGATAGGTGTTTTTCATAATAATGGCCTTAGTGATTATTTTAATATGTACCAAAGAGACATTGAAAGAACATTAAGTGCTTTACTATCATTTAAATATTTGTTTAACAATATTAAATTGGATTCTTCTATTTCACAGCTTCAGTGGGCTTTTTCTTTAGTGACAAAAATATGTTTATGCTGGGTATGAAAATGTAAACATGACAGATGTGCTACATTGTTTATGCAACGGGCAAACATAAAGTACATTCACATCTCATATCCTGCTTTAGTATTGATTCAGACTTTTAAATCTGGCAGGAACTGGAAGTAATTTTATTTCTTATTTTTCTTTTGGAAGCCAACTTTTTAAGTGTATAATAAGTTTCCTGGAAAATATCATGTACAACTGAGGTAAAGCCATCATCCTTATTGCCTACTGAGAAATGAACTTTTTTTAGTTAAATGTATATAAAGAATTATTTTTCTTATACTTAGCAAAAACATAATACTGTATTTTAGTTCAAGTGTTTAAGAATATATGTGTGTATCTTATATACGTCAATCAAAATACTGAGTAATCTGTCAAATCCAATCTAATTTTGATGCAGTGGTGTGATGGGAGGGTCTTTATTAAATCCAACATTAAGATTACAGGTGTGACTCATTTAAGGAGGAGGGGTAAAATCCTGCCTCCTTTGAAGTATGTGGGAGTTTTGCTATTGACTTCAATAGGCTCAGGATTTCATTTTTAGTATCTTGGTTGCAGAGAGACTTCTCAGAAATTGGCTGTAGCCTTGGTTATGTTAACTGGAAGATTCTGAGTGTAAGAAAAATCATAAAATTCAGTTAAGCTCTCTTACTCTTTTTGGCAGTGTTATGTTTTCATTCCCATCTTGTTTACCTTTGCTAGGTTATTGTTGTAATTAAAAATGATTTAATTGTTAAACACTGTCTCATTTAACAATGGGTGAGATGACCCAAAAGTAATGAGACGTATTGGAGATGATATTTCCAATGTTTGTTCTACTATTAAGCCTGTGCTTATATTGTAACTAAATGATAATTTTGTGAGTGCTAAGAAGGAGCCACGTACTGTAGGTAGCTTGTTATACTAAAAGTTTAGTACTCTCCAAAATGTACGCAACATTATTTCTGTGTTTGTAGAGCTGTGAAGATAATGGTTCTCTCTTATGTAGCACCATTCACTGGTAAATTTCAATGTTTTGCAAAGATGGCTGATCACTAATATCCCCATTTTACAGATGAGGGAAATAAGGCACAAATGAACAAAGGTCATATAGCAAATGAATTGCAGAGCTGGGAAAAAGCTAAGAATAAGACTGATGTGAGCCTACGGTGATTCTTCTAATATTTGCCAAGAGAATCCCAATATTTGGGTTATAAAATGTAACAAGGGAAGATGGAGAAAATATTTCTCACTTGCCCCATTTTCCTAAGTGTAATTCTTCTGTTTAGTGAGCTGCATTATGTACTGCTTCCCTGTGTAACAGTGACTTCATTCACTTTCAACCTTTTTTTCTGAAACCCTAGACTTGAAAACTCACTTCCATGCTGAATTTTTTCCTCTTGTTGGATTGGGATCATTGTCAAAGCGTCTGGCACCATAAAATAAATTGATATTTATTTTCTGATTTTACTGCTGTGAGCATTTGTGGCACAGATAGCTGCATACACCTTGAAACATAGTGGAGCTTTTTTGTAGTTTTAGTCCTTAGGTAGGAATCTATATACAGTAGATTCTCGATTATCCAGGCTGCAGATTAACCGGGATGTCTAAAACAGGGGTCAGTTTTGGGGCTTCCCCTGCAGGCTCCTGCCAGCCGAGGTCCCGCCGCCTGCCCCACTCAGCACCCACTACCAGCCTGGGTTCCGTACACCCAGGCTAGCAGCAGGAGCTGACTGGGGCAGGCAGTGGGACCCCCACACCCGCCAGGACGTAGGGTGGCAGGCGCACCCCTCCCACCCCACCATATTTCCTATGGCTCTTGATGATCCGGGATTTTATTAACTGGGATTAATTTTTTCCCTATCATCCTGGATAATGGAGAGTATACTGTATTCAGCTTTCAGAAGTTAATTGTTACTGCTCACAAAGGGTGACGTCTGTCATTTCATAAGGCTTTTGCTTTCTATGAAAAATGTGAATAAAAGTCATCCCAGGAGTATAGGATACAGTAGGCATTCCAAAGCAAGCTCTCCGGTTATGAAGGTGTATGAACTGATGAGTAGGGAATATAGGGACGCCTGCAATTTCCAACTGCTGATGCTAAATGCAACCAAGGAAATTAAACAGACTTGTCAGGAGCACTCCAGCACTGTCGAGAGTTTCACCTATCCATGTTGTTGTATATCCCTCATTGTTGAGTAGTGATACATATTAAGAATTGGCAAAGTGAATAGTTAAATTAGTTCCCATACAATCAGAATACTTTAAAAATGGCAACACACATTAATGAGCAACATTTAAAATAGCAGTGCTGAGAAGTAATTGGATTACCCTGCAAGCTAAATAACAACAGAGATGGTTTTGTGATTTTTTTTTTCCCCTGCCACACATTTTTTAAAGTTATCTTCAGTATGTGTATGCAGTGGTATTGTAGCCATGTTGGCTAGTGAGATAAGATGGGCGAGGTAATATCTTTTGTTGAACCAGCTTCTGTTGGTGAGAGAGAGAGGCTGTCGAGCGTTACCTGAAGAAGAGATCTGTCTAAGGCCTGCTTTGCAGTAAGAGCTTGGCTACACTCGAAATTTCAAAGCGCTGTCGTGGGAACACTCCTGTGGCAGCGCTTTGAAGTGTGAGTGTGGCCACGTGCGAGCACTGGGAGGAAGCTCTCCCAGCGCTCCTGGTAATCCACCTCCACAAGAGGATTAGCTCTGAGCATGGCTCCCATCGCTCGGAGCCTGTCCACACTAGCGCTTTAAAGCTCTCAGACTTGCTACGCTCAAGGGGGTGATTTTTCACACCACTGAGTCAGCAAGTTAGAGCAATATAAAATGTCAGTTGTGACGGAGTCAGACCAGAAGGATATAGGAGAGTGCTGGAAGGCAGGTATATCAGCCTCAGGATGTACAGGTCCTTGTTCCCTGGATAGCCAAACAAAGGCTACTCCAGGCCAATCAAGACACCTGGGGCCAATTAAGAACCTTCTAGAAAGGAGTAGAAACAGCTAGCCTAATTGGGACACCTGAAGCCAATCAGGGACTGGCTGAAACCAGATAAAAACCTCCCAGTTAGTCAGGTGGGTGTGGGTGTCAGGAGCTGTGGAAGGAAGTTATGCTGTTGGTGACACTGAGTGTTGGACAACATATCATACTGAAGGAAGGAGGCCCTGAGGTAAGGGTGAAGTGGAGTTTGAAGAAGCGGGGACTGCTGTGGGGAAGTAGCCCAGGGAATTGTATTGTGTTTTGTGCCTAAAAGGTCAGCCATCTTAGCTGATACTATTAGGGTTCCTGGGCTGGAGTCCGGAGTAGAGGGCAGGCCCGGGCTCCCCCCTTTCCATCTTCCATACTGGCCTGTGATGAAGGTAACTCACTAGGTGGTGACTCTTACCAATTATACTGAGAAAGGGAGGTCACTCTGGGGCCTAGATGAGTTTCTGAGGCCCCTAAATCTGCCAGGAAGCGCAGGACCCACAAGTACAGACTTGGAGCTTTGTCACACAGTGTAGACAAGCCTTAAGCTTACATCGACCTCACTCTCTAAGCATCTACACTAAAATATCCCTCCCGCCAATGTAACTTGCCTGCTACACTGATTTAATAACTCCACCTCTGTCAGTGATGTAGTGCTTAGGTCAACATAGTTAAGGTGATGCAGTGTGAGTGTAGACACTGTTACTTATGTTGACTTTAGTGGCCTCCAGGAGGTGTTCCACAATGCTCCACCATGACTGCTCTGGTCACTGTTTTGAACTCCGCTGCCCAGCAGTCAGGTACACAGGGACGTGCCCCTCCCCTTTTAAAGCCCTGTAAATTTTTAAAATTCCATTTCCTATTTGCTCGGTGTGGAGACTCACATAACAACTGCCCGGCTGACCATGCCAGTTCCATGCTGCAGATGCTCTCCAGCCTGGAGCACCCAGGAGGTGGTGGACCTCCTAGGTCTGTGGGGAGAAGAGACTGTGCAGGCACAGCTCCAGTCCAGCCATAGAAATGTCAATAGCTATTGGGGTCACCAGATAGCAAGCGTGAAAAATCGGGGGGGGGGTGGAGGTGGGGGGTAATAGGCGCTTATATAAGACAAAGTCCCAAATATCGGGACTATCCTTATAAAATCAGGATATCTGGTCACCCTAATAACTATGAGCAAGTCACTTGGGGTATGGAGGATAAGGGCTACAAGAGGGACCACAGTAGTGCTGCATGAAAGTCAAGGAGCTGTGGCAGGTATACCAGCAAGGGAGGCTATCAGTCACTCTGGTGCAGAGCCACAGACGTGCTGCTTTTACAGGGGGCTGCATGCCATGCTCAGAGGTGACCCCCAACCCCAACGATGGGTGCCATCTCCGAGGAGTCAGAGTCACAGGTCTCCGTGGATGAGGTGTTGGATGATGAAGATGAGAAGGAGAATGGGGCAGGTGACTGAGGGATGCAGTGGTGCAGCGAGCCAGGACCCCCTTTCCACTCCCGAGCAGCACAGTTGATTCAGGGGAAGGAACATCAGGTTAATATGCAGTTTGCTTTGATATTACAGGGACATGTTTGTTCATGTACTCTTTTTGTTAATCATGCTACAAGAGGGAGTGAAATAACCAATAGAGGCAGAGTTGCTGTCTGTTTTGAATTCCCTGTAAAGTTAAGGAGAGGGGGCCCTGCAGAACAGTTTATTTATGTGCACTGGGGTTTCCCATGAATCCTCCACAGAGATTTCAAGGAAGCTTTTCTTCGTGGTAGTCTGCAAGCCTCTGCTGAAGGTTTCTGGGGAAGGCTGCCTTATTTCTTCTGCCACAATAGGACACTTTCCCACACCATTACTTCAGCAGGCATCACTGCAGCACACAGGCTAGCAGCGTATGGATTCAGTATGGACACGTGCAGGAACTGTTTCCTTTCAGTTTCTGTTACCCTCAGGAGTGAGATATCAACTAATGTCTCCACTGCTTGTGAATAATGATGCTAGTATTCAGTACAATTGCCCCGTCCACATATACTCATCATAGGTGTGTGCATAGGGTGTGCCGGGTGTGCCCAGGCACACCCTAACGCAGGGTGGGCCAGCGGCCCCCGAGCTCCGGCTGGTGAGGCTGCCCCTCCCCCCGCTGCCTCAATGTGCCACGCCAGCAGCATTCTGGGGGGTGGGGCTGTGCAATAGCGTGTCTGGTTCCAGGCTAGATACAGTGCAATCTCTGGGGGACCATCACGGCAGTGACACGCTGTTCTGGGTGGCAGCGTGGTAAGGGGGCCAGGCTGGGCTGGAGGGTTGGATAAGGACCAGAGGGTCTTGGGGGGCAGTCAGGGGACAGGGAATGCGGGGCGTTGGATAGGGCGTGGGAGTCCCAGAGGGCCTGTCGGGGGGCAGGGGTGTGGCTGTGGTCAGGGGAATCAGGGGACAGGGGGATTGGATAGGGGGCGGGATCTTGCGGGGGTGATTAGGAGGCGGGGGTCTCTGGAGGGGGCGGTCGGGACAAGGAGCTGGGGGCTTAGATGGGGTAGGGTCTTGGGGGGTGTTAGGGGAATCACACTCATGGACAGGGACAGTGCAAACAGGAGAAAAGTGTGGGAAAAGGAGAGTGATGTGCAGCAGGAGATGATAGTGGTTCTGAGGTGGCAAACGGAAATGCTTTAGAGTCTTGTTGACCTTCAAGCTCAACAGATCTGTGCTTGCCTCCCTCTGCAGCCCATGGAGAACTGCATTCTGGGACCTCCCTAGCCATCCCCAACCCATTCTACATGGCATCTGGGGTCACTGAACTACATATACCACTCCACACTGGGGGAGAGTACAGACAATCACAGCTGCACATACACTGACCTGTGAAAGGCACGGTTGGTGTATGTGTTTGTGAAATGAAAATGACTGTTCTTTCCTCTTTAGAAGTTCTTTACCTGTATTTATAAAGTTTCATTCAGTTATAAATATGTTGGTTTGCCTGGGTTTGGAATAAAAGTCTATTTATGGAAACGTTATTCATCTCTATTAGTTCGTAACATATGGTGGCTGGGGCTGACATCATTTACAGATAATAGCAATAGTGCATTTACAATGTAAATTTATCACACACATTCCAAGGCTCATGCCGGCGTGCAGAAAGTTGTCAGGCACACCACACAACAGCAACACACATATTACTGTGGCTCATTATTAAAATGGTTTTTTGAAGCCTCCCTGAGCCATATAATTCCCCTTGAGCTCTTCTTATAGCCCTGGAATGTGGCTGCTCCACCTTCCACCCTAGTGGAAACTTCTCCTCATTTTGCTTCACAGATATTATGAAGCACACGGTAGGCAGCTATAACTATTTGGCTGTTTTTTTCCCACTGTCATCTACTTTCATGAGTAGATAGCACCAGCAGCCTTTCAAACAGCCAAAGACACATTCAATGGTCACTCTGCACCTACTGACCCTGTGGTTGAAGTGCTGCTTTCTGCTGTCGAAGTGGCCAGTATTCAGCTTCATGAGCCGTGGGAGTAAGGGTAGGCTGGGTCTCCAAGGATCACTATTGGCATTTCAACATCCCCTTTGGTGATTCTCTGGTCTGGAAAGTAAGTCCCTGCTTGCAGCTTTCTGAACATGCCTGTGTTCTTAAAGATGAATGTGTCATGCCCCTTCCCTGACCAGCCTGCATTGATTCTGGTAAAATGTCCCCCATTATCCACCAGTGCTTGCAATAGAAAAGGAGCCCTCTGTGGCAACGGGGCCTGTTGATTTCCTCTGTGGCAATAGGGCCTGAAGCCAAAATGGGGATATGGGTGCCATCTGTCCCCTCCCCCAGTTCAGGAACCCCAACACTCCATTGTGTTCTGCACATTTGCCCAGAATCGCAATTCGTAGCAGGATCTAATTAATGGCCCTGCACACTAACATCACAGCAACCTTCATGGTGGATTTCCCAACTCCAAATTGATTCCCAGCTGATCAATAGTAGTGTGGTGTTGCCAGCTTCCACACAGTGATCATCATTCTCTTCTCCACTGTCAGTGAAGCTTTCATTTTGGTGTCGCTGTGTCAAAGGGCTGGGGTGAGCTCTGTACACTTGACCAGGAATGTGTCACGTGCATCCGAGAGTTCTGCTTGTCATCACATACCTCAAAAACAATGCATTCTCACTAGTCAGTGCTTGTTTCTCAGGCCCAGAACCAGCACAACACCATCACAGCTGCTCCGCAACTGCCAACAAAAACCTTGAATTGTTTCTTTCCATGGCACATGTAGCGTACTGTGGACATGCAAAAATGACTTATTTACTGTGGTGATTTAGGTTGACTTAATTTTGTAATGTAGGCTTGCTGTAAGCTCAAAAGCTTCTCTCTCTCTCACCAACAGAAGATGATATAGGAAAGGATATTACGTCAAACACCTTGTCTTACTATCTTAAGTTGTCTTACTCAGTAATGTCAAAGTTTCTTAATAGGCATTTCTCTTAATGGGTAGTCATTCTAAATATAAGTGAGCACATCAGCACCTCTTATTTGATCCTTTGATTTTGAAAGCATGAAGAAATTGTTGTAAATAGGCAGGCAAGGGGTGAGGGAAGTGAAGCAGGTAGACACAGACAGGAGTCATTTCCATAATTTTGTTGCAGGGTTTAATAATACATAATGTAACTTTTCCCCCCCTTATTTTAGTTTATTTTACAGTGGTTTTATGTCTTCTCAAGAGAATGCAAATAAATATATTAAAAGGATGTCTTCCTTGAAGGATATTGGCAATTGTAGACAATTGTGTTTCTGGAACAAGAATTCATGAAATCTCTTCCCTCTTCCTATGAGTCTTCTCCAGACAAGTGTTAAGCACCCTGAGCTATAATCCTGGAAGTAAGCCATATCGAGCACCTTTTATGGTTTGGCTCTTTATAAGTGGAGATGGCTCCAAATCAAAACCTGGTAGTCAAACAACTCCTAAAATGTTCAGAGCTCGATCCAAACATAACACTACCCCTTCTCCTTAATTGGACTGAACAAAAACCCTGAATTTTGGAGGAAGTTGAATTCAGATCCTGATATGTGTCTTTGTTCCATCTTTCTCTATAGGTGCAATATATTATTGTATAATTGTTATTTATGATTCAGGTGTGTATTTATTTGCTCTGCTGTAGAAAGGGTGAAGTTACTTCTTCAGGTTAGAGGTTTAATGTATTGAGCTAAATTCAGCACTGACTTCTACTCTGTGTATCCCCACTGAAGTTACCCTTGTTCACTGAATTAAGCCCTAGTCCTGGAAGTTGTAGCAAGTGGCCCAACTCCAGCACCTGCACAGAGCCCACCCAGGGAGTTGTACTTGAAGAATTGGAGCTATAAGATGGAAAAGCCATACCTAATGAGTCACATAGAGGTTATAAGTTGGGGGACAATTTCTCCACTGTTTTGGTGTGACTCATATCCAGCAGATAATTAGAATCCCACCCTACACCTCCATCACTTACATTCTAAAATGAGCCATTCATTTGTGTAAGTTATACAATTACTTACAGGACAAGTAAATGGATTACTAATTCGACAATTACTTTATTATGAAGCTGTAGTAAAAAAAAATTATGTGACATCTAAAATACATCTCTTGAATTATTGCTTATTTCGATACATATTTTTGACTCGAAGTTAATTACTTAAAACCAGAATTTTCTGGGGAACCTCAAGTAACATTATTAACGCCACATGAAAAAATAATGTGGAATGAGTAATGAATGAGCTACAGGAGTGACTTTTCCTTGTACATAAATTAAATTATTTCATTTTTCTATAGAGTAAAACATTCTTGATTATTAGGTTTGGCAACCTGATTGTTACCCTCAATGAGTCCCGCTCTTCTGTTTGTATTTTGAAATGTAGAAATCAAGAATGGTTCAGGAGCACTGCAGGAGTGGAGTAGTGTCCATTATGTTATAGCTTAAAATAATGATGGTGCTGTTGGGGGTTAATACTGAATATTTTTTCTTTAAATAAAGAAGAGGTAGCAATAGAGTCTTTGTCACTTCATTAACAATGTGCTTCAGCTTGGAAGGATCACACTGACGTCTGAGAAGGCTCTTGGACTAAACTTCCTAAAGTGACACCCAAACAATGAGGCACCAAAATCACTAATGCTTTTTGAATATTTCGTTGCTTGATTTTCTTCCGACTGCTGAGACAGGTATTGGGTGACTTTTATGATGTGAATTCTTGATTAGTAGAAACTGCACTGAAAAAAACTTCATTTGGCCACCAAATAGGTGTCACATGGCAGTTAATTCTGGTCACTACTTTTCGGGGCTTAGTGTGAACTAGAGCCTTACAGATTAAAGCTTTATATCTCTAACTAATTTATGAGCCATCTGTTCAACCTTTTGAGTTGATTCTTATTAGCTATGATAGAACTTACTATGCAGACAATAACATTTTTTCAGAAGTTATTAAAAGTCTAGATAACCTATGTTATATCTACTACTTTCTGAATAGATCTGAATGATTCATGAGTTCCAGAACTTACTTGAGTATCCCCATTCCTATTGTTTCAATTTTCTGACCATCTTTTTTTATCCATTTTTGTTCTTACAATTCTCTATGCCAACAGTGTAGATGCTTAAGTTAACTTTGTTAGGGAGAGCATTTTCTATGGATTTGATTTATGCTACAGCAGTGGTTAACGCACAGAATGTTTATATAAAGACTGATGCATAGACACATTCCTGACAAGAGATGGGAGATTGCAGTCAGCCAAAAACCCTAGTGAAGTACTATAAATCTTTGTAGCTCTGTACTGAGATAGAAACTACAAATATTTTTTCACATGAATATATCCACATGAAACCATAAAGCAAGGATGATGGTGACGTGTTTTTATTTAAATCCAGACAAACAAAAAGCAGAGATGAATAGCAATAGACTATAGCCAATTTCTGTGTTTTAAATTATAATTTGGTTTATGTTTTGGAATTTTATATTTCACACAGGGCTAGATTGTACAACTGTACAGGGAAGCTCAGAGGCATAAAGTAACCCCATTCTCTTCTGAACTGGCTAGCCATACTGTGGGTAGCTTCAAAGAAGAAGGGGAACAACAGCTGCTTTCATGGAATTGCTGCTTTTACTCTCTCCCCTGACTGTGTTCAGAAAGGGGTGAGGAATGGGTCCACTTCCCCTCCCAATGCACTTGCCAACACAACTGCACCAATACACCAGGGGACATACGCTGTGCCGGATATAGGATAATGCAAGTGTTAGAATTGCCTTCCCACTCTGAACTCTAGGGTACAGATGTGGGGACCCCATGTGGGGTTATGAAAAGACTCCCTAAGCTTATTTTACCAGCTTAGGTTAAAACTTTCCCCAAGACACAAGTTTTTTTTATGTTTGGAACAGTACGTTGCCACCATTAAGCTAGGGGCAGGGCTACCTGAAGCCCCCTTTTTAAAAAAAATCACTCCCCAAGCCTATACCTCCCTTCCTGGGAAAGGTTTGAGAAAAACCCCTCACCAATTCTGCTAGATGCCTGATTTAAAAGCCTGAATCTTACACAATGGAAAACAAAGCAGTTAAATTTTTAAAAGAACGATTTTAATTGAAGAAAAAAACCCAATTTTTTAAATAACAAGTAGTGGAAAAGCACTTACAATTACAAAAAGAAAATGGTTTTTTTGGTTAGGTGCCAACCAGTTTGGGTTTTTTTAGCTTTTTAACCCCTTACAGGTAAGCAGGAATTTTAGGCTACTTTATACTTATAACAGCAGGTATGTCACCTTTCCATGAAACAGGGCAGGAACTGGGTCCCAGATTGTGACGCATTGAGTTACAATCTGCTTCAGTTTCGTTATGCAACAATGCACTGCTCCCTGAATGGGTCTCATGGGGAAATTACTATTGAACCCACTATAAATGGGTATAGTACCATACCTACATCAGCAATTTTACATATATTTTTTTCTTAGTACTAAGTTCATTTAAAAAGATTTTGGAGCAGATATTTATTTCTGAGTTCACAATTCTTTAATACATTAGGATAATTTCTCCCCGAAAAGCAGATACAAAATCTTCATCAATATCTTGGCATTGTTTAAAAGAGAAATCTGTGTGTAAAACATACGCTAATTAATTCCTAGTCTGTCAAAGCTTTTGACCTCCGCTTTCATTAAAAACAAAACCTAGACTATTTAGCCACAGCATTTTTCAGTTTCCATGGAAAGTTTGTCATATTACAGTAGGCAATGTTATATCTAAAATATCACTTTGTAGATAAAAAACTTTTTTTTTTTTTTTAGCCATCCTAATGAACTCACTACATTCTGGGCCTGACCTGAAGTCAACAGGAGTCTTTCCATTGACTTTAATAGGCTTTGGTTCAGGTCCTCTGTCACCTCAATTTAGTCCAGGAAAATAAATTTAGAGACCAGCTTCTATTCACACTCTTGCCCACCCTCATTATCAAGGTAAAAGCCACTGTTTTACTTATCCCACACAAAGTTTCATTCAGTTTTCTAGCTACCTTCAACGTGTGTGTGCAAAAAATTGGCCACACACATTCTCATGCCTGCACTTTGCAGGTACAAACAGCTAAAAATATTAATACTAGAATGTGTCCTTTACTCTAACACCTAGAAGTGTACAATATTAGCTGTACAATGTGGCCGTTAAGCTGTATAGTGCAGGCATTACGTGTTCCAAATGGAGGCAGTAATAATAACTCTGAACACAGCCACAAATCAAGCATGTTCAAAACAGAGCTGGGAGCTATGGAAGTCAGTTCTGAACCCATATCTCTGGTGTTAGGAGCCAAGGTTTTTCTTCCAGACCCGTATCCAGTTCAAAACAATACTGTTGACGTTGGCATCCAGAAGACCTACGAAACAGTCTAGCAATGGGATGAATTAAATGCTTCCTTCCATACCTGATTGAAGTACTGCCACAAGAGAGAGACATCTTCATATGGTTCTCTACTTCCACAGGCATGGTCAGTTACGCTTCGCTATTAGGCCTCTTCCTCCACAAGCATATCACCTTGGGGACTAAAACTAAACTTGTACAGACTTCAGTAAATCCACTCTGACACTGGCATTTCTACTCCTGGATGATAGGAAACAGTCAGAGTGAAATAACCCTGAGAACTCTGTTGCAGTTTTAGTACTTCATGTTCACAGACTTCATAATAAGAGCCGTACCTGACTCTTTGTCTCATGCTCTTGTTTCACATACTTCACAGTGAGGAAATGAGACATAACCATCTTTTAGTGATATATGGAGAATTATGAATTATTTCAGCACTAAACTTTTCATCCCCATAAGAATAGAAAAGAGAGGATGATATGAGAGTTTTAGCTTTTGAGACAAATTCTTCTTTCGTTCATAGTGGTTTAAAGCTGGAGCAACTCAACTGAGTTACATTATATCTAGATTTACATCAGTATAAATGAAAGCAGAATTTGACCTTTAGAGAGAGGCTCAAATTTTCATGTATGACATGTTCTTTCTTAGAGATTTATCTTCTTTTAAACACTTCAGTCCTCCTCTACTATCGAATGCATGTCCCTCCACTTCCAGCATATAGTGGTATGGGGTCCCATAGGCTGTGAATAGTCCATATGTCTTACCACATAAAATGTGTTTAATGCATTCCAGCTGGTCTGGGAAAGAAATTATGACAGTCTATATACATTTCAGAAAACATAGCCAAGACATACTGATTTGTATATGCAGTATTTGTATTATAAAATGCATCAGCATAAAGAACAGTTTGGGACAGGACAAAGTATATGAAATGTCTTTTTATTGAAACTTGTCCTCTTACTTATTCCCATCTGAGGTGTCTCATTTTGAATAAAGAAAGAATGTTCCCAGTGTATCTTTGAACATATTTAGAAAACGCTTTATAAATTATATTCTCAGATGCTACAGATTGCACCCATGAATCTCATTCTTTGTACTAAGCCCATTGTGGGGCCTTCCAGTTCTTCAGATACACTTGCAGTTGGAAAGTTATCCAGATGGCACCATTTTTGAAGCAATGCTACTGTTAGCCCTGAATCTCTGGAAAAAAAATAAACAATGCAAAGGCAAGGTGATGTGCTGTTTGTCCAATCTTCCATTGTGTCTTATATAAGATAATTTCTCTGGGCAATAAAATGCCATAAGAATGAGGAATCTACCTGGATGAAAAACAAATTTGCGAGTTGCAGTTGGAAATTACCTGTATAACACACTAATCCCTCTTATGCAGGAACTTATTACCTTTAATAATGATATTTTAATTTCTAGTTAAAATACTTAAAGGTTTTAATACTCTGAAAACACATTTGCACTAAAACACATTCTGGGGAATATAAATGACCACAATCAGAACAGGGTGAGAGCACTCTTACCATCCATTAGCCTGCTAGAGGAGGATAGATTTAGATGTATTCTTAAAATATAAAATGAAATATAATTTTTAGGCAAAGTTACTGAAGCAAGAGGAATATAACTCCTTTGATTAAGCATATAACTGTAGAACAAATAGACTACTTGAATCACACACAATCAGAATTCCAGACACTTTTAAAAGTGATGATAATTAGGCAAATCTAGTGTTCTCATCAGTTTGTTGACTGTGCTGTTATTTGTGGTTCTGTAATTAAAAGTAGTTGAGCATTGGTAAATGATCTGCTAATACACTGAGTGCAATCCTGCAATCTTTATCCAGGCCTTGTTTTAGACAGAACTCTCATTGACTTTAGTAGGAACTTTGATGGAAGGCCCAGGTATTCAATCAGGATGAGCCTTAGGCAGAGTAGGAACACTTACAAGTACTGGGCCAGAAGTGACAGGTATACACAGGAAGGAGGGAGACAAATGCAGAAGCATTTCCTCCTCCCTGAAATCTTTAAAGGCACCTTCATTCATTAGAAGTCCATTGCTTTGGAGAAGATGGGTACAGAGCCAAATGAGTAGTACTCATCCTGGCCTTGATCTTGCAGTTTGTTGCTCATGGTTGAGTACCTGTGACTGAAGTCATTGGGACTGTGTGGGGGTACCGGTGTCCTTTTGCATGCAATAAGTTGCAGGATCATTGCCCATAACATCATTATGCCCTCGTTTCCCAATCCTATGGAAGCTCCTCATGGTGATCAGTCTCCCTGAGTTGAGAGAGAGTGATCCATAGGTAAAGGAATGGTCATTCTTGATAGTATCAGTCTACCACTCCTGCAAACACCCCCAGTACCCTGTGGTAACTCCTAGAGCCATACAGATGTCATCAACTTTAACTTTTGCAAGTTGCCCACCCTTCCTCTCTAAGCAGTAACTCCTGGGGAGAGTCTTTAGTTAACACTAAATGTGGCACTCCTAAAATGGTGCTGTATGATGATCTTGTGACTAGCACCACTCCAAATCTCATCTCCTCTTTGCTCTTTTGGCTGCTCCTCTTATGTTTGCCCACAGCAGCCTAATGGCAACGCTATTTCTGCCTCTGGGCTGAAACTGGATGGTTGTAGGTTCCAGAAACTCTTCACCCTTCAGTACCCTTTCTTGGAGGTTTTAGGATTGGGAATGTTTGGGTAATTTCACACAGACAACAGTAATGTTAGCCCAAAACAGAGAAAACAGAATGAAAATAAACTGTTCAACATACTTAGCTTTACGCATCTCATCAGCTTGACTAGATATGACACTTTCAGTTTATTTACAGAGAAAAATACATCTCTTGAAAACAGGAGACTTGGGTCTGCCTATTAGCATTGTGCTGCTGTCTATAGGGAGACTTCTTGCTGTGTCCAGACATCTCTTATGAAGGCGCCCTGGCTGGGTCAGCTTTCATGATGCACAAACTTCTCTGGATGTGCAACAGCCACCCCCTGCTTGCCGAACCAGTTTTCTCCAGCTGTCTACGCACCCACAGAATAGGGTTTGGATTTGCATCGCCTACAGTAGAGAAAGCAATCCCACTGAGGTTCTGAACCCTCTTTAACAATGATTAATAGCCATCTAACTTTTATACTGCCTTATACAGACCACCTTTGGCTGGTTGCATCTAGTTTCAGTCATGCCTCTTGGAAATCTCCCATAAGCAATTTTTCTTTTGTGAAGAAATCAGAATTATAGGCAAGTCCCCATACCCTTCTTCACAGAGTTGCTGTGTCCAGATTAGAAGTGTAAGACTTGATTTTCTAGTGTGTGATGGAAGTTCAAGTAAAAAATCAACACTCGTTCTTTCTATCATTTTTTTTTTTAAAAAAAATAGCGTCTATATACAAACACCACAAAGGACGATTGTATGTAACAAAATGTTATAACACAGTGATAGACACAACCACAGGATTTGCGGTTTTCTCTCATGTTAATGTTCCCCTCAGCTTCCCTGCAGATCTCCTAAGTTTCCGTCCTTCCTATCCCATGAAGTTGCATCTCTGAAGGCCATCCTTTCCTACCTTCTCCCTATTTATATTTTTACTCTAATATTCTGGATGAAATTTATTTCCACATGTTTGTGCTGATGAGGTGGTCAGAAAGAATGAAACATTGAAAAGTATATTCTTTATGCAGTGCACACTGAATACATCCATCACTGCAGGAAACTAAGTCAACATTATTATTCATAACAGTATATTGTGTTACTATAAAACTATGCAGAAGGTAGTAATAGAAATTTGGAAGGAGGCCAATTAAATTGCACTCTGAAGTTAAAACTTTGCCTTTGCCTTTAAGATGATTAGCAGGCAGAGCTGAGGCAGGAAGAGGGGAGAATTTCACTCTGCCAACAAAAATGGAGAAATATCATGTTTTCTTCATATATAGATATATAAAAACCAGAGCACACTGCAATTGAAAACCAAAGCCATTTTGACCCAGAAAAAAACAGCCTCCTATAGTCACAGAAGACCCATTTTATTTTCACTTGGCATTTTTTCAGTGGGTATGAAGCAGAACTGGATAATCTTGAGCCCACTAGCCAGTCTGAATGGCTGCTGTGGGTGTTGAATGGCTGTGTATGGAGCTTAAGGGGGAAAATCTCTTTCCTCTTCAAGGTACTGCTCTGTGGCTGTTTTTGCAATCCTGTAGTTTTAACATCCCTTTCTGTAGTGGGAAGGAGGGGAGGATCCTTATACCAGTGGATTCTCTGGTCCTTCTCAGACTTCTCCCTTCTGTTATCGTGTGCTGGTGTCCCCATAGTGCTCTATGTTGCACACAGGGTTGCAGCCACTGTGTCCTTGGAATCCCTTTTCTATCTCCCTGCAACAGTTCTTTTGGCAGGGGACCTTTGAAAAAATGGAGATAGTATTTGTTGCAGAATACATAAGGATTTACTGAAAATGCTGGAAATTCCACTGAGTTTCCTTATAAACCTCTTCAGGAGATTAGTACAAAACTTCCGATTAATCGGGTATTTCAAGTTTCATGTCAGAAATTTCCCAAAGAGCCCTGCAGTCCTGTGTAGTTATTGGGAGTTTTGAAGTTTTGCTCTCCTGCTTAGAAACTCTAGGGTTGGGATCAAAATGAGTACTGTGTGTTCACTCTACTCCAGGTGTGAGGTATTGGGCCTTACAAGGTTTGGTTTTGCTGTATTACAAAAACGAAAAAGCAATAATTGTTATGGAAAACTAGTCTTTGATCAGCTAGTTTATAATGTCATGCTGACTGGTTACAATTCAACCACTTACAATTAACACTGAATGAGTCAGGGCTCTCTTTTTTATTACCTGTAATTTTATACAAATGTAACATATAAGAAGCAATGCAGAAAATGCTTGCCTGTAACTTTTGTTTTTCCAAGTCTCTCTCTTTCAGTAGCCTCTTTTCTAAGATATTTAACTACCAAGTAATCTCTGATTTCTAGAAGGAGAGGACTGTGACTCTAAAACTAAAAATATTTATAAATCATATTACAAATAAAATATACACCAATAAATAGTCCTGCTTATCGAACTTAGAATAAATTCAGCCTCCCGTAACTTTGTATTAATCTTGATTGCTCTTTTAAGATTTTAAATTCTGTCCCCACTGCTTCTCCTTCCCTTCCATAAATTACACACAGTAGAGCTGGAAAGAACAATGTTTTATTCTAACACATCCATTTATGCTTATAGCCTTTGGGACAGGGATTGTCTTTTTGCGCTTTGTACAGCACCTAGTACAAGAGGTGTCCTGATCTATGACTGAAAGTGCCCTATGATAATACCATGATGATAGTGATGATGATCACTATAATTACTTTAATAATATAAAATATATTTCTTATCTTTATCAATATCATTACAGATGAGTTTTTTTTCCATTTAAACCATGGTGTTATGAGACGTTTCAAAGTCCACTGAACTTAATGAGAGTCTTGTTATTTAAAGACGAAGGCTTTGAATCAGACCCATAAGTTGGCCTTATCTGTCCATAGATTTAGTTAAACAAATGCAAAACCCTTGTTTGGGCATTTGGGATTCAATCTTGCAAGATGCTGAGAACTTCAGTTTCTGTTGACTTCAGCAGGAGTCCAGATGCTCACTATGTAGCTTCAAGCCCTTAATGTAGCCACTTTATGTAGCTTAATTTAATAAGAAATTGGCTTACAGGCACATGGATATAGATTCCAAGGCCATAAGAGACTATTGTCTGACCACCTGTATTACACAGGCCATAGAATGTTCTCAGAATAATTCCTAGAGCATATCTTTTAGAAAATCATCCAATCTTGATTTAAAAGTTGTCTATATTAAAGAATCCACCAAGACCCTTAGCAAATTGTTCCAGTGGTTAAATACCCTGACTTAAATATTTACATCTTTTTTTGTAGTCTGAATTTGTTTAGCTTTAACTTCTAGCCATTGGATCACGTTACACCTTTCTCTACTAGATTGATGAGCCATTATTAAATATTCATGCCCCATGTAAATACAGACTGTAATCAAGTCACCCTTTACCCTTCTCTTTGTTCAGGTAATAGATAGAATCAAGGAATTCAATCACTATGAGGCAGGTTTTATAACCCTTTAATCATTCTCGTGGCTCATCTCTGAACCCTCTCCAACTTTTCAACATCTTTATAGAATTTTGTGGACACCAAAACTGAACATGGTATTTCAGCAGTGGTTGCATCACTGCCAAATACAGAAGTATTATAACCTTCCTACTCAAGATTTCCTTGTTTGTGCATCCAATGATTGTATTAGCCCTTTTGCCATAGTGTTGCACTGGGAGCTCATGTTCAGCTGATTATCCACCACAACTCCCAAATCTTTTTTCAGAATCCTTGCTTCCCAGATAGAGTCCTCCATCCTCTAAGTGTGGTCTACTTTCTTTGTTCCTAAATGTATGGACTTGCATTTAACTGTATTAAAACACACATTGTTTGCTTGCCCCAAGTTTACCAAGAAGTCCGGAGTGCCCTGAATCAGTGGCCAGTATCCCAAGATGCTCAGGTGTCTCAGGACTACAGTATTCTACCAATACCTAGGTAGAATGAAAAAGCCCAGGGAAGAGATTATAGATCTATAATCTCTGCTTTTTGAACAAAGGAGCTTATCCCAGCATTAGATACCTGGCAAAGTCAGGTAGTGTGACTATTTAGGTCAGAAGGATGGAATTTATAAAGGAAAGTAAACAGAGCGTCTAGGGAATCTTCCCCCAGCACTTCAGTAGAAGAGCTGTTCCCCAGTGTCATAAAGCCAAAGGTAAACCACACAGCAGACAATTCAAGAGAGGTGCTCTTGGCCTACATTGTGTGTACTCCTAAATGAAATATTGTCCTATGACAGATGTTGCTTTAAGAAAGGTTTACTGGTAAGCCTTGCTTTGACACAGCCAGCAAAAGGATACATGTCTGAGAAGAACTAGGCTTTCCAGCTGGCTGAATAACTCCAGAAGGCTTACAGATTTGACTTCACAGATCACTCTTCAGGCTAAGGGACAGCAAAAGCAGGATTTTGATCATGAAGCCAAGAAAATATTCATTGTGGTTTTGTTTGAATTCTGATTATTATATTTGGTCCTGGGGGGTCCCTGCCAGTTCATGTGGGAGTCAATCTTATAGCTACTTTCTTCTAAAAAATCACTTTCCATTTTGCCAAATGATAAATTGCTGAGAAAACAATTACAGCCTAGTTTCAGGTTTTTAGGAAAGATGAAAATTTTCCAACTTCCATTGAAATAAGATGGCAAAACTGCCACTGACTGTAATGGGAGCAGATGAGTCCTTATCTAAATAACAAGATTTCAGGATATGTATATTTTAATCTACTCACCCTAGTGCACTGTGATCTTTCACCCAGGGCCACAGAGACTTAAGTTCCATGGGCCATTGTAACCCTGCTATTGTGGGTGTGCTTCCGGGTCCCCTCTGCCATCTTATTTGAGTGATGAAGTTGAGAAGTGGCCGTGGTAGTTGATATGAGACTATCAAATTGATAATCTGCCTAGTATGTGAATGGGCTTTTGTCTTTATAGGAGTTCTGTGTATCTCTGTTTAAAGGCTGGCCATTTGGAAAATTATAATTTGTTTGTTTTTCACAAGCATTGAGGGCAGAAGATAGTAATTTCTTTTCTTTCAGGCTGACATCATGAAGTTTGCAGGAGTATGCCAAAATGCCAAACATTACCAGCTCTTTAGTACTATTTCCCCTTACCCCACCACTTTAAATAGGAGACAAGCCTACTGAAATAACCAGGAAACCAAAGAAAATATATCTCTGTTTCTACAAAAAAAATTGAATCTATAAAAATGACATCTTACATATTTTGTCACTTAATGACTTCAAAGTGCAGTAGTTGCACTATTCTGTTTCCTCTGAGATGACATGATTTCCATAGCGTGCATCCATCTATACAAAATCTGTACACAATGGTAAAGCTATACAGTCTGATTGGTTTCATACAAACTGGTGGACTCTTCAATAAGGACTCCAGAAAAAAAGAGGCAAACTTCTTTGGATTTGGTCTTAATTTGTATTTTCCTTCTCCTCTTCTGCAAGGTATTTTAACCTCTGGTTTGCTGTGGTGAATTAGTTTAGGGTCAAGTAGTGCCTGGCCCTTGCATGGAATCACCGTTGGAGAGGCTGCAGAAACATTCTCCCTGCTTAAGCTCTTCAGGGAGGGTCAGGCACTAGTTTTGCTTACAGTTCGACCCACCTCCAAGGGTGCATTGCATTTTCTTACAGTCCGACCCACCTCCAAGGGAGTGGGGAGGAGATAAGGCCATGCCAGGTCACATGCTATCAGATGTGTAGGTTACTTCATGCATACTACACCCTTCTACAGGGATGGTGAAGTAGATGTGCTTCCTTTCTGGGCTTGCGCCATGGACTCCAGACTTCTCCCTGGGAGCTGCAGACCTGTAATGTATTGACACAATTTGGCCCTAGGCTAATAGTTATGCTACATCTGTCTAAATATACTTATTTATGTCTAATACCGATCATTGCACTACAGGACGTAAACAGCATGAGTCAATTATCTAGTAATAGATTGTCTTCCTCCTTAGCTTCCTCAGTTCACAGCTAGCAGGTGATAGTAATAACAACAACAACAACAACAAAACCCCAAAACAAAAAAAACCTCTGGGTTCTTATAGTTCACAAAGAAGTGAAAAGCAAATTTTTCATTTTATCTTCACTAGATTGAATTCACCTTACTTTCCTATAATATTGTCTCACTAAGGAAATATGTGAGCATTGTGTGCATTTCACCATTCTCCCTGTTAAATGTAAGCAGTAATTCTTGAAGTATGTTATGCTTCATCTTTTGAAGAGTTTTAATGTTAATGTAGTTAATATAAGCCAGAATCATAGAAACAGATGGGAATTCTTTATGGTCAGGCAATCTGGAGCAAGTACCTGGAACAAAAGTCTAATTATAGGAGTACCAAATTAAGTGCAACAATTTTAGTGTTTCTGATATGAAGTAGTAAAAAAAAAAAAAAGTGAAGTGGATTCTGAAGCTTTGGGGGTGATGGCTTTCCACAACTAAGCCAGGGATTTAGGACTTGCTCCAATTCCCATTGAAGATGATAGCCAAATTCCTATTGACTACGGGAGCAGGATCAGCTTAATTCATAAAAGTGCCCTTTTGTTTTTAATGGGAGTCACGTGAATTCAATTTTGTTTAATGCTTTGGAAGCATTTAGGGCAAGTTTAAATCAAATTGTATTTTTTCTGCGTTAATAGCCTTATTCTTCAGTTTGTTGCTGCTGCTACCTCAGTGTGTTTAGTCTTCTCCTCAGAGCCTGCAGCCTGGCAGGTAGCGGGCTGGAGCCCTCTTCTGCTCCCTTGCGCCTGCCCAGCACTGTACTGTCCAAGGTGACGGTCTCCTTGTCTCAGGAGACAGTCCTTCTCCATTGCTGGTCAGGGAGAGACTGCCTGCTGCTCTGCTAGGCAGCTTTTATATAGGGCCCAGCCTGTCCCTGATTGGCTGGCTCTTTCTAGGCCCTGATTGGCTCCCCTCAGGTCCTTCATGATTAGCTGCCAGCCCATGCAGCCTCTCTAGTCTGACTTAGCCCAATCACTCATGGGGTGAGGCAACCGCCCCCCCACAGTAACGGACATGGGGAAATAGATCATTTTGGGAGTTAACCACTTCCTTACTGGTGTATGCTGCATAGTTTAGCAGATAAAATAGAAACCACCTCAATGCCAACATTTATGTATATAAAAACATAAAATTCACTAAACTTAGGATCCTAAGTGAGGTGGCCTGATTTTTCAGAAGTGGTAAGCTCCCAAAAGCTCCCCATCTAGTCATTTGTATGTCAGTTTTGGATAAATCGCTTTAACAGAATAGAAGGGGCCCGACTGTAAAGGGTGTATGCACCGTGATTTTTTTTCACACTGACCATAAAATGTCATCGTGTGCACAACACATTTGTCAGGCAGGACTTTGATCTGCCAATGAAAAAGATGTTCTTCATTTTTTCATAAGAGCTGAATCTGAGCTACAGAGTTCAGATTTGGATTAGAATCTGAAATTCTCCAAATCCAGGTGTTTGAATCTGACCCTCTCTTCCCTCCCCCTCACCACTCCTCTATTCTCTATAGAGCAATATCCAACGTAGATTTTTTTTTGATTTTTCTGTTGTCCTAAACATAATCGATGGGGAAACATCTATCATGTTGTCAGAAGTCTGGTGACAGAGTGTTAGTTAATTTGTGCTCCCTCTTTTGGATGATTGTCGCTGTAGCAGGAAAACCAATATTTCAGGGTCATGCATTGACAGGAATTATTGTCTCTTTTACAGTTTCTGTAATTATATTTCCCACAGAGCGTAAAATATTAGTCAAGATTTGAACCTTGGTTTTGTGCTTTGGCTTTGTGATTGCATCTTTTTAAATACATGGGGCTCAATCTTGCACAACTTACATGAGTAGTCCAATAGGAGTCAATGCTATGAAGTCAGCTGGACTGTTCACATGGTTAGGGATAACTCTTATGTATAACGCTTATGGGATTGAGTCCTTGATTTATAAAGACGATTTAGAGGTGTTAGTATTAGGTGTCTGCAAGATCTGCGTGTGTTAAACAATCAGTAGAAAATCTTTTTACAATGTTACTTAGTTTAAAACAAAAGACATGATGGTATTTCCAAGGATTCTGTTTAACTTTTGACAAAAATCTTAATGACTATTACTAGTAAAATGAAAAGATGACGTTTCAAGAGTGTAGTGTGTGAATATGCTGATTCAGCAGTTTCAGCAGCAGTGTGAAGATCATATCGCATTGAGCAAGCCACATTTTAATTTAAAGACAACTGTGGCAGTGACCTATTGCTTTGCAGTGGGGAACGGGTGATGTGAGATGATGCCTTAAAGCAGTTCATTTCATTCAGTGGTAGTCTGTTCTGGCAGGTCTCCATTATGAGAATACACCATTTAAAGGTGTTTTCAGTTGGGTGGAGAAACCAAAATAAAATACAAAATGTAGCTAGAGAAAGGAAGTGGACGAATAAGAGAAACTAAAAATTAGAGGTTCTTTATTCAATGTTTTTTTCCCCCTAGGTTCTACATGGGAGAAAACGTTACGACAGATCGGTTTTGAAAGGTAAGCAGTGAATTTATCGCCTATGCATGTTACGGCTTAAAATACAAACGAAAAAAGAGATGTGCACACATAGGCTGGCAAAGTTATTTACATTAATTAATCTACATTATCCAGGATGTCAAGGGGAGAGTGGTATGCAATTACTGACATGTTCACAACTTTTATTTTTACCTATATCTGTGATCATCATGGTTCTTTTGTAAATTCAGCTCGCAGTAATGTCACCTGGGAGCAGCATAATTATTAGGGTTAAAGTGGGCTCATAGAGTATTTGGTTTGAGGTTTTACCCCTGAATGAAGGTATTGCTGCTTTCCCATATTTTTCATGAGACTTCTGAACTATGGCATATTAACTAACAAAAACGAATGAATGTGGAAAAAGAACACTATTGGCAAAGCACTGTTTAACATCAGAGAAAAATCCAGAATTCAGCATTCTTGAAGTGCAAAGGCTTCTTTCAGCCAAACGTAACCACAAGGTCATCATACCAGAAACATGTCTCTCTTGGAACTTAAACTAGGCCAGGCCTTGGTAAAGAGTAATCTGTTCTCAGCGCTGGAAATACTCAGTTCCCTATGTGCCCATCTACAAACAGGAAGCAGAGTAATCTGCTTCCTGTCAGTATAGAGCTTTGATCTTCTGTCTAAACCAAATATTTCTAGACTGTACAAGAGTGTGCTAGGGCAAGGTATACTGGCACTATGAACTGGACTAGATATGTATGAGAGAAAGGGAGCGTTGTCTTTTAACATTAAGCGTGGGCTGCCTGATGCCAGTAACATAGATGGCCGTTTCAAAGCCCAGGTGATGGTGAGGAGAGGAAAGCCTTTCCTTTTCATTGTCTCCAACTAGTGTCATCTTTCTAGCTGCTCTCCCCTTTATTGCCTTATTGGTTAATTTAAACAACTTACCTGTATTTAAGTTAATGGCTAATTCAATGAACCAGAATGAAACTATTCTGCAGAAGGCATAAATTGGTGCCTATTACAATAAAATTTATCCTTAAATTTAAACCTCTTCCTTGATTAAAATCCTCAAATATTAATAACGATAAATAAAAGCGGCTCTGTGTTGTTCTTGTCTAAAAGCATTCCACTTCACTGATTCCACTTGAGCACCTAAATTGACTGAACACTGAACCACTGTAGTATCAGCAAATGTAAAGGGTGGATCAATAGCACCATTAAACAACTTGCCCTCAGGACTTCAAGGACAGTGTCCTAAAGTCATTCCCCAGATTTATTCTTAAGGCTCAGCATTAAAAGCTATTGGGAAATAGAGGCTCTGAAAGTTGTCCACACATTTCTCTACAGCTTCATTTTTCTTGAAGTTTTCAAAGAGCTGATGATACCCTTATTGATCTATTTTTTAAAAAAAAACTGAACTCACCTTCATTGTATGAATTTAACAAAACGTAGACCTGTTGTATTTATTCTGTGGTATGTTTAATTATATATGATTTCAATGGTAGGCTTACTTCTGGAAAGACTGGAGGATCACACAAAGGGTGTTTGTACTATTTTTGGTACGGGACAATTCAGGGAAAGGATTAATTTTTATTTTAATGCCTTTTATTTTAATACCTGCAAATGCCTTAACTATTTGCAGGGTATATGTTGAAACATCATGTTTCCGAGGAGTTAAAAGGACTGAGGGGAAGAAGTTATAATTTGGAATCTTTGCAGCAGTAAAAGTTCCCTTTTGATTGGTACTGATTTGCCTTTTTAGTTTCAGAGGCTATTGCTGGTTTAGATGTAAAGCTGCATTCAACCACAAAGGAGTTGCTTGAGCTTCTGACAACATATATAAATGGTATTGCTGAAAAATAACATAGCTCCTGGTTGAAGCAACCTGATTGAATGTTCACTGAAGAAGTAACTAAGGATTCATGGCAACATATGTATTTTAGTAATGCATAGAAATTGTCAATATAATGCACTGAATAAATTAAAACAATACAAACCACTCATCACCAAATAACAAAAATGGGCCAAATTCATCTCTTGGATAAATAATTTATATTATCATTCCTATGATGAGTTTGGCCCAACATTTTTAATCTGCCAAAAATATTGATTGCTTTGTCCCACATTTTTAACAAGAGTTAAACAGGAAACGTGGGAGTTGAGATGGTCTACTACTAATTCATTCTGGCCTGCACAAATCTCGCTTGGCCAACCAACCCTTTGTGGGAAGACAGTCCATGTAATGGTTCAATAAGGCTATGAATTACTTTTTAAACTTTTAGTGAGGATTTTTTGCCTCTGAAAAATTAAGAAAAGCATTGGATATGGTGTGTTTCATTTTTCTTTCATTGAGTTGTCATGTCTCGAAGTTTGCTGAACTCTGTCTTCAGGTCTCAGATCTCAGTATCTTAAAAACCTTTTTTTTCTAACTATATTTAAATTCAAAATTAATGGCTGCCCTTGGTTGCATTCTAAATCCTCCTCCTGTGGGTGAACTGCTCAGAACAGAGAAATAGCTTGCTGACCAAGTTTAAAAAAAAAAAAAGAAAAAGTCTTGAGGCACATGGTCCTGGAAATAATTATCAAGATAGGCCACAGAATTCTCTTCCTATCTTTTTCATACTGCTTTGTCCCATCTGTAGATGCTAGGCTCCAGAAAGAGACAATTCAGCACATATTATGCCACTGGATGGATCAGAGTTTTAGAGCTTGTTTCCATTGCAGAACAGGTCTTAGAAGAATATGCACAATTTTATTTCAGAGCTTCTCAAAAGTCAGAAATACTCAGACTTGTTTTGATCTAAAACCGATCCAGGATTTCATTCCAGGATGGATCATACCATCAAAAATTTCAAAACCTCTGTCCATTCATTTTCATGTGGTCATTTGGCCTAATTCTTCAGTTTTCTATAGTCACTTACAAGAAACTGAATTGGAATGCAGTAGTGTGGGGATCATTCTGGTTTTAACATCACTTAAATTATAATTACCTTTTATTGTATTCTGAGGATTTAGTTTATAATCATTCAGGTTTTCAGTCAATTAGCTGCAAGATCATGAATTAGATCTGAAGTTTGTTATTTGTGACACTTACAGGCAGACTGTTTTTACAGGATAGTGAGTCTGGAAGATATAAAACACATTGTCCGTTCCAGAAATTATACATTTTCAGTTGTTAGGACTAACAGCATCGGGTGCATCTTTTCTGTAGTGTTGTGCTGCTTTTCCCACAAGCTAAATCTAATTTTATTTCTTAAAAGGCATTTTATTTAGCATGCTATTCAATCTAGGGTGCAAAACAGGGAAATACTGACTCTTTCATTGCTACAGTTTTCTTTAAAGTTTATCACTTGCTTGTGTTGTTTTCCCAAGTCATGCCAAAGCAGGAAAATGGTAGTTTCAACTAAAGATAAAATATATGTCAGGCTTGAACCTGTCAGGGATTAGAAATACAAAGGGCACAGTAATATATATTATTTATTTTAGATTTTACTTATAGTGCTCATTAGAATATGCTAGTATTTAGAAAAGATTACTATCATGATACTAGCTTATCAGTAGGTGTAGTGATGGAGACAAGGACTTGTGGAAGACATCAACAATCTAATAATAATAATCTTCTGTATATTTCATGAGATAAGAGCCTCAAAGCATTCAATTGGAATGGATAATGGATTTTGGAAAAGAAAATCCAGTCTGATCGTTCTTATTGTAGATAAGATACTAACATGCTCTAATTTGTTCAACAATACACAGTTCTCACTGTAGAAGGAGGCCTTGTGAAGAATCTGAATACGTTCATGTATGCCAGGAAATTAGGTGTTCTCTTAGGGCAATATTTGTATTTCAGTTACACTGATTTAATTGAAGCTAATGTAGTTGGTCCTTGAGATGACATCCACATGCAAGAATTGTTTCTCTGTCAGTTCCAGATGAGCACAGAAGAGCAAAACAACCTCTTGCACCCTAACTCTTAAATGAGTTGAACATTTAAGACAGTTTTGTTCAGCAGAATCTCCATAATTTTTCCTGCTGTTTTCACTTATTTCTGATTTTTTTAACAACAGTCTTCTTTATGGGACTTGTTTAGTTTTATGGTTATCATCAGGTGTTCTTACAGTGAACTAGCTCATATTTTATTAAGTGATCTGTCAGAAACATCCTTTGGAGGTTCAGTGTTTGTTTTGTAAGCAATGTCTTGGTTTTGAAGCTTTTCACTTTATAAAACAGCAGTATTCTCCTATGAACAGAGAAGCAGGTACTGGGATACACCACATTGTAAACAATCTTTTGATGCCTGTAGTACCCATAGCTTGAATTGTAAAAAGGAAAGAGAGAGGAATACGGAGAAGAGAATAGACCTTCACTGTTTGCAAGCACATCCCTCGCAAGGTGTGGACTAAGGTGTAGAGCTGTGCACATGCACTAACATTGGCACAGATAAGAGTTTGCTTATCCCAGAATGCAGGCAGGTTTTGAGATGTATGGGGGAAGGTCAGTCCTCAGAATCATGGCTTTAAGGGGGCTAGACTAGTACTTAAAGTTTGAGAAACCTGTATGGAATGAAGAATGTAGGTCTCTTTCTTACTGCGACATTTCAGATTAGCTTGACTGACAGAAGGAAATGAAGACACTGAGCATATATTTCAGGAAATTAGACCCTGATAATGTACAGGGCATGTCATCGTTACTTTGTGGTTACATGGTGTTTACTCTGCAGTTGAGTATTTACTTTGCTGTTGTATTTGTGTTCAGCAAAACAAAGAGATATCAAGAGATCTGTTGTCTGAGCCTTTATGTAAGCACTCCCTGTGAGTCCAACATACTGCTTTTTAGCATGAGATAAATTAAAAATGCTGGAGCTTAAGTAAAGTAGCTTTATATCCAGGAAATGACTAGAGTTAAGAGCCTTTCAATTAAATGGAGTGTATCTGGGTTTGACAGATTTAAATGAAGCTCTTATTGTTATTGATTGGGGTTTTTTTGAGACATTACAAGTAAGATAATTGCAACATACTATAGTAGCGGTCAGCTTTATCGAAATCTATACAGACTACAACATCTGTGCATTTGGAGAAATTATATGTAAAAATGTTTAGTTTTATACCTCCATCATAATGAGGAATACATTACAATATTGAGTTTATCTGTTTGTGTGTAATGCAACCTCTTTCTGTTTCTTGGTGCTAATAACTAAAGCTTGCTGTAGGATGAGAAACAAACCCAAACAAATTGGTAAATATGCTTGTGGCTAATTAGGCTGACTTTACTCCACTGCTGTTTGAGGGGTTGTTGTTCATAATTTGTGAGAACTGTATATACTCAGATAACCACTTAATACTTGTGAAAATGTCCACAAAGTAGGAAAGTCTTATGAACTTTAGCACAGCCTTCATGAAAATTTTATAGCAAAGGATATGTTGCTCAATATTTGCTTGTTCAAAGATTTTTCAGTCCTCCAATCACAGAGGAGAAAAATACCACATGACTAGAGTGATCCAGCACACACTACAAATAATGAAAATCAAATAGCTGAAAATCTCTCTCTCTACCCCACCCCATTTGGTCCACCAGTTCGCTGCTGGGCTTCAGCAGTTGGGCAGCTCTGAGTTGGTATGAGTGAAGGAGTACTTTACGGGGGAGAGAATGGGTCAAGGTGGGACATGCTCTGGGATCAGTTGATGCCCCTTGTACATCATTTGGTGGCCTGGGAGCAAGCATTGCATTTGATTATTTTTCACTTTGGTGTGAACGATTTAGGAAAGTGTAAGGGAGTCGACTTGATGATTTGAGTTAAAAGGGATCTGAGGCAGATGTAGGATTTTTTTCCCCAAGGTGACAATTGATTTCTCTGAAATGTTGGAATGGAGGGTATGGCAGGTATCATGAAGTCTTTGGGGATTTGTAAGTCTAGGGAATATGTGAGGTGGAAAAATTCATATGTGACCAAGGAAGATTGTTAATTACGCATCTGCACATGTCTAGGGATACACCTCTCCAACTGGGGAGCAGATACATTTTTGTCCCTGTCAAGGCTGATTCCCCACTTTGGCATTTGAGCGCAGAAGGTGGGGGCGTGCAAGTATTCTAAGAAATAATACTGGCCACTCCAGGCTTGTATTAAGCTCCAAAGGTTACACTTCTCTCTGACCTTGGATGGATAGATGCTTCTACCACCCAAATGCAAAAAAACCCACAAAACCCTTTGAACCCAGGAAGGCGCACTTGGGAATTCCTCCCTGTGGGGCACCCTCAAGCTCTTTCACCCCTCCCTCTGGGGAAGAGCTGAGAAAGAAAACAAAGGAAATCAGCTGTTGCCACCCAGCTAATTAACGAACATGCACAAACCTCTTGGGACACCAAAAAACCCCAATCCTGTTCTTAAAGAAGGTAAATTTTATTAAAAACAAAAAGAAAGAAAATACATCTGGAACTGCTATATTTAAAAAGAGCAAATATAATAATAAAGCATCAAGAATGGTTTTCTTGAGGTCCAGGTTAATGCTTATAAGAAAAAACAAAAACATTTGGGGATTAGCACAGAGAAGTCCACAAGCCATAAAGAAATGAGAGAAACCTAATAGCATCTTCCTAGACATTTCCTGATCTTACATATCTGGCGTTTCAAATAAGTAGTTTCCAGATATGATTTAATTATTTTTCGTACCTGGCTTAAGGTTTCTTACAGCATTGCTGCTCTGTGTCTCGTCTCTGGGAAAACGACCACAGACAGACAAAAGGGGAGTCTTGTTTCAATTTTAAAAAGTTCTAGCCTTCCCATTGGCTCTTTTGGCCAGGTGCCCACTCACTTCCTTTTAACTATGTGTGCAGTCAGACTTTTTAACTCTTTACAGGAAAAGCAAGTAGAGAACAGCTATCAAGAGGGATTTTATAGCTAAGTGGCCTGCTTGGTGTCCATAAAAGGGAGCTACCCCCACAACCCCTTCATTTATCACAGTTCCATATTAAGGAAGGAATTAGTAAGTATCTGGGAACCTGATGGGTGCGTGTGCAAAGGCAGCCAAGGTAATTGCTGGTCTCCTTGTGGCAGATGTCCAGTGCAGGTATTCATTAGAGAAGCAATATGGACGTTAGAAAAAATTGACTGGAAGGGGGTTTAGAGGAAAGTATCCTTTAAGAGAGCTAGGAGAGGGAGTTCAGGGCTGCTAACATGTACAGTGGGGACTCAATCCCCCTCCTTGTATAGCCCTTTAACCTTCATATGAGGGAGATATGGTGGCATCCCAGCAACAAGGTGGCTGGGACCAGGTTGGAAAGGTTGAAAGCTGATGCCACCCCCAAACATAGAAAAACAACTAATGATGACTAAGGCTGCGAGTTTGTCACAAAGGTCATGGAAGTCACGGATTCTTTGACTTTCGGCAAAGAATCGTGACTTCCATGACCATGAATTGCAAGAATCCACTTGCGTCTGGATAGGTTTCCCCTAGAGGCATGGGGATGGTATCTAAATAAGCTGTGCTTTAATGTGTGCCACAGCTAGGCGGGTAGTGAATTATTTACATAGTCTATGTAAAAAATTGCTCATACTTAATGGGTAACCCAGATTTATGGGTAATTGCTATTACCTTGTCCTCTAATCCCCATACATTTTTTTGTTGCATTTTGTCATTGTGATGCTGCATACCCAGGAGCCCAGAAGGAAGAGGGATGTTACCACATTACCTGTACATGGCACATGCCTGACAATTACATTTGCCCTAAATGCTTGAAAACTAGTGAAATGCTAATGTTGTCTTCGCTCATCTGAAACTTGTTCATTTGCATTGTACTTAGTTAGTCCTAGATCAAAAGGTGTGTTAGCATTAGGATGAGAATGTATTTAATATGTAAAATTGCACAAAAATGAATGAAGAATCATTTCAGGCTCTCTCTCTGTTTCTGTAAACTAATGAAAGATTGTCTGGGTGGCTGAAACTATATACATTATCTCTAAATTGCCCATTAAATGCTATGAAAGCCTCAGAACTGTAAATAAAGAAACATGGTAACTTCAAAGCATGGGTCCTTGCATTCAACAATGGAAAATTCACAAACCCTGTCTGCTTTCCGACTCTTGCCTGGCCCTTTTCAGCTATAAGAAGGAATCCTGGGCATGATTCTGCATCTCTGCACTGATGAATTCTGACATAGAGAATACTGAGCAAATGGACAGAGGTTCTCCAAAGCCATTTTGGGTAACCCTGAGAGACTTATGGAAAATAGCAGACATTATATCTCTGCTACCAATTTACAAAATTACAAACTCTGACTCACCTGTAATGTATATTACCTGCTTTAACTTCTCAATAGCTCTCATTTCTTACATAATAAATCTTCAGTTTAGTTTACTAAAGAAATTTGCTGTCAGCATTGTTTTTGGCATGAGATCTGGAGCATCCACTGATCCGGAGTGAGTTATGGACTCTTTGGGGTTGGAAGACACTATGATGAAAGGCTATTAAAATTAAAATTCACCACGAATTAAAGTCCAGTTTGTCTGGATGGTAATGAGGAGCTGGAGAGCTGAAGCGGACTGTCCATGGCTCCATGGTCAAACTAACGTAGTCCAGGAGTGCACATTTGTTACTGGCTTGGTGAAATCTAATTAAAAGATATAGCACCAATTTGGGGTGTCTGCCCAGTCCTCTGGCAGTCTGGGCTAAGACTGGCACTCTCAGCTGTAAGCCATAACAGATACGTGACAATCATTAACCAGGATTGTAAATCCTTGGCTGGCAGGTTGTCTTGCAGTGTCAGTTTCACAAAGATATTTCAGCCTTCGGTGGAGGAGCCAGCAAAGTTGAAGCTGTCTCACCATTGACTCATCATCCTCCCTCCCTCCTTACAGCCTCTCACTTCAGGAATTGCAGCTGCTTCTTCGTGACTTGGCCCTCCAGCCAGGCCACTATAGTCCTCTGCTTCTTGGGTATCAGAGACTTCCGGGGTGAACAGTCACAGGCAGTCCTCTCTCTGCCATCTGGTGCATGCCACTCCCCAGTGGCTGGTAGGGGAACCCAAGCCTGCCTTCTACTCTGGGTTCCAGCTCAGGGCCTCTCATCAGCAGCCAAAGTCTGTCCTACTTTGTCTCTTGATGCTTTTTCACCTTTCTGGCTCTCCCCCTTCCCTGGGTTTGCTAGCCCAAGCTCCCTCCTCCCAGAGACATTTTTTAGTCTTTTTAGCCCCACTTCCTTGTCCCAGTGAGTGACTTCAGACTACTTCCCTGCAGCCCCATTCTGCTCTCAGGTCCTGGGCTTTATACAGGCCCTCCTGTTCGTATTCATCTGAGCCTCATTCAATCAATCCCTGCTCCCTGGCTCCTCCTTCCAATGCAGCCTGGGAAGTTATTTGGCCTACATGGCCACCTTGACCCCTTCAAGACATCTGTGGGGTGGACACCCAATCACAGCTTCTCTTACCTTCCTTCTTCCCTAACACAATCATTCTTGGCCATCCATTATTTGGCCAAGAGTGTAATTAACTTTTACATTAGCCACAAGATTCCAAATGTGATTTATGGGGGTCAGAAAGTCAAGCTAGGGTAGAAAACATTTCTCACCTCAAAAGGCATGACCTTTATTTATTTGCATTATGAACACTAGATGACTCAACTCTTTCTTCAGTTTTTCTGTTAACTCTGTCAGCTGATCCTTGAGTATGACACAGGTTGATTTATGGGGGCTCCCTGAGATTCCTTGTCATATCATTGTCTAATCTGTGACCTCTGTTTCTCTTTCGGAACTTATGAATATTAATAAATGTGAATTTATTCTACAATGGTTACAATTATGCGTATTATTTGGGTATTTCAGCTGCTGAATGTAATGCACATGTATAGCATAGGGCCACAGAGCTGAAAAGAAATTGAACATATTCTCTTTCCTCCCTTCAGAGAATGAGAATGAAATCAGTAAAGTTTTGTTTCATATAATTTACTGCTTATGATAAAATTGTTTTCCAGATTCCATCCCAGTCCATTCATTTTATTGTCTGGTTGTTATCTAGTTGGTAAATATGGGATTTAAAGTGAAAACCACATCACAAGAACCTGTTTATATCATTTAAACTGAACACTCTAGTTGTCCTGTTTCCTAGGATTAGACAGTAATTAAGGAATAAGGTACAAATGGGGATGTGGCTACCCTGTTGTATGTTGTGTTACTTCAGGATGTTATATAGCACAGATATGAGCCCTTTGTTTTCTGAGTGGTGTGATTGCTTTAATTTAACTTCCACACCTGCCCTTGTCTTGTAATTTCATTATAGCCATGTCTGCAGAACTCATGTGGTTTAAAGTGCTTCTGTTGATTTTGTTTATAGGGCAGAAAATAGAAGGAGAAACTTGGGAGTTTTGGATCTGGTTTGATATGTATTACATGCTTAAAATATTTTATTTTAAATAAACTTTTCTTTGCTTCTTATGCATTAAATAAAAATTCTATCCAGATGGCTGAATAGATCAAAAATAAGTTTATATTTAAAAAAAAACAAAAAAACCCCGAGTGTTTAAAGAGATCTGAACGAGTTATGTTTACTTTTGATATTTTAGGTCATCTAGAGTCTATTGGACTAAATGAGTCCAAAATGTACATCAGTTTAACTCTGGACTTCAGTAGAATGACTCTAGTTTTACACCAATGTGCATGAAAGCAGATTGACCCCTGGCAGTGAGACAGATGTGATACTCTTACTAAAATGAGGTTAGCCTATCTGGTAACAAAGAAAATCCTATGTTTGATATAGTTTAATAGAACATAATTCTTGTTTTGGTTAATGACTCCCAGTAACCCTGCATTGATTCCATTATTCTTAATACACCATGTGCTAATAAAACAACAGTTTCACTGCATTTTGCATTATTAATTTGATCTACGCCTATATTTCTTGAATAGGGAAAATCACTGGGGAGAAGAGACATATAAAACAGCTTCTCTTGAGCTACTGTAATTAACGGCTGTAGAGTATTGTTTCTTTCCTCTTTCTCTCGATAAGGTGACATTCTACAACACTGGTTTTTGCTTTTATACCTGTTAGGTCTGCTGTTCATGAATAAAAGCCAACCGCACATGGAGAAGTCTTTCAAACAAGTCTGCCATTGTTATTCTTCAGCCAGTGGGAATGTTTTCTTTTTACTTTTTCTGTAACAGCAGAGACAGGATGTGTGTAATAGTCACATTCAAACTGTTTAATAAGGTTATGTTCCAGTTAGTCAAATCATGTGTCTGACTTTTAAAAAGTTGACTGTTTCATAACCAATGATAATTAGACTGGACTAGAAGGATTTAGACTGAAACCCCAGATGCTAAACTATGAACATTGAGGAAATTTGTATCAAAATTCAAATTGTAACTTTTTGCAGCTTACGTACATCTTTAGTAACAAAATATTTGTAGTTCTATGTGCTAAAGATAAAGGTATTTAAATTTCTTTTTCAACGGGTAGAAATAATTTTTGCCCTTATACAGCAGTACTTAAATTTATATTTAAGCACCTCGGACCTATTTAACTTCAGTGGCAGACTGAACGTATTTGGCACCACTGAAAACCAGGTCACTTATTTAGTACTTGCCTTTAGTTGCTTAATCTTCAGCACTCAAGTCTCTGAAAACGTGGCCCATTTTGTTTTGTTCATTTTCTGTTTCTCTGCCTCTCAGAAACATCAGAGAGTAGGCTCTGCTGGAGACAAGATAGCAAAGGTCAGTCCGATACGGCAAATTCTATGTTTAGGTATGCCATGATGTTCAGTAAAAACAACACACAAGATTCCTAAGTATATCCTCTCTAAGAGGTGCAGTGCAGGACTTGCAACCAAGTAGAAAGGTTTTAGGGTTTTAAACCCTTGCAGTCCCTCTGCTTCTTCTGGGGTGCTTTGCTGCAGGTGTACAGCTCTGTCCAAGTTTAAACAGTCTCACAGGGAATCTGTCCCCCAGTTCATGCCGTGGCCCCTCCCTGGCACACTGTTACCATCCGTAGTCCCACCGTTGACACATCTCCTTTGAAGGCCTTGTAAAAGAGTCCTCGGAAAGCAACCATGTTTCTCCTCCATGCATGACACCCTTTACAGCTCTCTGGCCCTGTCTGGTGTAAAAGATGAATATTTTTACAGTATTCAGAGAATTATAGGCAGCATCTAGACTCTTGGATGTTTCATGCCAAATTGGCCTTTTAAAAAAATAAGCATGACTGATGTGAAAGTTAAAGAACACCATAATGATGTGTACAAATGAAAGGAAAAGATTGCATTTGTCAAATGTGATCAGATCAAGCAAAGTGAAAGGGATCCAGATATTTTGTGATTTAATTAGTACGGGTGACCACTGGTGATTCACTTTACCTCTCAGTGACACAGATTCCACTCCTACCCTTGTCTTATCTTGTCTATTTAGAAATGGGGACAGTCTCTAATTTACCTGAGTGTTTGGGGCTAGGACAATGGGGTGCCAACCTTGGTTAAGGCTTCCAGGTGCTACTGTAATACAAATAAATAATAAATTGCCAGCAGTGTTACTTTTAATAAACACCATTAGGAGACTGATTTATGCAGATGTCAGGTTTCTCATTTTGTATGTATCTCTACAACCAAATAGTAGAAGTGGAAGTGGAGGTATGGATTTTAATTTCTCCCATAGTAATGCAAATAGCAGTACTTTTCTTCTACCTTTTTCTCTATATACCATATGACTATCTGGCTCCTATTACTATAGCATCTGAACATCTCTTCCTTCTATCTCATCCTGTAAGAAAAATTGTTTGATTAGTTTATAGATGTTTTTGGCTTTTTATTTTGATTAATTTGCATGTGTGGTGTGTGTATGTATGTGTATTATTATTTTTAAATGTCCGTGTTCTACTCTTTCAATCTATCTGACATCTCTTTACAAACACACCTGTGATATATAGTATTGGTATGCAATGTGCAGTGTCTCTTCCTAGGAGAAACTTTCCTGGTCCCAGCCTTTATCCTGGGGAGGATATGTATCCTGCAAATGGTATCCCTCTGTTCTGTTGTGAAGTGACAGCAAACAAGAAAAAGATTCATTACCCTGGCAGATGCATTTCTAAGAGAATACTCAAATTAGTTGTAACTGTTTCCCATTCAAAAAAATGAATCACATGAATGAAAAAGCCAAGTATATGCATGAGAATGGTAAACAATTAAAACAGTGACATGCAATAAGACCTACCTGTGACAGATTGAATCACAGAAACCCCGCTGGGACTGCCAACTGATGTGCCAAGACTACTTCTATCCCTGCTTTCCTGCCCTGGCAGCTTGGGACTCCAGTACCCTGTGTGGTTTGAGCCAGACCTGCTAGCCTGATTCAAATCCAGACCCAGATCTGAACCACATCCCCTAACAGCTGTAGGCTTAATTGAAAACAGGTTGGGAAGTGTGCCTGTCTTTAACACTCAGATGTTCAACTCCCAGTGGGGTCCAAATCCCAAATAAATCCGTATAAAGCTTATACGTTGTATAAAGCTTATACAGGGTAAACTCATAGACTGTTCACTCTCTATAACACTAGTAGAGAGATATGCACAACTGTTTGCCTCCCCTCCAGTACTAATACATACCCTGGGTTGATTAATAAGTAAAAAAATGATTTTATTAAATACAGAAAATAGGATTTAATTGGTTCCAAGTAGTAACAGACAGAACAAAGTGAATTACCAAGTAAAATAAAATAAAACACACAAATCTAAACCTCATACAGTAATAAAACTGAATAGAGATAAAACCTCACCCTTAGCAGTGTTCCAGTAAGCTTCCTTTTACAGACTAGTCTCCTTCTAGTTTAGGTCCAGCAATCACTCACACCCTCTGTAGTGACTGTCCTTTGTTTCAGTTTCTTTCAGGTATCCTTGGGGGTGGAGAGGCTCTCTCTTAAGCCAGCTGAAGACCAAATGGAGGGGTTTACCAGGGGTTTAAACAGACTTTCTCTTGTGGGTGGACACCACTCCCTCCCTGTGTGCAGAATCCAGCTACAAAATGGAGATTTGGAGTCATATGGGCAAGTTACATGTCCATGTAAATCAGCATGATTCAGAACTTACTGGTAGCAGCCATTGTTTACATGCTACCTTGAATGTCCTCAGGTAGACTTCTTATGTGGATTGGATCCTCCCAAGATCCATTGTCCCTTAAGTGCTCCTTGATTGAGCACTTAATTTACACATTCCTTTCTCAAGAAGTTGACCAAATGCTTTATTAAGGCCACTTAGAAGTCAAGCAAGTACACAGCCAATATTCATAAGTTCGAACACAAAAATGATACATGCATACAAATAGGAGGAATAGATTCAATAGATCATAACCTTTACAGAGCAATGTTACATGGCATATGTAGCACAAAACATATTCCAGTTGTGTCCTATATATATTTATAAGCATATTTCCATAAAGCCTTATGGGGTGCACCGTCACACTACCATGATTGAAAGGAGATACAGAACATTAGCCACATTCATGTTATCTGTAAAGGGATTCTTTCAAACTATTGTAGAGGGATTGTTTTACAACTAATTTATCTGGAAAACTGGTTAACAATGTATCTACAGCATCTTTAGCATGCTACTGTCTGTACAGCAACTACACTGTGTTCAAGTCGTAGTTAAATACATTCTAAGTCTCATCAAACATGCCTTTTATTGAGAGCTCTGGAGCTTTTCAGTGACTGAAACAGCAAAAGAAACCAAGTCCAATACAGTAAGGCCTTGTTCACAAACAGCCTGCCATCAGTTTAACAAAAGATCTATTTTGTAATTCTTTGTGTAGGCAAGACCTGTAATTACCCTTAAAGATACTGGGCAAATGATGGGATAATTTAGAAGGGTCATGTAAACTGGTAGAGTAATTTAGTAGAAAAATTGCAGGTGCAGTCAGAGTTGTCTTTTCTTCAGAAAGTAATGTTTACATCAAGAAAATAAATTAAATTCACACAGGCAAAAAAACCCATGAAACGAAGTCTTCAACAATAAACTCTAACCAAACAATCCATACTACATTTGTGGAACTATGACTAGATGCAAGTTCCTCATTATCTCTCAATTACTTTTCCTTTCACTGTATGTTGTCTCCCCTTCCCTCGTTTGTATGCCGTCTGTGCAGGGCTAGATTATGGCACTTGGACATAGATCTGTGTCGAGGATGGTGAGGTGCTCCACGATTAGCAGCAGCCAAACTGCTCTTTAAAGAGCACTGCGTATACTGTTGCCTGAGTAGCTGGCCAACTCTAGTTGTGAGGAAACAGAGGGGCAAAGCCTTGCCTTCATGACTCCCTAACCCTTCCCTCCTCTCTGGGGCACAGTACATTTCTGGGGTAACCCTGGGGTAATCCTCCAAGAGTAAGGGAGGCAATTCTCACTGGCCCGTACGTAGAATGCCAAAGAGATCAGAGATGCTCCTTTCTCCATTTGCATTTCTCCGTGTACTGGCATAAAGAGCAGCCAGAATCTAGGCTTAGTCTGTAGTTTATTCATGGCAGAGGCCTTGTCATAATGGCTTTCTATAAAACACCTGACACACAATCGATTTTAGGAGAAAAAGAATTTGGCACTTAAACAGAGTTTTAAACCTGATGATAGTAGAAGGGAATCATTTTAGCCCAAGATATTCTTTCATCAGCATATGGACAAGAAAAAGAATAGCCCAATTTTTAAGATTAGTATAGGGATAGGGCTTTACTGCAGGATTTTTAAAATCCAGTTTGGACATTTAAAAAGATTGTTGCTGTTCAATGAATATGCAACCTCTATAATTTACAGAATTATTAAATTGATCTGACATGAGCCAATTAAAATATTTTTGCCATTAGTAGTTCAAATAAACTCAGCAGATAAGGTGCCAAGTGAAACAGAGGTAGCAGCTTTTTAGAAACTCTGACTTAACCGTCCAAATCCATGAAGCACCATTTTAGATGACATAAAGAAAAACATTGCCAGGAAAGCTGCAAGATGTCTAAGAACAAAAACCTTGGCATGTCACTGTACTGTGTGTGTCACTGTGTGTGAGTGTTGAGAAACTGTCCTCAACTTGCTTTTCTGACAATGAAAATTTTACTGCAATGCACATTAGATGTAAGCCTAGACCTATGCTGTCAGATATACCCACTGAAAAAAATTCAGCCCAGCGTCCTGCTGTACTTAATTCATATGCCTTTGGTAAGAACAAGGGTGAGGTGCATGTTCCACAAATGTGTGCTATGCAGAAAATGTCCTTGCAAAGCAGATTTGTTGACCTTTATAACCATTGCTAAACGTAAGTAGCATGTGTGAACTGTGAAGTAAGTTTTGCTTTGCAAATGTATATGTAGGTAACAGTGGGTAGGGAGTAATAGAGGCCTATGTAAGGAAAAGACACAAAAATCGGGACTGTCCCTATAAAATCAGGACATCTGGTCACTCTACCCCTGTCCATCTGTAATGTGCTCCTTTGCTGAGGGATGAAGGGGATTTACACAGAGCTTGCTACTCTGGCTTTGTACCAACAAGGGTTTTTCCCCCATCTTCCCCTAAGTGGTAGTTTTAAGTCTCTTTTGTGCCACTTAAGTGGCGCAAAGCAATTTCACCTATGCTGACATCTGACTCTGGGCATATTCAGCTTTGAAAGATGACAAATGAGAGCTTATATTATAGCTATCTAGTAAAGAGTGAAAGTTTAGAGCAGAGGCTCTCAACCTTTCAGACTCCTTTCAGGAGTCGAATTTGTCTCATGTACCCCCAAGTTACACCTCACTTAAAAACTACTTGCTTACACAATCAGACATAAAAATACAAACTGTCACAGCCCACTGTTACTGAAAAATGGCTTAATTTCTCTTTTTTACCATATAATTATAAACAAATTGGAATATAAATATTGTAATTACATTTCAGTATGTAGAGCAGTACAAACACATCATTGAAATTTTAGTTTGTACTGACTTCACTAGTGCTTCTTATGTAGCCTGTTGTAAAACCAGGCGAATATCTAGATGAATTGATGTACCCCCTGGAAGACCGCTGTGTACCCCAGGGTACATGTATCCCTGTTTGAGAACCACTGGTTTAGAGAAGGTATATCAAGAGCTCCTGTTTACCCTCCCTCATAACAACAACAACAACAACAACAAAACCCCCCAATGAAATGAAGAGAATAAATTTAGAGCTGACAAACCTACTTTTTAAACGCAATACATATTTAATGCATATGCTCCAGGCTACTGAGACCAAGAGTTTAGCTACTCTCAGATTTGTTGGATTATTATTCGATTCCATTTCTAGCGACACACAAAAACAGAAAAGACATGATCCCTGCCTTGAGGCTCTCACAAACATATAGGATATCCAACATAAGGAAAAGGTCTGACAAGGTAGTGAAGCAAGGGAATAATGGTGAGTAACATCAGTAACACTACACAGTTACTTAGCAAAGGCACAAGCGCAGCATCATGAATTTATAAAGGGTTTTTGCCCTTTATAAGTATATCCACTGCACATTAGATATCATAAAATTATATTAAGGATAAAAGTTCTCTTGCTTACTAAAAGACTGGAATTAGAAAGAAACTTCCACAAGTTTCTCAATAATTGTCCATTTGGGTTTTTTTGTACTTCTAAAGTATCTGGTGTTGGCCAGTGTTGGAGAGCATGAAGTGGACAAGCAGGATCATTCATCTCATCTGGTGTGTCAATTCCTAAATAATAGAAATTGGTTGTTTCAGAAAATATTGCCACTCTCCATCTAATAATAGACCATTTGGCCCAATATTAGTACAAGATTTATAAGTTGCTCTGTTCCTGCCACCCCATGTGCTTCTTATTTTCTTTTCATTTGAATTAATTTCAGTTAACCTTTCTCATGCCATTTTAATGTAGGGATTCATATGGAAATGAACATCTGAGACATGGTATCTATTGCCAGTTTTCTCTGAGCACTGAATTGTTAACTGTTGTCAGTGTTTTTCTTGGCATAGCCTCTCCTCCTGTAGACCATGGTAGCTGGGAGAGTTACAGTCATAAATTTACCAGCTGTAGAATGTGAACCAGTCTTTGTTTCAATCTGGAGAGCAATCAGCATTGCCTTTAGTGTCCAGAAACACCCTAGGATACATGTGTAACGGTTTGGCTTTGTGTTTTATTTTGGTTTTTTTAATGAATAAATCATGGGAGAACTTCTGATAGAAACTGGCACAGAAAAGGTAATGATGCTCATGGCCAGTGGAATACTTACCAACTGTTACATAATGTGAATGAGGGTTCTGAAAAGAATGTTGAGGAGCTAATACCGAAGAGTGCATGTCATAGGTAAAAGTGGGAGGCATTCCTGCAAATCATTTTTCTCCCATTTAAAGCTGAAAAATGTCTTCCTGAGTGCTCTGCCAAGATGCTAGTCTTCCATGTTAGGGACACGATTTGGGTGAGGCAATATCTTTTCTTGGACCAACTTCTGTTGGTGAGAGAGACAAGCTTCTGAGCCACACAGAGCTCTTCTTTACATTGGCAACCTGCTGCAGATCTTTCCTTATGTAAGCGACAGCCATGTTGCAGAATGTTACTCAAAGTCATTTCTGCTTGCAGCCAAGGCTCTTCAGACCAACATTCATGTGTTATTCCATGAACACCTACCTCCCCTTGGTTTGCATTTGTGCATTTGTGCTAAATGAAATAGCTCTGCTGAGTACGTGAGCAACAGAAATGTTTTCTGCCAAATGAATGTTTGACATAAATTAACTCTGATTTTTTTAAAAAATGTGGAATTTCAGGCTGCAAACCCCACATTTATTTTCACTTTCATTTTCTATCAGTGTCACTTTTTTTTTTTAGATTAGTGCGATGGACTGGAACAAGATGAACTGTGCTGTAATCATGCTGTTTCTTATAGCCAAACTTCATGGAAATCAGCCGAGTTGTGTGGAAGGTGGGAGAAATTGGGCTGCTGCATGAAACTCACTTTTCACAGAGCCCCAACTCTGCGGAGTCTGTACTCCAAACATTTCCATGTGTTTTTGTTATGGGTTCTTCCGAGAACTACTTCCGAGAACTACTTCCAACCATTCTCTAGGAAAGAAGTTGAAAAGGAACTGAATTTAATCAATCAGTGAAACCAGGGAAAGCCTGCAGCTTTGATAATGTATGACCAGAAAGATTACAACACATTAGCAAGAAAAAGCCAATGGTGGGTTGTCTGTCTTCATCTACTGTGTCATATAGGATAATATGATAGTCAAGATATTCTTAAGGTGATAATTTTACTAAAGTAAGATAAAGGTCACTCTTTAGTAGCCAGCTATCACCTCATATCAGTCCTCAGTTATAGCTACAAACTGCTGGAGCAAATGAACCTGTAGAGTATTATACCCATAAGAGAAGAACTTTTGAGAAGTGATTAGATGGGTTTCCAAACACAATAAAGGACCTGTGAGCAAGTGTTAGCACTTACTAAGCACATTAAGAATGGATTTCAAGAGAAGGAAATGAGTGCCCTTTTTCGACCTTACAGTAGCCTGACACACCTTTTGGTACACTTGTCTGCTGTATGAAATGTCGAGGGTTCTGCCTCCCTGCGTTGTCATGGCAACTGAGTTAATATTCCAATGTAGATTTTTTTTTCAGGTGGCTATGGGACACAGCATTAGCACCTGGACATTCTAGAGGAATGGATTCCCATACAGTACCAACTTTATTTAATATATCCACCAATGGCCTACCAGAAATGGTTCATGCATACAGATGACATCTGCTTGGATTCAAGGGACCAGGACTTCCAAAACTTTGAAGAGATATGGCTGCTTTATGTAGGTGACTATGGCAAGAATTGGAAACTGAAATCCAGGTATATTAAAGACTGTCAAAACGCTTTCACTTACACAGGCTCAGAGCCAATTTGAGCTTAACAACTCTTTTGAATGGTCAGGGGTTGACATGTGATTCAAAGACAGTGTCAAACTGTATCTAGGGGTCATCCTAGATTGCACACTTTCATACAAATATTTCATTAAAATAGCTCAGAAGAAACTAGCTCCTGAACAAAGTGGTAGGGTCCACTTGGGGAGCCAGGGCACAGACACTGTGTAGTTTGGGGCCTGCTTTCTGCAATTCAGTTTGCAAATGCTGCACCCCAGTTGGGTTAAATTCTGCCCACACTAGACTAATAGACACACAGCATTCTCATACTATTAGAATGATCACAGTCACATTGAAGCCTACAAAACTCGACTAACCAATATTCTTCCACCTAACATCTGATATTAAAATGAAACCAACAAATTGAAGCAAAGGTACAGAAAATGCTACCATTCAGGAATATATGGGATGTACCTGGACAGTAACTGCCTAGCAGAAATCATATGTGGACAGTGCTGTACACCTTCCATCCAGGTGATAACATCATCAACTCACAATGGTGGACAGAAGTACCAGGAACTCCTACATCATCATCAGACTGGATGAATGCCTACCTGGCTTTGGGCTCCAATGTTGCCTTTGGAGCCAGCCTAACATGTTCAGGTATGGTGTGGTTCACTGCACCAAGACCAGCTATGTCTGCAGCATCTGGGACAGCCCTCCATGCATCTCTACTGGATGGCTGTTGTTTTTGTGCTGGGCTCCCAGGAGGACTGTTTGAGCTGAACTCTGCTGATTCAGAGGCCATTGATTGGCTCAAGACCATTTAACTGGGTTTTTTATGTTTTAAATCTTATGCTGGCCACATGCAAACATGTATACTTCATGGCAGATAACAGAGCAGAAGTTATTGCATTATCAGCATTATCTTCCATTCTGTTCCACTCTGCAAAGTGAACCAACCCTCTGAGTTTTCTGGGGAAGCTGAGGATGAGTAGGGGTCATGTCATGGGTGAAGAATATGGAGGAGTTAGGTCTCGATTTGGGGCAACTGGGCATCTAAGTGAATGCTCCTATCTTTGTCTCATGTTATGGTACTTGTGACATCTATGGATTAGTGGATTCCACGCACCTATTTTGTGAGGAAGGAAATTCCCACATACTCTGGAATGATATGATGGATGCTCCAGGCTGAAACTCTGTGTTTACTGGTCCCCACGTGGATTTCTTCTGAGTAGTGAGTGGTCTGGCTCCATACAAAAATTTACCATATAATATATTGTATGTTAGAAGAAACTTGAGGCGTAAATATTAATCCCTTCTCATCCTAAACTGTTTAGAAAATTTAGAGATTCTTTGGTTGCATAGCGATATTATACATCCTCAGTATTGTTACAGTTCATGGACTACTCTGACAATAGCACAAAATAAAAGGTAGATCTTATATGATGACATGTTGAACTCCAAGTGATGAAAGTTGCAGAGAGAGAGGGAACATTTTGAAATACTTGCTGAACTCATCACAGAATAGATCATTGTATTTTAAGTTTTGGGGCACTGTTTGGTTCAGTTCATCAGGAATTTCATTCCCAGTGTTGGATGTTTGATGTCTCTAATAAGGCACCAAAAACCTGACGTGCACTTTTCAATAGAGGTAGTCTCTCTGTATAATAATGTTTGGAAAGCAAATGTTGAGTTAATGTGTGGTTAAACACTTTTTCAAAACAGAAAATGTTCTTCCTTGCAAGATAGCAATCCTGAGAAAGTGAAGTGTACTTTGGGTTTTAGAATCCATGCAGACATCGTTTGTAAGTAATTATTTAGATTTTACAGATACTTCAGGAACGCTTTTAACTTGTGGGTTGGCTAGTCCAGTATGTGCCAGATGTTTTTATAAGTAGTTTTCTGTGCATTTTTACTTCCCTCTTTCTCCCACTGTTTTTCTTTAAGTGACCAAAATTCTCTCAAATTGCAACTTCAGCTATTTTTGTAAAAACAGGTATTGTGGTGTTGGTACACTGAAAGGATGTTTACATTAAAGGAATGCATGGTTTGCGTGATGGCACATAATACTGTGGGTTGAGAGTCTGACTGCAATCTTGCCTTTTGGTTTTGTAACATCATTCATTTTCATTATGTGTGTGTGTGTGTGTGTGTGCGCGCGCGTAGGGAATGGATTACAGGCAGAGCCAGCACTGCTCACTGCCCTATACACTGTGAAGAAGATCGGAGGGTTTGCTGTGGTGACCATATCTAGCACATTATGCTAGCCAATGCCAGCATGACTGTAGGTCTTGGGCATGCAGTGGTTGGTGAGATTCTGGCTCTAGGTCCAGGTTAGATCCTCAGTCAAGACAAGATCTGCTCCTAACGCAAAGGAAAGCAATGGTGGCTGTACATTGACTTTATGCTCCCCTAATCGTGAGGCAGTTTGACACTTTATTCAAATTAAAGCAGCTTTAGGCTTTCCTTAATTTGTGCCCTCTGCAGTTGTTTCCAAAGGGCCATTCTGACAGTGAGGATTACCAGATCAGAAGGGCAAACAAGCCTCATCCCTGATAGTTCGCACGTGTTGGGGTTATTAGAGAGAGCACAGACATAGCTATACTGGTCATAGACCATCAGGGGAATCCTGGCACGGCTGGCTAAATCAACTTTGTTGTTTTTCTTCTGCTGGTGATAAGTGCAAAGCAGCCTGCAGCCAATGTCAACATCTGGCCCTATTGTTTTAATTGTTTAAATCTTGTTTCTCATTGAATAAACCAGTTCTTCATTGCTGGCCCCTGCTGAGTCCTAAGAAATCCATTTGGGTACTACTGGGAACTTTCCTAGTGTCACAGTCATGTGTTATATAAAATTGCATAAGAGAAAAAGAACAGGCAGAAATGACTGTCTGTAGTAAGTACTTTAGAATAATCTTCAGGGAGGATATTCAAGAGTATTTTTGGATCTGATGGATACGTTTAATCCTGTCCTTTAAAAAATAAAAAAAACACCACCATATAAGAGCTAGGTATTATTATTATTTACTATTTGTTGTACACATTCTCAGTATTTTTGTAGATTTACACACTTCCATTGTATATTTCCATGCAGCAGTTTCTGCATTGTATATCCATCTCTAATGTGTTTTTAGGCGTATTCTTCAAATATAATGAATCAAGAAGTAACACTGTACTTTAAAATGTATATTTATTGCTATTTTTTTTAAACATAAACATCTTCTGATTTTCCACTGATTTGGGTGTCCAAAGATAGGTTTCCATTGCATATTTTTGTGGTTCTGTTTCATCAACAGACGCATGTCATCATTCCAGGCTGACCCAGTGACCTATGCTTGCAGGCAGGCATGGTGTTGCGGGTGAACACTTACTTGATTTTTCCCTCACCCCATGTTATCAACATGTCCAGACAAATCTCTTCATGATAAAGAGCACTCTTTTTTTGGAGGACCTCTTTTATTAACAGAATAATCAATGTAGAAATCAATAACACTTTCATCCCAACATGTTAGCTGGGTGATCAAATCATTCTTAGTCCATCTGTCCCCAACTTGAGTCTTGTCCTTTGATCTTTCCAGGCCCTCCGAATATGTTCTCTCTTCCAGTTTTTGTCCTTGGTGTTAGGCATCTTGAACCTACCAGAGGAAGATCCTTCTCTGGAGTCAGAGATCTGGAAGGTTTATCCACTATGACTCTCTTCCAGGGATTAGGGTCATCCTTGAAAGGCAAGGCCTCCAGCCAGCATCAGGGAGATCTTTAGCTGATACTAGGCCCTCTTGGATGCCTGCTGACTGCAGTCCACCATCTGTGAAGCTCCCATCTCTAGGAGGATGTCTTTAAGGCTGCCTGTTCTGGTGGGTTTCCCCAAGAGCTCATACTCCTAGCCTTCTGCTCAGGCCTCTGACTCAGATGTCTCTTGGGAGCTCTTCTCCACAGGAGCTTCCTGTCTCTTCTCTAACTAAGCTTATGTAATCTTTATTTGCAGTCTTCATAAGGTAGTCAGTCAGAGGGAGATGGGCTGCAACTTCCCATATAGGGCAGCTGCCCAGAGACAGTGCCTTATAAGGATGGATAGCAAATTTACTTATATCAGGTGCATTTACTCTAAAGTAGTTTATTACCTTAGTTAAAGGTGATGATGTGTTCAGCTCATCAGGAATACAAATGATTAATTGCCGTATTTGTAAGTATTGATCAGAAAATATTTTTCCTTACGGAAAATTTCAGCAAAAGTAACTTTTTTTGCCAAAACTGCTGACAACTAAATGTCTTCAGTTTTATGATAAAGAATAAAAAAAGAGGAAAGCAAAAACTTTCCACAAACAAGTTAGTGACAAATGCAAATTTTAATGGGAGGGGAGGGGAACTTTCAAAGGAAAACTTTCAGCCTAGTCTAATATTTATAAAACAGATGATCAGGAAAAGAAAATTGGATCTTGAGTAACTGAAAAGATTAGAAACAATTCTATTTAAAATTATCAGCTATACAATTAATCCTGCTTACCTTCCATTTCTTTTATATATATACAAAAAATCCTTATAAAAACAAACAACCCATGCACACGTACACACTATGCTAAAGGAACATGATTAAGGTTGCAACATCAAGTACGCAAAAGTTAGGAACTAGCAGAATTAAGCTGATGTGCAAACTTAATTTCATCATTGTGTGTATGGTATAATACAGTCTTTAATTACATGATCACAGACTCTTCCCCCCCCCCCTCAAAATCTGCTCAGAAGACAGAATTAATAATTTCGTCATAGAAAAGCCTATGATACTCATCACTGTACTGTCTGAGGGACTCCCAAACATTAATGAAATTATTTCAACACTCCTGCGAGGTGAGAGTGGTATTTCTCAGTGTTCCCTCCTCACTCTGAACTCTAGGGTACAGATATGGGGACCTGCATGAAAGACCCTCTAAGCTTATTTCTACCAGCTTAGGTTAAAAACTTCCAGAAGGCACAAATCCTTTTGTTTTTGGACGGTCGCTGCCTCCACCAAGTGATTTAGGGAAATAATTAGGGAAAGGACCACTTGGAGTTCCTATTCTCCCACCCCCCCCCCACCACCACCAAAAAAAAATATCCTCCAAGCCCTATACCCCTTTCCTGGAAGGCTTGAGAAAATACCCTCACCACTTGTTAAAGGTGAGCCAGATCCAAACCCCTGGATCTTTAAAACAATGGAAAAAATCAGTCAAATTCTTAAAAGAAGGATTTTATTTAAAGAAAAGAATCACCTATGTAAAATCAGGATGGTAGAAAACTTTACAGAATAACAAAAGATGAAAAAATACAGAGGAACCTCCTCTAGCTTTAGTTTCAAAGTTACAGGAAAACAAAACAGGGATAAATCTCCCTCTAGCAAAGGGAAAATTCACAAGTGAAAAACAAAAGATAACTAACACATCTTACCTGGCTGTACTTATCATTTTTGTAATATGAAAGACTGGTTTAGAATTATTTGGAGGAAATGAATTGTTGTCTGGTCCCTCTCAGTTCCAAGAGCGAACGAACACACAAACAAAGAGCTCAGAACAAAGCCTCTCCCCCCATCCAGATTTGAAAGTATCTTTTGTCCCCATTGGTTCTTTTGGTCAGATTCCAACCAGGTTATCTGAACTTCTTAAACCATTACAGGTAAGGAGGAATTCTAGGCTACCCTTCTATATGGTTATTACAGTATTGTCCGCATTTTACTGATGGGGAAGTGAGGCACGAAGAGGTTAAGGTCAAAAATATCATCCACTAATTAGAGGGTAGGTTTTCACTACCTGCTGGATTGGTGGGTAGTGATTTAATCTTTTGGTGATCGATTTATCGCGTCTCATTAAGATGTGATAAATCAGTCACGAAAGGTGCTCCCGTCGACTCTGGAACTCCAGCTCGCTGAGAGGCGCAAGCTGGAGTCGACGGGCGAGCCACTGCTGACCGCTGCACCATGAGGACGGCAGGTAAGTTGGCTGAAGATGCGCCGACTTCAGCTACGTTATGCACATAACTGAAGTTGCATCTCTTTGGTTGATCCCTCCCCCTACTGTAGACCAGCCCTTAGATGCCCAATTTGGGATGTTTAGGACCTGGTTTTTCATATAACACTTTGTTTAAAGGACAGCTCTCATTGACTCCAGTTGCAGCTGTGAGTGCTCAGCACTTCTGCAAATTGGATCTCAGGATATCAAGTCAGGCACTCAGAAAATAAAGAACTGGCAATTAGGGACCACCAGGGAAACGTTTGGCTTAAAGTGCCTTGCCCATAATCACAAAGGAATTCTGTGCAATAGCCAGAATAGAATCCACTTCCCCAGGGCAGCATTCAACTGACTTAATCATGAGATCATTCTCTCCTTCCTCTAAGCCCCTGCTTCATTCATTACACACCTTCCAACTTCTGCATCAAATGAAGCAGAGGTCCTCCAAACAGCATCTTTTCACTACACAACCCTGGTTCATCTCCAGAGCAGATCTACTCTTTGCACTGAAAAAATAGTTTGTGATCCTATAAGTAAAGATTTTGTTGCAATACATATGTGAAAGCAGCCTTAATTCTGGCATTTCCTAACTTCTGAGTGCTTGACTTTGCAACCTTAATAATGTTCTTTTTTCATATTTTTCTATGTAATTTCTTAGGTTTTTAACAAAGCAAACAAAAAAACCCCCAACAAATTGCATTATGTAGTATCATATGATACTCACTTTGTTGAAGACTTGCAATCTACCACACGGATCTCTGCCACTTAAACTCATAGAGTAACTGGTAGCAGTAATAGGTTCTCATCTTCTATGTGGACCAGCAGTAGAGTTTGATTTGCCAGTGGGTTTCACAAATGTTTGCTGACAGCATGGGGAATAGTGAGACACGGCAATCCTCCATTCCAGGCTCTGGAGGGAAGTGTGCTCTAGGGGGCACAGATTCTTCTGCCCATTTCCCATACCACCTAATGTGTCCCTGTCCTACCTTTTCCTCACAGGCGCCGACCTACCAATGTGCCTGGGAGAGTGCTTGGCTCTTGCCTCTGCCCCTGGCCCTGCCCCCACTCCACTCTTTCCCCCAGGGCTTCACCCTGATCTGCCTCTTCCACCCTGCTCCACCCACATCCTGCTTCTTCCCAGCCTGTTACGCCCCCTCCCCTGAGTCTGCTGCATCCTTGCTCCTCCCCCTCAGAGCCTCCTGCACATTGTGAAACAGCTGATCACAGCTGGCATGGGGAGGAAGGCGGGAGATGCTAATTGATTGGTGGGGCCTGCCATCAGGCAGGAGTTGCTGGAGGCGGGGGAAGAGGGAGAACTGATGCGGGGCTGTCGGTGGGTGCTCAGCACCCTGCATTTTTTCCCTGTGGCTACTTCAGCCCTAGAGCACCCAGAGAGTCAGTGCCTATGGTTTTCCGCATCCCTTGCTTCTGATCCTAGCCAGTCCCAGTCTCCTTGCTCAGTCAGTCCCAATTTCCCTCTCTCTCTCCCTCTCCCTCCCTGTTAGCATCCTTCTTTTTTGCCTCCCATTTCCTCCCCTCTCCTCCAGGATTCTTTTACCCATCCACCCCTCTCACCACACGTGTGGCTTATTCTCTCTGCATTCAAATCAGACACCTTCCGCCTTCACCCTACCTGGGATCAGCACCAAGGTGTCATTGAATGATCAGGGGAGACCGTCTCCTCTCTCTGCAGCAACCCAAACCTTCAGTTGCAGGGAAAGTCCTGCTCGGCCCTGGGATGAAGCATGCCCAACGCTCAGGAAATATTCAGGGAATTTTGCTGCTAACCTCTAAGAAGTCTCTAATGAGCATGTGCAAATGGCAATAACTTGGCTAAATTAGGGCAGATTTCATTGGGGGTGGCAAAACGCACATTTCTGACACACAAGCCATCATGCTGCTAAATGCCAGGTATCTGCTCCACATCATGGGAGCGCTGGAACTTTTCAAATAGAAGGTCTCTGGAATTTTTTAACATGAGCAAAATGCAATGTTTTTCCCTTAGCCTCATTCTCAAAAATGGCTGAACAATTGTTGCTAGAACGTCAATAAGTAAATAAATAGTCTAAGGCAGACACCCAGCATGGAAAACTTCAAATGCCAAACTAAAGTATGGCAAGGTTATAAGCATCCCAGTTCTGGGTCTTATAGTGGAAAGTATCTGGCAGCCTTAATAACAGATGGTACAATATGTTTGTGTCTGTGTGTATCATGCTTTGTTCATTTCAAGCAAGAAATAGTTTATTCTAATCGGAGAGAAAGAACTGTCCTGGAAAGTTAAACCTGTAATTTTATTGCCACTGATTTGTAAATCATAATGTGAATATAATAAATATAAACTATTTTTATTTAGTTTCTTATGGGTATTGAATGTGTGTTAAATGATAGGGAGTCCATCTAAACTTACATACGCTTTGCCAGCAGTAAGCTAATGCCCAGACCCACCAATTTAATTCCACACACTGGAATCCTGTTAAATCGATCTAATAATTTAATCTGTTTATGCTGCATGCTACAAATGGTTTTAGTAAACAGCTGTTTCCTTATTTCACATAATTATCAAAATCACCTGTTTTAAAAAAATTCTCGTTTGAAGTTTAAAATCTAAAAAAGTTGAAATCCCAGTGTTATAGTTTCAAAACAAAAAATCATGCACCCTTTCAAACACACATACACAATCTGTTTATTTTAAACTGAGCCTATTTTACCTCATTTAAGATATATTTACATAGCATCTGGGAACGAGCTTCCCACCCAGGGTCCACACTAGTAGGGCTTGTGCCGATATGCTAAAAATGGTGGTATAAACCTTCTGGCTTGTGCTGAGGGCCTGGTGGGAGGCGGAGGACTTTAGAGCCTGAGCTCCAGCCCAAGTTGCACTATCAAAATAATTTCTACACCGCTATTTTCAGGCAAGCCCTTAGAGACAATAGATCTAGATGCTCCTGGTAAAAACAACACTTTTCAAAGTATGGCTGCAGTTTAATGGCCAAATTCTCACTTTTATACCTTCAGGGACAAATGTAGCCCTCTCACATCCACAGCTGCCCAGAGCCTCAGTGCATAGAAATTGGTGTAGTTTCACTGCATGGGGCCAGAGACAAAGGCATGCATGGCTCTTTCACTCCCCAGCTACAGGGATACTGCATCTCTGCATTGCACCTCAGCTTGGGAAAGGATTTCTCATTCATGCATCTTCCTAGTGTCTTCCTGGCTTTTTTCACTGGGTGATTGGGTCTGGATTTTGGCTTAAGGGTTCTTCCCTACTCCCACAAAGGAGTTCTGTAGGATTGCACCCTAGAAGCAACACTCATCAGTTAAATTGCAGGACACCTAAAATAGAAAATGTGATTTTGATGATATATTTCTTATTTGTGTTGTAGTAATACCTAGGAGCCCCAGTTAACCAGGAACACGTTTTGCTAGACTCTGTACAAATGCAGAACAAAAAGATGAACCCTGCACAAAGAGTTTATAAGCTAAGTATAATACTAGATATACCAGGTGGATTCAGATGGACAGATGAGGAGAAAAGTGTTTTGGAATTGTGTTAATGTGATAGTGACATAAGCTTCACATATGGATGTGAAAGTCATAGCATGTCTTTTTTTATCCCCCAAAATAAAAAAGCAGCTATGGCAACCCTAACATAATTATTCTTGTCTTCAGAAATGTGTCGTCAATTCTATATGGTCAACTAATGTTTCAAATCCCTAACCTATTTTTTGGCTCTCCTACAAAGCAACCTGTTAAATGATCTAGCCCATTTTTTTTTTTACATATTTTTTTAAATCATTCCAGTTGATGTTGATTGTCTCAAATTTCACCCCAGAACATGTTTATGGCTTTGTTACAAACTCCTGACAATAGTGCATGTTAATAGAAAAATTTGCCTTTAAGACAAACTCATGAGTTTCACCAAATGAATGGTGCCAGGCTAACTAGGGATCAAGGTTTTGCCAATTCATTGTCCAATACGATTCTTGCAGGGGGAAAAGTTGATTGTTAAGGACATATGCTCTACATGCTTTCGTGTCCGTTCTGGTTTTAAACTTCTTCAACAAGGCCTTTTTGGGAATGAAGAACACAATGCATAGGCTGTTAGCAATATATGACCATGTTTGAATGGAGTCCTTAATGAGTGTAGAAAAACTGCAGTCAATCTATAAATCCTTTCCATTCTTTTTGTTGTGCAGGTGTCCCTAAGTATTACAGTACAGACTTTGGCCTCCTCGTCTTAACTCCTGTTTTAAATCCCATTTCTCATAATATCACATTTCATTCTGCATTTTGTAAAATCCTACAGGCATTTGATTTTGTTTAGTAAAAGGAACTCTGAGCAACAGCACACACAACTTTGACATAGCAGACTTTCATGTTTGTTTTCTGGAATGTGATTTGCAGAGGAGATTGCAACTGGATCCATAGCAGTGTATTATATTGAGAACTAACTAACTAGTGTGTTAAAATAACATTTTAAATCTATCCTAGTATAGCTGATTGGATCCAATGGAACTGAATTTTAAGCCTCAATAAGACACATTTTGTGGTGGCTTTATTTCTAGAAGAATCTCACTAAGTGTGCATTGAAATGGTCCATTCACACAGTTATTTCACAGGAACAGATCAGATCCATTTTAACAGTGAATCCTGCAAATCTGATGTTATGTGTGTCCAGTAAATCTCTATCTATGTGTTACAAGTACAATCTTATTGAGAAATTTACTTCTTAACATCTACAAAGGTTTCACTTCCTGTGGTGCTGAACATATTGTATTACATGGTGATATACCATTCAATTCTATAGCATTGAAATAGCAGCACAGGAAATATGTCAGTGCTCTACTAATAAAGGGGCTAATGTAATCTACTGACTGTCTTGCAAGCCTCTCGTGGACACTTCAGCCTTTTCTCTGCTACAGTACCACATGAAAGCACTGGCCAAAACAGTTTCAAGATACTCAGCTGTCATGGAATGCATGTTTGCAGTGTTGTTGTAGTGATGTTGGTTCCAGGGTATGAGAAATGCAGAGTGGGTGACCAGCTTCTGTTGGTGAAAGAGACAAACTTCCTTCTCTGTGAAGCTTGAAACCTTGTCTCTTTCGCCAACAGAAGTCGGTCCAATAAGAGAGATGATCTCACCCACTTTGTGTGTCTGATATAATGCATGATCACTCCGGTTAAATACCGTAAGAGTGTAATAGCTGAGAAATTCACAGGTCAGGAAGACTGAAACATTTTCTTTTCTTTTTTCTTTTGCAAATAAGTCTTCATGAACTTTCTTCTGGAAGGTACATAATCAGTTGGGTTTAAGTCTATTTGATTCCAGAGGTAACAAAAGGACTTAAGTCTTGAGGGGATGACTGCCCTGCAGCTGGGAGGTATGCCTCTCAGCCTGTATAGATGGACTCATGCTAGCCCAAGCTGCCACCAGTGACACAACATCCACACTGCTATTTTAGCACACTGGCTCGAGCAGCTTTGCACCATGTGTAGTCATTCATATCACACGTGAAAAGTGGGTGTTAAAAGTGAACATTCTTAATTCTTAGCACTTTGTACCTGATTTTCACAAACAAGGTATGAGGCAGTGGAAAATCCGGTCCAATTAGACTTTTGCCTGAGTTGAAAACTGTAGTATTTGACCCTGTGTGTGTGCACTAATGGGTAAAAGTCCTGTAGACAATTATGTATTTATTTCATACACACAGCATTGATTCGTAGCAGTGATGCTAGAGGTATTTTGGTGACCCCAAAAATACTGGAATGATACCCAGTTACCAGTTACACCTCAGAAAGATAGAGGTACTATTTTTGATAGACCCTAACAGATACATCAGGGTTTTTTGTTTTTGTTTTTGTTTGTTTGTGTTTTGACTCATACAGTCCAGGCACTGAGCTGGTAATCTAGCCTACTCATCTGTATCCTGTGTGTTCCCAGAATCCATTGCAGACATTAAACTGAAAATAGTTCTAGATGTGTGTCCTTTTAAAAAGTCACTTAATCTCAAAACTATCTTTTTAAAATATGCTAACTTGATGCTTGGCAGCGTCACACTGTACACTTTGAAATAATTAAGCTTATATCCTGTTGGTAGTAGTTAAAAAGTGTCAGAAGTCAATGCAGCAGCTTAAATAAACCAGTCATTGTATCAACTAAAAACAAGTCTAATTCTGTTAACAAAATAAATCAAATTCAGACCCAGCATTCAAACCCATAGAGGTAATAGTCCCCAGACAAAACAGTTTAAATCTGCATAGTGCTGCGTATTGTGTACTTTCCATTAAATTTATTTGAGCTATCCAGGTATTTAGGCACAGGAAGTGGGAGTCCTAAGGAAAGACCTGGCACTGTCTCTCAAGTTAGTTCTTAATGATTAAACTTGCTTTTGTGAAAAGTAGTAAAAGGAAAATGACACACAGCTTGTATATATTCCTGAATACTGTATGCGTCATGGGTCTCCAATAGTTATGCAATTTTATAGCTCATTAAAGTTTCAAAATAGAGGCCTAAAAAGATTAAGAGGTATTTAAAGGATCTGGGTAAAGAAAACATTTTGTTAAATATTATATATTTTGTTAAATATTATATTTTACTTTTCTTATCTTTTAAAGTAAATATAGCACTCCTGAAAAATGTCAAAATATTGAAAGAATGAAATTCAGTTTTCATAGTACTGCTATATCGTTGGGCTGCAGGCTTTTCAGTACTACCCACCTATGTCTCAGTTGTGATTAAGGGATAAGAGTGGGTGGGAATGTAATTCTACTCCAGGACCATGCAGTAGTTTTTCTCCCTACTATGAATATCACCCAGGGTGATGTTGAGACTGTGTTTGTACACATCTGTCCTCTTGGAACTGGACTGAGAGCCATCATATTTTAGTGTTGATTCTATGGCAGTTCACTCTCGCCACTAAATAACTTTTGGATCTACAAAATGACTTTTGATCAGCCAAACAATGTGCTGGAATATTTGCACAAGAGCACGCTACTAGGAATGAATCACTTATACTGTAATTACATGGCACCAAGGCATTCTGTCACAGCTGTGCAAATTACCGTTTCACTCTGGGAGGTGTACTCTCCAATGTTTTTAAAAAAATGGTGACCAGTTAACTTAATATTTCAAGCCAATGCAGAATTAGAACTAACAAATGTTTCCTTTCTTTTTTCAATCCATACAGTGTAAAGGGAGCCGATGCTGGAAACGTGATCAGAGTGTTTATACCAGACATCGGGATGTTCATTGCTAGCTTGACCATATGGCTTGTCTGCAGAAACCTTGTGCTGAAGCCAGTGACAGAGGATGCAGCACAGTACAACACACAATTTGAAAATGAAGAAATGGTATTAGATGCACATTTATACCTGTATAATCTTTATTATTTTATTTATTAGTTATTGCGTATTTGTATTAGAATACAGTGGTACTTAAGAGCCATCATCATGAATCTCATTGTGCTTACTATCCTTAATCCTACAGGGTTGGATATCAATACCCTTTCATGTGCTGAATTGTGTCTAACTCCGTGATCAATCTCACTGATATGATTTTACTGCCTGATGTGGAATAAACCCTATTCAACATGAGGAAGGGTATCAGAATTTGGTGCTTAACACAGAGAATCTCTCATGTGGTGTGTTTAACTTAATTCAGGAGTGATGGAGTAATATGTGACCTTAACAATGTCTAATTATGAAAAAAATCTTAATTTTATCAGATCTTTTTACATGTAATTTTTATTTCAGAAGGTGGATCATTATCTTTGTTTTTTACACTGCTTACATCATGCAATTCCATGCTCTGAAAACAGAGAGAGCACTGAGAATACATAGGAATTATTCTGTGTAAATGACTATCTGCCAATGCACAGAACAAAACAGTCCCCATTCCAAAGAGTTTATAATGTAAATATAAGATAAGCATAAGAGGCAACATAGGAGACAGAAATATAAGGAAATAATTAAACAGTATTGGTCAGTGTGACTTTTAGTTAATACTGTGTTTTGAGGGCCTTGCCTGAGCTAAATTTGGAAAATATCTCACAAATGTATTTTCCAAAGTTTGAGGGTACTCAGTACTGGTGGGAGGGGGGGTGTTCAGAGTCACGACTAGGTATTTTGCAAAATTGCTTGAGATTGCAACGTTTGTCTGTATTTCCAAAAGCCTAATGTCCACCACCAGCAGTATCTGAACAGGAAGATACCTCATGCACTATGCTTTTTGATAAGAGATTGTTAAATTTGTGAATAATTTTGTTACCTTTGCCTACTCTGGGTACATAGTGGTGTCATGGGAGCAAAGGATGGCAGAAAAGCTTAAAGCAGAAATTTCCCCTAAAGCTCGAGAAACAAATTGACCAAGAAGTAAAAATATTGGGAGTCTGTACATCGCTGTGCTGGCTGCGGGGAGTCTGATGCATAAATGGAATGTATCACTGAGTGTCTGAGTTTGCAAGGATTTTGAAGAATTCATAATTTTTGCACATTGGCCCCATTTATATTGATGTTAATCAATATTTTGGATTTATGCTTTGGATGAGTGTGTCGGAACAGGAAACCTAAATAAATAAATACACCAGTTCTTCAACACTGCACTGGTTTACAGACTACCATGTTTTAGGAAGCACACTGGACCGAGTCTTTAATTAGTCTAAATTGTTGTATATCACCCTTCAAATAAAAGCATCTGAAAAAGCGATAAGTCTATCACAGTGCCACAAAGCGAACAGTCTGGAGGTTTATTGTACCAGCACGTGACGCAAATTCCAGAGCTGAGGAACTTCTGCCAGGAATCCCTGTCCCCCGTCTCCCGACATCAGCTGTTGTCCCCAGCTACACAGTGCCTGAGGAGATAGGAAGCCTTTTAGATTACTAGGTTCCAAGCTACAGAGGGCTTTATAAATCAAAAAATCAACACCTTGAACTGCACTCAGAAGCAAATAGTATGCCCTGCAGCTTTACCTATTTAGGGCAGGTAGTCATTTACATAGAACAGTTCCCATGTGCTCTCAGTGCTCTCTCTGTTTTGGGGCATGGAATTACATGAAGGTAAGCAGTGTAAAAAATGAAGATAACACATCTACCTTCTGTAATAAAATGTACATATACAAAGATTTGATAAAATTCAGGTATTTTTCATAATCATATGTTGTTAAGGTCACACTTCACCCAATCACTCCTGAATTAAGTTAAACACACCACATAAGAGATTCTGAGTGGTTAAGCACCATATTGTGATACCCTTCCTCATGCTGAGTAATGTTTTATTCCACAGGCAGTAAATCTGTAAAATAAAATCAGTGAGACTGCTCACAGAGTAAGATATAATTTAATGCATGAAAGGGTATTGATATCCAAACCTAAGGATTTAAGGATAGTAAGGATCAATGTAAATATGGAAATCCTGATTCATATTAGTACATCCAACTTTCGGAGAAACAGATCTGCACCAGAACAAAAAAGTATACAGTATTGTGAAGCACAGGAAAAGGGGTGGGAGGCACTCAATTATTTGTAAGTAATGTTGTCCCAGTAATAAGCATAGAGTGTGGTTTTAATTAGCAGTGAGTCATGAAGTAGAAAGGTTTGCCAGATACCAGGCTGCAGTCCAACTCATTACCATCCCTAAATGGTTGCACACTTGGAGCAAATGTGTCTGCAGGCCTTTTTTATTAGGACTCAGAAAATCTAAAGCAGGTGAATTCAGCTGGAGAAGGGCCCAGACTGCAAACTCAGAGAAGCATAATGCTAGTCAAAAAGTATAAAAGATGTGGGGAGAGGAGGAAGAGAAAAGAAAAAAGTTGACTTCCCAGCTGTGTCTGAAAGTGTAATAGTCACTGAAGCAGATGGTGATTTTATGTGCCAACATGCAGAGACAGTATATAGTTTAATAGGTATTAGGAAAAAAAAGTTGTTTTTCTCGAGACTATGGAAGACTATGCCAGTCTGCATAGGTTTATGGAAAATAGATCCTGTCAAACTAACTTGATACCTGTTTTGGATGAGATGACAAGTTTGGCTGATAACTGTAATAGTGTTGATATAATGTACATAGACTTCTGTAAGTCATTTGGCTTAGTAACATACGACATTTTGATTACAACATTTAGAACAGTACCAAATGAACATGGTCCACACTAAAGGACTAAAAACTAGCTAACTGATGGATCTCAAAATTTAATTGTAAATGGGGGATCATCATCAAGTAGGTGTGTTTCTAGAGGTTTCCGCAGGGATCAGTTCATGGCCTTATGATATTTAATATTTTATCAATATCTGGAAGAAAACATAAAATGGTTATGGATAAAGTATGCAGATGACACAAGGAATGGGGCGGGGGGGGGTAAATAATGAAGAGGACAGGTCACCGACTGCGGTAAACTGGGTGGAAGCAAACAATAGATTTAGTAGAGTCAAATATAAAGTCTTACATCTAAGAACTAAGAATAAAGGCCATACTTACAGTCCTGGGAAAAGGTAACTCTGAAACAAGACTTGGAGGTCCTGGTCAATAATCAGCTGCACATGGGCTCCCAGGACATCATCATGATCAAAAGGGTGAATGGAATCTTTGGATATATAAACAGAGGACTCTTGAGTAGGAATAGGGATGTTATAATACTTCTGTATGTCGTACCAGTGTGACCGCTGCTAAAATACTGTGTCCAATTCTGGTGCCCACAGTTCAAGAAGGATGTTGATAAATTGGAGAGGGTTCAAGGAGAGCCACAAAAAAATAAAAGAATTGGGAAACATACCTTATAGTGATAGACTCAAGTAATTCAATGTCAGAATGGCCCTACTGGGTCAGATCAATGGTCCAGCTAGCACAGTATCCTGTCCTCTGATGGTGTCCAGTGGCAGAGGCTTCAGAACGAATGAACAGAACAGGGCAATTTGAGTGCAGCATTCAATCTATTTGGCTTAACAAAGAGAAGGATGAGGGGTGACTTGATTACAGTGTAAGTACTGGGGTGACCAGAAGGCCCAATTTTTATAGGGACAGTCCCAATTTTGGGGTGGTCTTCTTATATAGGCTCTTATTACCCTCCACCCCCTGTCCCAGTTTTTCACACTTGCTATCTGTTCACCCTATTAAGTATCGAAACGGGAAACAAAAATTTGATAGTTCGCTCTTCTGCCTAGAACACAAAGGTATAAAAAGGTTCAGTGCATGGAAGTAGAAGCTAGACCAATTCCAACTAGAAATAAAAAGCAGTTTTTTAACAGTGAGGGCAATTAACCATTGGAACAATTTACCAAGGGTTATGGTGGATTCTCTATTGCTGGCAATTTTAAAATAAAGATTGGATGTTTTCTAAAGGATATGCTCTAGTTCAAACAAAAATTAATTCAGAGAACTCCTGTGACCTATGTTTATACAGGAGGTCAGACTAGATAAACACTTTGGTGCCTTCTGGCCTTATAATTGCTGTATCTAAGGCTTGTTTAGTATTGTAAGTGACTGAAAAAATCCCTGTAACACTGCATAACTTAAACTTTACCAGATGTGGTGATCTTAATTGTAACGTACATTTTTAGTTTTCCTCTCACTGTACTTATCACCTTCTCCCTCAAACTTTATTCTTGTCCATGCTACTTAAAATCCTAAAAACCCTTGGTCTATGCTTTAGGTCAAAGAGTCTGAGCCAGGTTTAGGCTCAGACTGCCCCGACTCTCAATTTGTGATGAAAAGTTTCTTAGATAAAGAAAAGTTTAGAAAAGGAAAGTCAGCAAGGAAGGATAGTCTTGTTGTCATGATACTGTAATGGATTCAGGAGATCTGGGTCAACTCCCAAGGATGCACACATCTTTTTTGTGGCCTCAGGCTTGTCTTGTAATCTCTCTCTATCTCCATTCTCTATCAATAAAATGAGAATAATAAAGCTTCCTTTGCCCCACCCCTTTGCCTGTCTTAGCCTCTTAAATTATAAGCCCTTTAGGGCAAGGACTGTATTTTGCCATATGTCAGTCCAGCATCTAACACAATAGGGAATTAGTTTTAGTTGGGGCCTCTATGCATGATAATCCAAGGCAAATGGTATGAAAAATACTGAGGTCTAAAACTGTCCTATGTCTCTCCTAAGTTGTCCAAAACCTTTAAAACTACATAGGAATATAGGGTTTGCCATACAGGATCAGATCCAACATCCTTTTGTTTTAGTATCTTGTCTCTGACAATGACCAGGACCAGATGTTTTAGAAGAATATGTAGGATACACAGATATGGGATAATCAGCCCTCTTATTATGTCATATTCTGATTTCTAATAGAGACTGGCTGAAGTCCAGAAGCATGAGCTTTAATATCTCTTCCAAGCTGTATAATTCATTCTGACAACTCTGTATATTCTTGATATCAATATAATTGTCCAATCCCTTTTAAAATGCTAAATTCTTGGCCTCAGTGACTTCCTGTGGCAGTAAGTTCCATAGCTTTATCATGTTGTGTGTAAAAGTATTTCCTTTTTAAAAAATTTTTATTTCATTGACTGTCCCTGTATTCTTGTGATCTGAGATAAGGAGCAGAAAAGTTTTCAATTTACCATCTCTCAAATAATAATTATTTTATACTATTTTATCAAGTCCCCTCTTATTTGTCTTCTAAGATAAACAATCCCTCTCTTCCCTTTCTGGGCCGTTGATCATTTTTGTTGCATATGCCTGAACTCCCTTTAGTTTTGTAATATCCTTTTGAGATGGTGTGACCAGTACTGCACACAATAATACAGATGAGGCCATAAACACTGATTTATATAAAGGCATTATTTCCCATCCTATTCCTTAGGCATCCTAACATAGTCTTACCTTTCTTAACTGCAGCTGCATTTTGAGCTGAAGTTTTCATTGACACATGTACAGTAATATCCAGGTCTCTTTCTGGAGCTGATACAATTAGTTTAGAAAACTGTAGGGTGAATGAGTAGCTTAAAAATTTCCCTCCAATGTGCATTAGAACTTGCGGTTCATGCATTTGTCAACATTGAATTTTGTCACTATGTTGTCCATTCACCTTGCTTGAGTACCTGTCTAGGAAGTCCCTCAGTCCTCTGTAGTCATGAATAACCTAAATAATTCTGTGTCTTCAAATTTTGCTACCTCACTGCTCACCCATGCCTTCGCTCCCTCCCACCCCACATCATTAATAAATAAGCAGCATGAAAACTTAAAACATGCCACTGATTACCAGAAAATAGAGACTAAAATGCTCACTTTTTCAGATATTGCAAGTGATGTCTTAACCCACAGATGATTAAGTCTGCCAATTTCTCTCTCATTAACAAATGGTGTTTCAGCCTCTCAGGTCAACCTGCCTAACTCCATGTCTGTAATTTCCCCTCTTTTGCTTTTGGCTTATAGTCCTCACAGTCTTCGAAGTCAAGAGTTAAGATTTTATTACCATATTTGCCATGTAATCCTCTATTGAATTCTTATGATATTTCCTTAGGTTTATCTTGGGAAGTGAAATCTCTGTCCTTTCCCTGTACAATAGCTATTGTATACAAGATTTAATTATGTGCCTTCCCCCACACCTGACTCTAGAACTCCAATTTTCTTTTCCAGTTTCTTGTGTATTTCAAAAAATCCTTTGATTCTACACAGATTTCAAGCAATAATGCACAATTCATTTTTGCGTACACACTGGGGAGCATAGCTTTCTAAGATAAGAGTTATCCCCATAGGAGGCTGTTGATTGGCTTTGCCTACAGAGTTAGATCAAAAAACATTATCTTTCTGTCACAGCCTTCAGGTTCCCCTGGTTTGCAGTAATTTCACATGTGTTAAACATTACTATAATTTCCAGTTCATATTCTCCTTTCACACTGGTGTAACTCCTCTGACTTCAGTGCAGTTACCCAGGATTTACACCAGTGTAAATGAGAGCAGAATAACACTTGATAAGGTCGCAAGTTCAGATCCCAGCAGGAGTGACTCAGTTCTTTCTATTCTGAATGGACTTCAGTGATCTCATGAGACTTTTAACTTGAGGGTTTCCAACACAGTTTAATTTTTAAACTTCTTCGTTATCAGTATTAGGACTCAGTTTTAAAATATGGTATGAGTATGAGCTGATCCTGTCCACAGTGACCAGCTGAATTGTGTTATAAACAAATTAAAAATTCAGTGTTGCCCACTGTATGTAATATATTGTGTGCTGCTCGGTTGTCACTCTCCTTCCAAAAAAATTGGTACATTTTTGAGGTGTTATATTTATGATTTTAAAGTATCTGGGACCTTTTTGGAAGAAAGGAGTTGAGTATTTGAAATATTATGATAATTGCTTATGGTATGAATGAATCTTGTCTCACATTTATATTTTCATGTACTGCCATACTGTTTTAAACTTTTGTTTTCAGCATGGTTGTCTTATTCCTGTTATAACTGTTTTTCGGGCTATATAGTGGAGTCATAAATTCTTTGCAAGAGCTAATCAATCTAAATTTTATCAGTACTCTGAGCTAAGAATGCTTCACATAATTTATTGCAGGTAAAAACGTTTACCACTCTCTGGCATCAACAAGGAGTATTTTGATATCAAAAAATGGACAAACTCAACAGAATCCTCTTAAAAATTGCAAGTCCAGTCTTGCAAACTCACTTCCACATGAGTAGCCCCATATATCTCAATGGCATTATTTGTATGTGAAATAATTCATTACCCGAGTAGGGATTTGCAGGGTGTGTGCTCATCAAATGGTTTTACTTTTTCCCTCCTAGAGTGAAATCCTGGACCATTTAAATTCAGTGGTGGTTTTGCAGTTAATTTCAACAGGGCCAAGATTTCATCCCTAATTTCCTTGTAAATATTGAGATTTAGGTTGTGTCTGTTAGATACAGGTCAGTGCTGGGGTCGTTGTGCTTGGGCATCACTTCAAAGGAGCTTTAGGAGACATTGTGCATCAAGAAGCCGACCAGCAGCCCTATCCTTTGATATGTTTTATGGCAGTCCAGTTCAGTAGGAAGTTGTGTCCAGTGGGAAATGCTACTCTCTTTCCTACCTCATTTTGGAGGAGGGAGCAAGCCACAGTTTCTTCTGAGCGGTTATTCAATTGTATTTCAATATAGGCGGCTAAATACTGGATATAAAATACCATCCAATGTTACAGTCAAAAATCACCAAATAGAACAGCAGGAGAATTAAAAATACTTGGAAAGCTCACTACAAAAATCCCATGCATAAACCACAATATTAAGAAAAATACTCATATTGATTAACAAGAATGATATTCTTATGATTTCTTGGTTTGTGTTTACCTTTCACAGAGTGTCTCCATTTGTGTTGAAGAGGGGTGTAAATCTGATAAATGGCGTATTTAATTCAGCATCGATATAGATACTGTCGTCATACATTGATTTAGGTTCTGAAATGAGCAAACACTAGATTTGCTAATGCTGAGGGTGGAATTTGGGAGAGCTGTTCTTCCAGTCATAATCTGCAACCCTCCAACTATATTTTTTTAAAAAAGAACCCCATTCAGAGGTGTTTAGGGGCCATAAGTAACTATGACATCTCAATAGCTCCTCCAGCTTTCGTCATTAGAAGAAAGTTTGTCAGCAGAATATTGTATTGTCTTGCTTATTTTTTCTTTGCACATTTTTGGGTCGTATCCTCATTTGAAAAATTCTGCGCATACATTGAAATCCCTCTTCCTTCCAGTTTTCCCATTTTTAAAAGTAAATGGTAGATAGGTTCTTCAAAAAAAATTTTGCTTTGCGCATTGTGGACCTCTAGACTTATTACAAATCAGCTTAAAAATGTGACCTGAAAAATGTTATCACGAGTTACATCAAGAATTGAACAAAAAGGTTTGGATAAAAAAGAGAAAATTGCATCAAAATACTTAGATACCATAAGCTATTCTCATAGTCTAGCTGAAACCAAGGTATTTGGGATCAAAGATCTTGCATACAAACCTGGTGTTGTAAGATTTCCATCCCAGTTTCCAGACAAAACAGTTCAGATATAAGTATTATTCAAACAGAAACTTTTTTGAAGTAATCCGGTTACTAGTTACAACATTCTCAATGATCTAGATTAATTATACCTAACAATTGTATAGAGCTATACAGGTTTTGATTAAGTAATCCTCACAACACCCCAGTGAGGTAGATATGGAAGATAAATATTTTCCCTATTTTATAGGTAGAGAACCAGATACAAGAGGTGACAGTGCAGTTGTAGTCTGAAAAATGTCACTATGAAAATGGCATTATGAGGGTCTCCGTGTGTTGCTCTTTTATTTCCAGATAAAATATGCACCTATACCTTTTCTGCAACTGGAACCACAGGTCAAATAGTGCCCTTCACCACATATATGCAACTCCCACTATCTCTGCGTTATGCTCTCAGAGACATCTGGGGAACCTCATTATCTTCTGTGAGATCGCACAGGTGTAACTGGTTGCAATTTAGTTAAGAATTCTGTTGATCATGAACAAAAAGAGCAAACTGGATTCTATTCCTTTCTTAGTTGCGTGGGTTCTGGAAAGCTAACAGGACTTCAAAGTTGTAAGAATTTATTGCAGCCAGTAAACTCTCTGAATCACATGGATCTTTTGAATAAGAAGGAAACATTTTTACATAGTAATTTTTCAGAGTGTAATCACACTTCATGCACCTTGCCTTAGGTCACTCATCAAAACATAATCCCAGACAGAATTAGAACTCATAAATTCCTGTCATCTTAGTACACACTGTATCTCTAATTATGTCTGGCACTTTTGTATCACCTACAATCCAAACATTCAGAAACATGAATACATTCATCCAAACATCAAGTTTATAATAGTGTATCCTGCCATTACATTCCTGTTGAAGTTTATAAGCGTCATATACTGATCGACACACATAAATTGATGTATAGTGTCTTGCCATTACATTTAGAGAAAAATTGATTCTGACATAGTTGCTCAAAACTCAAAAGAAACTTGGAGGTTTAGATAAGTTCAGATAATTTTTTTTTTCAAACTGATTTCTCATTTTCTCACTCCTCTGTTTCCTGGTTCCTGGGAGGAAATGTCAAAATACTGCAGCAGAAGTTATTTGTGTAGCCTTTATGATCTAACTTGAAGGAGGAAGCACCTGAACTCTCATGAGAGACTATTCTTGTGAGCTTTCCAGTGCCATTACACAGATTCAAAAGGTCAAATAGTGTAATACATTGGCAAACTTCAGAGAGTTTTTTTCCATTTTGAGCCACAGAACTTTTTGAGATCCACCTATATCTAGCTATAACATCTCTGGTTAGTAAAAATTGCAATGATGACAACCACGAGATTTTTAAAGGGTTAGACTCCTGTCCTTTCTAGTGTCCACAAGTCACTGAATGACTATTCTGTATATTTACAGATGTAGTATCCTTAGTTGTAGGTACAATACAAAAAAGTTTTCTGGTGCAAGAATGAATTTAACCTGAGACTAAGGCTGCCTGTTAGTAAATACATTTATGGGACTTCGTATATCTCAGTTCATTAGTGTTTATACTGTACCAGATGAAACATGTAAGAGCTAGATGTTATTAAAGCAGCCCCCAAAAGTAGCTAATGGATATTCTGGCCCTAGTCATGATAGTAGCTGCCACAGAGTCAAGACTGTTTCTCTGCCTGTGCTTTATCTCTATTTGGCAGTTTTAAAAAGTGATGTACAGTGTACACTCCTGGGACTTGCACAAAGCTGAAAAACCTAAACTACATTTAGTCTGTTTATTAAAAAAAGTCACGGGGCCCCGTTCTACATAGAAAAGGCCACAGAAACACATTTTTATGACTTCAAAAATGTTATATACTAGTTGAACAGAGAGGTTTATTTGATTTAATGAGCAGCCACGGGGATTCTGTAGTTACATAATAAGTAATTTATTATGGAAGTAAAAGTACTTTTTCAACTATGCCCTATGCAGCATTGGTTCATAGTCTCAGGCTGACCCATGTGGGGTGAAGGCTTTGTAAAACAATCTGCCTCAAATAATGCTGTTTTATGATGAGCATGTCCATATCTTGCAGCATATGCATCAAAAACTGTTAGAACAACAGACATGTTATCACCAGGTGGAATTCAGAATCCTTAATCCATTCACGTTGTGCCCAACCTATCCCAGCCTCATGCATTAGTTCCATTTTTATTTGAGAAAACAATAATAGAAGCTCCAGAATTGTCATTATAAACAATCTGTTAGCTGTAAAGTGGGACTGGTAAGCAGGGACTGGAAAATCCAGAAAAACTCTTCTTCCTAGTGCTTCTCCCTCTCCACCCTGACCAAACACCTCAACACCCAGACTAAATGGGAGTAAAACAGAAAGTGTATCAAATTGACTGGAACTATGGGGACCCAAACTAGGGTGACCAGACTCTCAAAATGGAAAAAAACAGGATGCCTGTTGTGTTATAGGAAAACTAAAAGGCCATTTTGGCAGGAGTTAAGAAGATATGCACAGGATGAGTTTAGCAGCTGAGATAGGTTGGAAGAGAAGAATAAAAAAGGATTTCTGCTCCATCATCTATGCAACAAAGCAACTTCCCTTCCTTTCTTTACTTGTCACCCTTGGCTTTTTTCCTTTTATTTCTTTTTTCCTTCCTCCTTTTCTCTTTTTTCCATCTTGTATATTTCCTGCAGTTTGTTTAATACTTTTTAAATTTTCATTTTATTCCCCCAAGATCAGTTTTTAAATTCATGTTTCTGTTCCCTTCAGGATAAGGGCTTTGGGTTTTTTTTTTTTTTTGTTTGATTGATTGGTTGGTTGGTTTGGGGGGGTTTTCTCTGTTTTCAGTTTTATATTCCCTGTTCTTGCACACAGGCGAAGGTGCTGACTCAGGATATTAAATCATTGTTATTGTTTTAAAAGAGCGCTTTTCAGCTTGCAATGAAATTAGCTTGTGTATAAAATCTTCCTATTTAATATAGACTCCTAGCAATAGCATTTACGTAATGATTTTTATATTCAAGGCATTTTACACACATTCATCTGTGCAGATCCATCTATGCCAAATTCTGCATAGCAGAAGAAAGTGGCTGTCATTCTGGTCCCCTAGAAGAATGTTACTCTGCTCTGTTACCGATTTTGCCAGCATGGCCAGGGGATGTTATGATTCAGCTTGCAACTTCTTGGAAAATCTAGCCTGACAACTAGCAAATATGTCCTTAATAAACTCCTGTGTGTGGTAGCTAAATACTATCAACATTTACAGATGGGGTAACTAAGGAAGATAAATTAAGAACATTCTTTAAGAACATAAATTAATTCCAACAAGGGAGTCACTCTCCAGGCTGGGATTAGACATTGGAAGTTCTTAGTCCAGAAGTTTATGCTCCAATTACTGGACATGCCAGTCGCTAGTAAAAAGCATAATTTGTTTATATACAAACAAAATCTGTTTTCAAAAGTTTCCACTTGAACTTATTGTTTTAATCCACATTGTCCTTTAAATCGAACATCTGCCAGTCTCTTTGTAATAGCAGTTACTTTGAAATTATACTTTTATTTTTTTTGTAAACAGTATCTCCATAGATACAGCTAAATAAATGGAAGAGCTGAAGATGTCTTCCTTTATGTAGGTCCATGCCCACTAAAAGCTCAATCCCACATCCCTGAACATCCAGAACTTCCACTGATTTTGTTTGCTTTTTGCATGCATGTAAGAATTAGCTGTTTAATGATCATGTTAAACAAGAAACGTAGGTGGAGCTACAGCTGGCTTGAAAACACAGGACTGGACCCAACAGGGCTAAATAAGGAGTTCTTCTAGTAATTGTAGTACATAGAAAGTTGTCCTTGCACTATTTTTTCTGTGTCTTTCCCATTGATATAGAGATAATGGTAGTAAGACTGTTATGCAGCATTTAGCTGAACTGCAGCATTGTTTTGTGGTTAATTATTTAAGTAAAGTAGCATCAACTAGAGAGCTCTCTAGACATGAGATCCAGCAAGGGCAGCAGACAATAGTAATTCCTCTCCATGCTAAACGCCCCCGGAGGTGCTTACTGAGTGTGCACATTGCAAGCTCCTAATGATTGTCTTGCTTCTAGAGCTATTAACCTTGTTTGTTGAAAGCCATGAAAATGAACTGTGACGATGACAAAGTGGTTGTGACGCCAGCACACTCCACTTATAATGGTCGTAATTAGTGAAACAGCCGGATGTGTCTGAGAGAGAGAAGGATTTCCCAGACCAGCTCTACAGCATTTAATACATATTTCATTGTCTGCAAAATAGAAACTGTATATGGAACAAGCTTTTTCTGGGCAGTCACAGACCATATTAATGGGAAGAGAAAGTTGGCACAAAGCTTAAAAGTGAAATGGAACAAGAGGGAGCTTCTTTTCCTTGGGGAATCCACCTAACAAAATTGTAATGAAGTATTCTGTATAGTTAAATACTCAGAAGGATAACAGTTCTGCAATTTCCACTGGAAGCTTCCCAATCAATGCTGTCTAATTTGTCATTTCCAATGGCTGCAATAAATATGTTGTTCTATTGAAAAGTCATTACAGATATAATACTCACATGTGTCCCTAGCTATCAAAAAAAGAAAAGAAAAAGTAACAGATGCTCAACTGGTTTAATTGTGAGTCACTCCAGTGAAACAAATGGAACTATGCCAAGTTATACAAGGTGAAGATCTGGCCCATTTATTGTTAGATTTTTATTTTTTTTAAAATCCTTTATGTTGTGTCTGGATTAATATATTTTCCTTCCATTGTATTCATGGCTGGGCCTCCTGGTAATGCAGTTTTCCCCTGTCCTGTGTCAGGCTAGTTAAGGTGATTAAGACTCCTTCAATCAATAATGCACATCTTTCTGTTCTTCAGAAAGTTTAATATCTTTCCCTGGACCAGGGTCACCCATCAAGCTCTAACAAATTACTTACCTATTGTGTGTGTGTCTTTTTTCTGGGTTTCTTCTTCTTCTTTCTCTCTTTTCATTATTTAATTCTCTTTCCCCTCCCATTTTCATTGTTTAATTGCTACTTAACTTTTTCCAAATTTGTCTCTCTTGTATTATTTGTTTCTTCACCATCTTTCTTTCTCACATTCTCTTCCTCTCTCTCATCCTTCCAGGCTTCTATCTTTTTTTTTTTTTTTTAAGCTTCCGTGTACATTTTTCTCTCCCAGGCTTTTCATCCATCCATCCTGAGCTCTCACCCTCCTCACTGCTCTTTCATTCTATTCCCCTGTCCCAAACACATTCACACTTTGCTTTATTCTCTCTTTCTCTGTTGCTGGGATTCTCTCCATCTCTCTCTCTTCCCTTTTGGTGGGAACTGTTACCTGAACACCAGGCCCACATGCTGGGCCTCCTCATTGAACCCACTTGTAGCTGGATAAAATGATAGTGTAATGTTACAGAAACAAAGTAGAATGGGAATGTGGGGACCAACTGTGACACTCTTTTGGTGAATTGGACTCAGTCAGGTTTGAGTAACATAGTGCTATCAGTGGATATACTGAAGAAACAAGAAAGCTTGTTTACTGTAATGTTTCTGTCCGTGATCTCTTCGCATTTATACTAATAGCACACTGGTATTAATCTCTTTTAGAGAGTCATGTTTATAGCCACATCCCTACTAGAATTACATATACAGAATTCTCTTTCCTTGCTATGAAAACTAGCCTTGATAGTAGCACTATTTGGTATAATGAAGCAAATCTAGGTTTGGAAGAAGGCCTCGTTTTTTTGATTTTTGATTCCAGGCGTGCTACGGATAGTTATGGCTGTTCATTCTGTCAGTGCCTCTTGCTAACTAATCCATGGAAAGATCAAGGAAAAGGCTACTAACGCACTTTTCCATCTGATGGATAAACTCTGGGTTCATAAGAAGGGGGGAAGAAAGAACCTGCAACAGGGAATGGTAATGATCCCAAGAAGAAGGTTACCCTGAGGAACATCATCTGGTAGGGAGCCACCTTTGGTCAGGGCCTGGAAATAATACTAATGATCTGTGCCTCAAAGGGACTCAACAAAATCTAATCAGCAAACCTGGCAGAAAGTTGAGTGGTCATAATTTTGAATAGAGATGTGTAGAACTGGGATTACCTGCTGCCTACCAGATGAACCAGCTAGATTCCATTTGCCAGAGAAAGTATCACTCTCAAATATTTTTCACCCCTTTCTTCTTAAGACAAGTCTAAGGTAGTAGCCTTAGATATCTGAATGGACTTCTAATAGACCTTTTACAACTCTTTATTTGGATTGTTTTGTGATTATAGAGTCAGTCACTATAAAAGTGACTTGACTAATAACCTATATGAACAGGCCCTTTGTTTCATATTACGTTGTTTTCTCTCTCTTTCTAAGGCTGGAAGAGAAAAGTTAGAGCCAGATGATGCACTGATATGTGAAGATTTGGATGATGGAGAAAATAGCGAAGAAGAATTTGAAGAAACCACAAAATTAAAACTACTGCGCAGAATTGCCTCACTGGCTTCCAGACTGAAAGAGTTTATTGGAAACATTATAACCACTGCTGGAAAAGTTGTTGTTACAATTTTACTTGGTTCAACAGGTGGGTGCTTTTGATAAGTTTGCCAAGAGTCCCTGTACAAATGAATTTTCAGCACTTTGGCACATTGGGGAAGAACAATGTAAATTGGGAAGGAAAATTAATTGCTGCTGATTTTTATTTAAATTAGCTTTTTGGCAGGCATGGAAATACACTGAGTTGCTTAATTTCATTTTAATTATTTATTTATTTAAGCGCTAGTACTAATTGTCCCGCTCATTGCATATATTAATTTTAAGGCTATTATTATGGCCAAACTGTGAAAGGCTACATACCCTAGGTAAGAAGTTGAATGTGCATTAATAGACGAGGTGCTGGCTCTTCTTTCATGTCTCGCATGTCATGCACACACATGTCACACAATATTAAACACAAACAAAACATCGCTACTCTTCATTTACTGGTTTGTTTTATATTCTGTAATAAAAATGTTCAAATTTGATACTGTTTTTATGAAATTACAAAATTGGTTGATAAAGGTAACTGTGATGACATAATATACTTAGACTTCTGTAGGGCATTCAACATACCCCTGCATGACATTCTGATTAATAAATAGAACTACGTGAAGTTAATGTAATCTATATTAAATTGATTAAAAAAGGGGTTAACTGATGGTTTAAGAAAAGTAATTGTAAATGAGAAAACACCATCCTAGGGGGTGTTTCTAGAGGGGTTCTGCAGGAGTCTGTACTCCCAATGCTATTCAATGTCTCTGTCAAAGAATAAAACAGAGTAAAGTATAAAATTTCTGGTGAAATTTGCAGAAGATTATCACAAACAATGGTGAAGTGGTAAATAGTGATGGGGACAGGTGAATTATGCAGACCAATCTGGATCGCTTGATGAAGTGGGCTTATTTGGATAACATGCATTTTAATGGAGCCAGATCTAGGAATATAGAATGTAGGCCACAAAGGTGGGAGACTATATCTTGGAATACAATAACACGGAAAAGGACTTAAGGGTCATGGTAGATAACCAAATGAACATGAGTTTCCAATGCGATGCCTTAGCTAAGAGGGCAAATGCATTCTATGGATATATAAGCAAAGAATATAAAGGAATTGTTCAGAGGTGATATTCCTTTGGTATTTGGAGTTAGTGAAAACTTTAGTGTAGTACTGCCCAGTTCTAGTGTCTGCACTTCAAAAAGGATGTTGAAAAATCAAAGAGAACTAAGAAAAGAGCTATAAGAATGGTTTGAGGTATGAAAAAGATGTCTTTTTAATGTGAGATTTAAGAAGCTCAATCTGTTTCGTTGTGGAGGGAGGTTAAAAGGTGAATTGATCACAGTCTGAAAGTACCTGTCAACGGGGGTGGGGTGGGGGAATTCTGATAGTAGACATTTTTTTAATCTAGCAGAAAAAGGCATAATGTAATCTAATGGTTGCAAACTAAAAGTAGACAACTTCAGCCTAGAAAATCATGCAATTTTTTAACAGCAAGGGTAATGAGCTACTGGAATAATTTACCTATGAATGTGGTAGATTCTCCATCACTGAAGACTTTAAATCAATACTGGATATTTATTTAAAAGAAAGAGCAATGTTATAGTCTTGATGCAGATTTACTGGATGCATTTCTATGGCCTGTGTTATGCATGAGATCAGGCTAGATGATCATAAGGGAGCCTTATAACCTTTAAATATAGGAATCATAAAAATAGTACATACTCACTGGCAGATTATGTACTGGAGGAGAGACAATAGCTTGGCCTAGAGTACCGTGTACAAGCCTGTGATGATGCTAATATAACACAGGCCAATCTACTGTTAGTGGAAGGCTTTTAGCACAGATATATAAAGCTAACTTTAGTAATGTACAATACTGTGTATCCTACACCTTAGCTGTGAAGGGCTGCAGCACCCCAGGATTATGCTATCTTCTACTAACATAAACGAAGATGAAAGGCCCCTGTCAGCTGAAACACAACAGGAAGTAGCGATTTTCATCAGTGTAGAGAGTTCACAACCTTATTCAGCGTGGATGCTGAAAGGCAGACATCATCACCCAAGAGTGGATGGAGCTAGCCAGGAGAACACGCTGGCAGGAGAATGCATTGATTCATCCCATCCATCAGGTGGCTTCTATCTGATGGTAGGGTTCCAAATACAGTTTAAATCTGCATCCACCAAGGCAGGGATTCTCAAATTGGGGGTTGGGACTCCTCATGGGGTCACAAGGTTCTTACCTGGGGGGGTCACGAGCTGTCAGCCTCCACCCCAAACCCTGCTTTGCCTTCAACATTTATAATGGTGTTAAATATATAAAAAGTATTTTTAATTTATAAGGAGGTGTCACGCTCAGAGGCTTTCTACATAAAAGGGATCATCAGTACAAAAGTTTGAGAACCGCTGCACCAAGGCATGGATCCTTCTGAGGCACAGAAGGCCACTCCGCTGCAGGGTGACTACCCAGGCTCAGATGAATGAGCCCCAGGTCTCTTGGGATTTATCCACCTTCCATTCAAGTATGCAATTGTGAAGATTTTTGAAGCAAAATGGGCCAGATTCATCCCTGGTATGATTCCATTGACTTCAGTGGAGTTGATTTGGTGATGCCTTTGACCCATTATGCAGGATGAAATTACAGTAGATGCTGAGATTCAAAAAGTTAAAACTTTATAACCATTAAACACAAACTGTCAACATCTCATGTCAAAATACATCAAACTCTAATAAGTTATGAAGCAGCATTTTTCTGACTCTGCCTCTCTGTAAATTTCTATTAGTATTAATGGAAATATTTTTTCATTGGTATGAAATCAACATTTACTGATCTAAATCTAATCCTTCTAAACTTAGCTTCATACCAAGTGTTGTTGTTTCATAGAGTAGGCAAAATTAAATATATGTGTTTTATGGCATTTTTCAGTTAATGGCAATCTTAGCTCTTGCCTATAATAAGTAAAAACTATCAAAACAGAAATGTGATTTTGAAATTGTTTTGATAATCTACATGTTTGAGGATTAATAAATGTTTATAACAATATTTGTTTTTGCAGGTATGATGTTGCCGTCATTGACGTCAGCTGTGTATTTCTTTGTGTTTTTGGGGCTCTGCACATGGTGGTCCTGCTGCCTAGCATTTGATCCGCTGATATTCAGCTGTCTGTGTGTGTTGATGGCTATCTATAGTGCAGGGCACTTGATTGGACTTTATCTTTACCAGTTACAATTCTTTCAGGAAGTTGTTCCCCCAAAGGACTACTATGCAAGGTAAGAGATGTATCTGCGTTGTTTAATTGTAAGAAGTGGTGCACTTTTCTGATGATAGATGTTGTTCCAATTCCTCTTCCACAGTACAAATAATTTAACATAATTTTAGGAAAATATGTGTAATGCCAGGAACATCCATGTTGAGCCTTTGAAAGTCAAAGCATGAAGTAAATTGGATTGGCCCTAGAGGCTTCCCTGTGTGAAAGATGTCAACAATGTGCCTTTTTAGGCAGGAGTAATCCTAAGTGGGAAAGAGAGGTGTTCTCTGGCTATAAAGATAAGAAGACAGAGAAACCCAGAAGATATGTAAGTAAGACGAGGAAGACTGTGTAGCACCTTAGAGACTAACCAGTTTATTTCAGCATAAGCTTTCGTGGGCTATAGCCCACTTCATCAGATGCATAGAATGGAACAGAAGTAAGATGCATTTATACACACAGAAAGAAAAAAAAAGTTTTATATTAGCATACCAATTCTAAGAGGCTGTTAATTTGGATGGGCCATTATCAGCAGGAGAAAAAAATACCTTTTGAAATGGATCTCTGATGATATGATATGAAGATATGATAATCCACGGACTAAGGGAATGGTAGTATATCATGCAGAACATACACACACATTTGTAGCAGTGGAGACAAGAAGATATAAAATACAACATTACCACCTCTTAATTGGTAGAGAGTGCATGCGCATTATTGTCATTGTCAGTGCACTTACTTTGAACTGAGGGCTACAACTTGCCAGGAGATTGAGGATCATGCCTACTTTGCATAATGTTAGGCAGATTGCCTGAACCATTCCTTATCTTCAGTAATATAGAGGTTTATCCTGTGCTCATACACCATGCACCAGTTCTGTGCTCATACAGGCAGCCTGGATGTTTGGATCAAAATGTAACATGCTGGTGTGTGAAATTTCCACACAGCACCTCTGTAATAATATCTAGTGGATGTAAAACATACAAGAGGAAATCTTTTTTAAAAGAAATTGAAAGGGTATGAAGTCATGGAAGTATTTTATTGGTTAGTATGTGTTCTGCTGGGTTGTGACCAGAGATTGACTTTATGATAAATAATGCTTAGGGCCACTATATTTAATTGAATTAAATTAAATCTAACTCTTTAATTTTCGTGTTGTCTGTAGTAAGTTTCTTTACGATGAAAGAACACTTGATGAGCCAAAATTAATAATTTTTCGCCTCAAAGGTATTTGTTAAAACAAGTGAAAAATAGTGTCTCATAACTGTATATGTAACTGTTTGCATACAACAGTTGGTACGTTAAGTACCTTGGCACTTTACATTCAGTTTCTGGCACTTATATTTTTTGCCATTTTATTTATTCCACAACTACGTTTTGTAATATTGGGATTGCTGACTTTAGGAGGATGATCTAAATAGCCATATGGTGCAGGGAATATAAATCTTCACATGTATATCAGAAAAGACATTCCTAGATGTAGGTTCTTGTGTTCCATCTAGAGGCCAGCTTAGGCAATTGTATGAATTCTCATAACCTAGAGGGAGGAAAAAAGAAAAAAATATTTTTAAAGCAGATTCTTAAGTAGCCTAAAACCCTTCTTTTTCATGGGTTTATAGGTTCTGAGATTAGAAGGGACACCTGAGATCAAGACTGACCTTCTGTATAACACAGGCCATAGAACTTCCTTTTGCTTCTTATTTAGTATCTTGGGAGAAAATTGCAAACATACCATTAACTACCTGTGTACTAGGATATGGCCCTATATTATACATTAATAAATTCTTATTATGGTAGAAAAGCTTTTCTAATCTACTTCGTAGTGTGCTGCATAGTATTTTTACTTAAAGCACTCTCTTTAATTTGAACATTTATAAAGACTGTTCTTCACTTATTTCAAATCCACACATGGAAACAGCTACCTTCCTGCAGTTTACTTAATTTTTGCTTTAAATTTCTTTGTAAATACTACAATAGTGCTTTTTCATAATATAATTTATCTTAAAGAGAACTCCAGTGAGATTCCTAAAGATACAAGACTTCAAAAACTGAAAAATTCATATAATGTATTACATGATTTGGGGCAAGTTTTGTTTATTGTCTATTTACATTTCTCATTATCCTAAACTCTTTACAAATTTAAAGGAACAAATTTAATTAGCCACCTCTTAATGAAAGTTTTAGAATAAAAATAATATGAATGAGTAAAACATCCTAGTAAATATTTAAAGCATTTTGACAGTATGGGCAAAAAAGTTGACTCATGAGCTTTAGAAACGTAATTGTTCTTATAAATATGTGATGTGACTTAAGGCTCTTATATTCCAAATTACACAGACAATAATATTCAGATGCATAATGTACCAGAAGATAAGTGAGCAGTAGATAGTCTAATCTCTAAGCAGTATATGTATCTTTTTGCAATCACACATCTTGATCTGAGGAATTGATATTGATGAGCTTTGTGGAAGTAATAATTTTAGAGGAGAGCTGAAGAAAGAGCAGTAGTGTTATTTGTTGGCCATTAAAGGAGATATAAATCTGAGACTGGGAGAAAGCCACAATATGGTATTTAAAAAAGCAGCATGGGTGGTGCTTAGATGGTGGATTGAGGAATAGACAAAAACGATGTATTTGGGGTGATACAGAAAAATATTTTAGCATTTCCTGGCCTACAAGAACTTTGGTATATTGCTATTTTATTCACAGTCTTTTCAGTTTGAGGCTCAAGTCTGGTCCATTAATATGACTGGCAGGCTCACACATAGAAATCCCAAGTACCTTGAGATAAGAATCATATTCTTAATATATTTTACAGTTATTCTTTTATTTGTTCTGTATTTTGCTTTTCTTTTTCTCTTACCTATCCAAAATATATATTTAATAGTCACAAGAGGAAGGGGTAACAATTCTCAGCTTTGTTAATTTATTTGAAAATCACATCACCTCTTTGGACCTTTGGTCTGGCCCAGTATGACCTTTCTTATGTTCTTATGTTTGTGCTAAAATCATTGCTAGGAAAATCAGTTAGGCAAGTATGTGCTATTGTGTGGGGCCAGAGAGGAAGAGGGTCAGCTTTGTTACAAGGAGAAACTGACTTTCACCCGTCCACAAAATAGAGAAGATCCACATGAAACAGGGCTTTTATTTCTTTGTAAAGTTTAAAGACTCCATTTCCAGGTTAGATTCCTCCCTTCTTTCACTTTGTGCAGATGCAAGGGCTGATATTAAAATAAATCCTGTTGAGCTAATGAGGGATAATATTTCTCTGAAAGGAGTAGAAGGCTGGACTTTTAAAAGCCGTTAACATTGACATTCCTGGGTTCACAAGAAATGTATGAGTTGTTTCTGGTCAAAATAACGTCTCTGCTTTGGATAGCAAAACATCAGTTTGTCACTTTATGTCAGATTAGATTAAGTTAAACTACATCCAGACAAGTGGGGAAGTTCTGATGTTAACTGAATTATTCATCTGCTAAAGTTTTCCCCCTTATGCTATACCTTTAAGAAGCCCCCACTTCAAAATCCAGCAGTAGTGATAAAAACGAAAGCATCAATTGACTGCTTGTAAGAGAAGAGGCATCACCAAAAATAAAAACAGGACAGTGACCATTGGTGAACTTCAGTGTTTTGATATGAATCCTCCTAGGAAGCTGCAGCAATAAATAGATTAAAACATAAAAAGGATATGGAAAAATATAGCACTGTCTCTTTACCATACTGCTTTATCTAGGAATAATATGTGGAACTTCTTTAAAGCAGCAATCGTGCCACAGAGTGTGCTTATATTTATGCCTCTGCTACATGCAGATGTAATTTTCATGCAACACTTCATAAAACACAAAATGTGCACAAACTGGTTCTGCATGTATTGAAGCCTGATAAGTAGACTGAAAAGCTGGTAGTGAGGCGGTAGAGCCAGGGAACTCATTATATGTTCTTGATATTCTGCAGTGGCAGGGTTCCTGTGGAGAGTGCCTCTCTGCCCGGGGAACAGTGTCCCCTGCTGGTGCAGGAGGGTGCAGTTTGTGAGACCTTTGTGAGTGAGGATGAATCAACTCTTTAGTTAGGACTTAGCGCTGTAAAGTTTCAAAGTACCGAACAAATATTAATTGAGCTCTTGCCAGCTAAACCACATTGCTTCTGTTATCTTCTTTTTAAACAGATGTTCTGCCAATTCTTAAATACAGATTCCTTCTAAATTAACTAATTGCCTTGTCAATAGTAAGTGAAAAGAAAAAACTGCACCAATTCAAAAGGATACCATTTTAAAAAATTCATTCTGAAAAATCATATTTCTTCCACATATATATATATGCATATCTATTCTTTAGATTGACTAATAAACAAAATGGCAGAGAATAAAATGATCTTAGAAGCTATATACAAAATGTGGCATCTGAAAAAATATGCAACAGTGTTTATAACTTACAGTTGAAAAATCAATGAGTTTGTCTAGAGAATGAGTTTAACGTTCTAAATTAATAAAAATCTAGATAATCTAAGACAAAAATTGTACATGTTTTCTTTATATTGTCTATACGGTGATCACTAACTTATGGTGATATCGAGGGCCTCATCTTGTGGTGTCAATCATCTAAAAGGTAGAAAGCACCTCAAATCAAGTTGAAGTGAATGAGAGTTGAGAGTGAAAGTTGCTGTATTAGATCCTGAACATATAGGTCCAATCTAAGACTTTGTTCTAAGCATAAAGGAAATTGCCTTCTGAATAACGTCTATACATGGGGTTTACATTTTATATCACCCATCACAGTAGAATCTAAGCATTGCATCACATGACTAGTCTAGGTTGTCTTCCACTCTGATCATGCAAAATACTGGTGAAGTGAAATTGGCTGAATTATTTGTATACTGACAAAAGAGAGGGAGTTTTTCCCTTTCCCTGGGCCCAACTCAGAACCTTTCATTTGAACATCCCCCAAGAGCTGGGACTCAAAGTTTGCAACCCAATCCCTTCTCTGGTGTACAAGGGGAATAAAATGTGCATACATGGTGAATAAAAAAATGTCTAAAAAATAGAAAAAAAAATAGTGAAAGTGGTAACTCAGATTAGTCACAGACAAAAATTGCATTGCAGCAGTATATTAGAATATTCTTTCCCACAAATTAATTCTGTAGGTTTCTTCCCCTCTTCTCACCCTCCACCCCACCCCAAGAGTAAGTCTTGGAGACAAGTGGAATCTCTTGCCTGTATTAAATCTAAACTATGCAGTAGCCCAAGGCATGTGCTGTTCTGGATCACATCTTTCTTTGGAGGTGTTTTGTCCCAGGTTTTCATCCACCAACAAGCAAAGACCTGATGGGCCTCATTATATGGAACAAACTCCCCCCTTAGGAATAATTTCTTTACTGCTGGATGGCACAGTGAATCATAGATTTTCTAAATGTTTTTGATGTTCAATACTCTCTGTGAATATCCCATCTCTACTGAGGGCTTGCCAAACACAGAGCCCTTGCATCTGTTATTGTGATATTATACTTAGTAATATTTGGATTGCGGTGGAGCCCAGTATGTACCAGGCACTTTCCAAGTGTCCTAAGTGGCTCTCAATTTAACATGACAAGCCAAATACAAAGTGTTGTGGGGGGAGAGAAAAAATATAGGACCAGATTCTTAGACCTGCTCTAATCACATTACGTCACACATGCTATACAAAGTTAACAGAAACTTGTTTCCATCTTGCCAGCTGAGGTTTCCAACGGAGTTTGGGAATTCTTCAACATGTAGTAATGGGAAAACTGATTTCATTCCACCTCCCTGCAGCCTCCACTAGAGAAAGCAGTGAGGAGTATGGCTGAAGTGCACTGTACTCCAGCTATCCCTAGTAGGAGATGGTCCCTGGGGGATTTCTGTCAGATGATATAGAGTAAAGCAGCTCATTAGGCAAATATCTCTGCCCAGGGTTAGGGCTGAGATGGAAATGGACAGAGGATCAAATATCCAGAACCTGCTGACTGACAGATGTCCCTGTCCCGCTGTGCCAAATGGATATTGGGTGTAAAACTCAGTATTAGTTTTTTACCACTGCTAGACAACTTAGACATTGATAGTTAGCAGTTATTGTTATCTTCATGATAGAAGCAGGTCTGAAGGAGGATGAATGAATGGCCTTATAGACTATTCCATTGTAAATCTAGAGGTGGAAGAAAGCAAGAACAGCTGTGGAAGAGGCCGACAAATAGACAGTAAAGGCTAGCACCATTGTGGGAGCCAGGATTGGGAGGGCAACATAATAAATTAGTGGAGTGGGGGGGAATAAAGTTATGAAAGATGTCATGGTTGACAGAAATAAGTTTGAACATGGTGCATTACAGAACCGCCATCTTCAGTTTATAAAATATCCAATTATAAAGATATATTTAAGGAAACCCATCTATCTGCAAATGAATATTTTTGTATCATACAGTCTTCTGCAAAGAGCAGTAGTTCTTATTGAGACAATGGAGTACTGTATCATTAATTACTGATTATTTCTGTAAACTGTTATTCATACATATTTGCTTTATCTTCTCTATCTATGCACAGGAAACTAACTACAGAAAAAGAGTGAAATTCAGAATGTCCTGTGGGGCTCCTATTTATTTATGTCAAAATACAAAACATTTTTTATCTTGAATGATTAGAGTCTAGATTTATTCTATTGATGACAAAAGCGTTCATAATACAGAAAAGCTTATGAGCTAAGATGTTGGTCCTGTGATCCGTCTTTCATTCCTGAGCCTAATTTCTTATTTACTGGGCCAGCAGGGACTGGGGGTGCTTTGAAAGTAGGGTTGCCAACTTTGGTTGGATTAATTCCTGGAGGGTTCATCACATGCCATTTCTTTAATTAAAGATTAATCTTTAATTCCTTCAGACTCCAGATAATCCTGGAGAGTTGGCAAATGTATTTGAAGAATGGGAGTGCTTCCTGTCTTTCTGCATTGACTCATACTACCAAGCTAGGAGTGGCATGAAGTCCCATTTGGTCCTACTAGTTGAAGAAGATGTCTGTGATCTGTAACATTTTAGAGAGGATTGGAAAGAGGAAGTCTCCCAGTGAGAATGGAGATGGGAAGATGAAGACTGAGGACAAGTCACTGCCCTCAGAACTTTAAGGGCATGGAATTCAGTTCTGTGCCCACTTTTAAAAAATAACTCCACCCCTTTAAACATTTTATTAACTCAAACATGGAAAACTGAAAAACTGCCTTAATTCAGGCCACATCCCAATAGCCATGTCTGTCTGCTCCCACTACGTCAATAATCCTAACATTTTGGTTTTCACTTACTGTTGTTAATCTCTATATAGCCAGTGAAACTGCAGACAGTTCTACTGAAATCGGCACAGCAGGTTCTATGTAATGAGACTCCCCTTGCCTCACTGCTACGTCCAAAATGTATGTAGTAATTAGTCACTTAATAGAAATTCGATAGTCTGTTAAATTGACAAGTTAAATTAAGAGGCAGAAATATGGTGTTTTTATAAACTAGGACTAAAAAGGAGATATACAGATGATGGAAAAAAGTTACCTTGGCTGTTACCTTTGCTACAAGACAACTCTATATTTCTCCTAAGAGACAGTGTGATTGAGAGAGTTACAAAGACCACCCTATGGTTCTGTTGCTTAGAAAGTCTTCAGAAGCTTCTCTGAAAAGTCACCAGATATTTAGTCATTCCACGACAGATCAGGAATACAGTGATTAAAATAAATATGCATTGTTTCTTGGCCAATTGCCCAAAATAAAAAGTAGAAAAATACCACCCATGTTCACAGGTGCTTCATAAGTAAAACTACCTGAACTGTGTATGCTGTAATGCAGAAACTGTAATACCATAGTGTAGTGAGCCCAAGTGGTCTCCCTTCGATTGGGAGTGCGAGGGAGCCGGGGATACCCCATGGAGGGTGGAGCTAAGGGCGGCTCGCCCACCTCTCCGGAAGTACGGAGCGGGACTATAAAAGGCCAGCCCTGCAGCCCAGAAGTGGGAGAAGCAGGGGAGGAGAAGGATGCTCCATGGGACCTGCTGCGGCCTGGAGATGACCCGAGTCCGAGCAGTGCTCCAACCCCCGATGCAGAGGACAACTGGCCTGGAGTGCCTGCCACCATTTACCCGGAGGAACCAGAAGCCAACTGGATGGCAGAGGTACCCACCCTCTGAGTCAGCCGCCCCTGCCCTGAACAGGAGCTCGTTAAAGACTGTTTGCTTGCTGGCTGCTGTGCTACGTCCAGGCTAAAGCCAGCCCACTAAAGACTGTAGGTTTTCTGGCTGCCTGAGCCTGAAGCCCAGGCCCCAGCCTTAAAGACTGTTTGCATTGCTGGTTGCCTGTGCCACACCCAGACTAGAGCCAATCTCCGAAAGACTGTTTGTTTGTTTGCTGGCTGCCTGTGCCACGCCCAGGCTAGAGCCAACCTCCTGAAGACTGTGTACCGTGCTGGCTGCCTGGGCCGTGCAAGTCTAGGCCCAGCTACTTCCAGGGACTGCGTTACTTGCCAGTCAGCTGACAGAGCATAATCCCGGCTGGTTCAGACCAGCCCGAGGGGTCTCCCTCCGATTGGGAGTGCGAGGGAGCCCTACACATATGTACTGTGCGTGGACCCATATTGGCCCCTGTTGAGTCTTTGTCATTGGACTCAGTCTTGTCTTTGCACTCCTCTGAATCTAGTGACTTCACAAGGCTTGTGACTGCTGTGTGCTGTCCTTCACAAAGTGGAGGTTACCCTATCTACATGAGTGCGTAGACTGACTGCAGTCTACCTGGCAGAAGCAGGCACAACTTTATTCATGTTTTTGGAGTTGTATCAGGGATGAATTGGACTGTGTATCTTCCCCTTAACTTGAAACTGATATAAAAAAATTGATGTGCTAAGACCTTTTGAAAAAACTGCCTTCTTCACATGGTAAACACCAGTTTCTAAGATGTGTTTTGCTACAGTGATGAGTGAGTATGCAATTGGTGAGGTTTTCTTTGGCATGCGTGGTTGTTGATTGGCCTTCTGTACAGGTGGTTGTCATTAATATGAGAGGAAAATGTCTTGCCTATCAGAACGATGCATAAGCTGTAGCCGGAAACCAGGCTTGAATTGCAAACATAAAATTAGTCTCCATTGCATGACGTAACATTGGCTAAATTCCACCTCCTTCTGCTGCCAAATTGGTACATGTTACCAGTGCTGGAAGACGTATCTTTCTCTGGGTTTATTGTTAAGACTTTGGGGACAGATTTTCAAAGTTTTAATTCACTGTAATTAACTTTTGTGAGCAAATGTCAAATATGCTTGAGCAAATCAGGTGTGCACACTCACAGCGGATATTTTCATGTTCACTTGTCCAGTAGGCACCTAATTCACCATGGACCCAATCCAGTTCCCAGTAGAGTTAATGTGAATATCTCCAGTTGCAGCCAAATAGAAATGGATCAGGTCCCATGTGCATATACAAAGACCTGATTTGCTCATTCAGGTGTGAGTATTTGCACCCATATGTTACATGTAAACATTGTATGCATGCAGATAACTTTGAAAACCTGTCCATTTAATTTAATTAAATTTAAGTTAACATAAATACATAACTACACTTTAAGGGCATGGAATTCAGTTCTGTGCCCACTTTTAAAAAATGTCTTTGGGCAAAGCTACACTGACGCAAAACTCTTTAATACTCTTATTGTAAAGCTTACCAATGAGCAGTGCATTCCAGCTGGAACAATATGTCAAGCAAGCTAGGGAAATATGGTCTAGATGAAATTACTATAAGGTGAGTACAAAACTGGTTGAAAGACCGTACTCCAAAAGTAGGTTCACTGTCAGACGGGGGTGGGGGGATGTATCTAGTGGGGTGGTAATGTGCTTTGTCCTGTGTCCATTACTATTCAATATTTGCATTACTGACTTGAATAACAGAGTGGAAAGTATGCTTCTAAAATTTGCAAATAACACCAAGGTAAGAGGGGTTGCAAGTACTTTGGAGTATGGGATTAGAATTCAAAATCACCTGACAACTTGCACAATTGGTCTGAAATCAACAAGATGAAATTTACTGAAGACAGATATAAAGTACTACATACAGGATGCACTCAAATACAAGACTCAAAAAATCAAATTCACAACTAAAAAATGGGGAATGACTAGCTAAGCCATAGTACTGAAGAAAAGGATCTGGGAGTTATTGTGGATCACAAACATGAGTCAACAGTGTGATGCAGTTCAAGAAAAAAAAGTCTCATCTTTCTGAGGTGTGTTAACAGGAGTGTCATATATGTAAGAAATGGGAGGTAATTGTCCCATTCTACTCAGCCTCAGCTGGAGTGTTTTGTCTTGTCCTGGGCATGACACTTTATGAGATATATAGACAAATTATAGAGAATCCAGAGGACAGCAACACAAATGATGAACAGTTTAGAATGAGAAGGTAAAGAACAGGATATTTTTAGTCTTGAGAAAAAAAAACTGAGTGGGGGGGGGGGGGGGGGGGGCTGGTATTAGTCTTCAAATATGTTAAGGACTGTTGTAAAGAGAACTGTGATCAGTTGTTCTCCTGGTCCACTAAAGTAGGACAAGAAGTAAACAACTTAATCTGAAGCAAGGGAGATTTAGATTAGATATTAGGAAAATGTTTCTAACGAAGAATAGCCAAGTACTGGAATATGCTTCCAAGAGAGGTTGCCTTTGGAGGTTTTTAAGAACAAATTAGACAAACAAGTGTCAGGGATGGCTCATCGCAAAGTGCTGCAATAGACGTCTTTTCCAGCCCATATAATTAATAGAGAAAAATAGTTAATCGTAGCTTTTAATATGCCTGGGTCCAAATGGGTGATATTAACCTTCACAGTATGTGACAAGTCTGGAAGATCAGCCAGTTAGTGAATGTTTTAAATACAGCATTAATACACACGCATAAAATTGAAGTGAAAGGAATGGGCCTGGGCCTGCATGATTGACTGATTTTAATGGGAATTAAAGACACTCATCATTTCATGGGACTGGGCCCCCAGTTTGGTATCAAAAGCTAGTTGCTCTTTGTTTTGTAATGTTTTGGAAAGGGTATGCCTGAAATGAGATGGGAAGCTTTGTGAGTTTTGCCTCTGCCCATTCGCACCTCCTAAGTGTTCCCCCATCGAGGAGCTCAGGAGCTGGTGTTAAACACTGGTGACAAAAGATGCCACATCATGTCCTCTGACCTTGAAAACATCACCAAATGAATGCACAGCTGTATGCCATGATTCCTAAATAAGGACCCATTGCCATGCCCAGAAAACGTACCTATGGGCTGGTCTTCACTAGGGCTGGGGATCAGCTGTAGATACGCAACTTCAGCTACGTTAATAACGTAGCTGAAGTCGGTGTCTCTACAGCCGACTTACCTGCTGTCCTCACAGCGGCAGCGGTCGGCGGCGCGCTCCCCCGTTGACTCCAGCTTACGCCTTTTGGCGAGCTGGAGTTCCGGAGTTGACGGGGGCAGCGCTGGCGATCAATTTACGCATCCTGACGAGACGTGATAAATCGATCGCCAAAAGACCGATTGCTACCGCGTGTGGTGAAGACAGGCCCTCTATTTGTATAAAATCACATAGTCCTACCAGCTTCTGATCTCTACCACTTTATGGTATTAAGAGAAAAGAATTATAATTAGCAATTTGCTTTTTGCTAGACACACCTCTCCTTAGTTTTTTTTAATATCTACTTGCCAACCTTCCTTTGTTCATACTCTGGCATGCCTACCAATGGTGGTGATAATATTTAGCACTTGTATAGATCTTTATATTTTCAAATCCATCATACACACAGTCACTAATGAATCATCCCACTTTCTTATGAGCTTGTGTGAAGAGACAGAGCCTGGGCCTAGTCTCAAAACAGCAGATACACAATGAGTTAGTTCTTGTCTGTACTAGAGAAGTGTGATTTAAAAATCAGTCTAGATAAACAAGTGAAAAGCCCTAATATAGATGTAATTAAACCAGTTTAACCCTTGCTTATATCAGTTTAGCTTATGTTGGTAAGCTGCTGGCACAAATTGAACCTATTTAGTTGGTGTTTACTACATTTAAGTGCATATACATATTACAGGTTTGCAGTCATGTAACTAGCTGAACTGTGTACTTTTCTAGTATTGATTAGGCCGTCATGTCTGTCATCACTGCATCCACAGTCACTTTCCCAGTGTTTTCCTTTATTCTTAATTTAAGATCATCAACCATAAACCTGAGCTTGAGTTTTCTCCTGAGTTGACTTTTTAGGGTTTTTCCTGAAAGATCTTAGTCACTCTTTTGCCTCAGCAACTCACTGTCTTTGATTCATCTGAGTAGAATCTAATGAAATCCTCTTGGTCTGGCTGGCAGATGAGTCAACAGAATAGACCTACATCTCCATGCACAGTTCTGGAGCCTCTCACAGGTAGGTTGGTGCATATTATTATCCCCATTAAACAGATCAGAAACTAACACAGGAAAATTAAATCACTTGCCCAAGACCCACACTGTCTCTCAAAGCTTGGATTAGCATTCCTGGCTGAACTTAGTTCAGTAAATCATGCTGTAAGCCTTCTCCATCTGAAGTTTGAAATAAATACGTACCATACCTTGTCAAGGCAAAAACTGCTCTTGTCAAAATTTAATTTATCCTTTCCTCTGCAATAAAGAGCTAACAGCATATCTCCATGGACCAGTAAAAACTTATTGTCCTAACAGACAATCATATGCTTAGTTATTGAGCATGAATCACTAATGTTTTATTCAGATAATTCTGGTTTACTAAATATTTCTGTCCACCAATATTATTTGTGCACGTGTTCCCTTTGCCACATTATTTCTACTGAAGATACTGAAATAAAATACACTTGGTGGGCTAATCACACAAGTAAGTTTTTAATTCCACCAGCATCTGAACTGAAGGCAACAGGGAGATTGATAGCCTGAGTTATCTGGTTGCTCAGGAAATTAGCTCAGTCTGCCCTTCTGTAGTATCCACCCCTCTATATATGTGAAACTTCGGAAGTGGAATTGTTGGCTGCTATCCTTCCAGTCACTCTGCCAACTCATTTCAAAGAGGTAGTAACCTCAGTTACTAATTGGCACAGCAAGACAACATTAAACCATGCTTCCTGCTGAGTGTAGGGGTATCCAAATTCACCCTTTGGCAAGGAGAATCCTTTTTGTATACTACGCATTGTTTCTGAACATTTCCTCTCTTTTCCCTTGCACACTGTTCCTAGAGACCAGGGCCTACTTAGTCATTGCTTTCACTCAGCTGTGTATAAAAAAATAAAAACTCACTTGTATTCCCTTGATACTAATGCTATGTCCTTCCCCTAGACGGTGCTATTTAACATGAATTGTTTTTCCTCTCCTCCTCTGGTCCTTCTGACTAAACGTGTATGAGGGAGTGAGAACGAATGGCCACCTAATGTGTCCAGTATGTTTCCTTCCTTTTGACTCTTGACATTTCTTTTTTCTGTCTCCCATCCTGGAGGTTCTGCACAAGGTTCCAGAAGCATCAGTGTTGATGTATCACTTCCCATATATTTCAGAAATCTCTTCCAAGTGCCTCAGCAAAGCAATATGGCATGTGACCCAGTAATGAGAACAGGAAATGAGGTTCACTGGTTTTGCTTGTCGTCTTCCTTTTTTCCACCTTTATTTTTCTTTTGAAGCTATGCCATTTTGGGCTGTGATCGTCAAATAGGGTCACACTTGGTCAGTGTTTGATTGGGAGACCTCCAAAGAGAGCCCAGACTGAATTGGCACAGCACTTTTTGAAGAATAGCAATATTAGTCCTGATTTAGTGACTGAATTGCAGTTGGTATTCAGTGGCAGGTTGTGACTGTTGCATATGTAGGCCAGATTGTTGTTTTAAAGCCACAGACAATGTTGGTGGTGAGAGGAGCTGGAGCTGTAAGTGAAACTCCAAATAGAATTAGATGGAGCCCCAGCTAGACTTCCTCCTGATGCTTTATAGTAGTGAACTCAGAGCATGAGCCAAATGAAAGGAAGCAACTTGTAGGCCCTTCATGCCAGGCCAGTTCTTACCTCAGCATTCCCTGTCTCTGGTGCAGATGTGTAAATCCTGTCAGCAGCCACTCACCTGCTGAGCTGAAAGGACCGTTCAAAGAGGATCTTTGTTGTGTATTCCTTGCTTCTCAGAGCTAATGTCCCCCACTGCCAGCACAAACTCTTCCCTCTAAGCCCTCCCTATGGAGGGGAGGAGGAAATGAAGCAAGGGGGCCATCTCTTACCCTGGCCTCTTTGGGGAGGGAATTGAGAATTAACCCATGGATTGAGAAGAGCCCTGCTCTCAAAGGCAGGTATGTTTGTCTTGACTACCCAGGTCTTTATCAAGGTAGTGACTGGGGGGAAGAGGGGATGTGTGTTCCTTTTCCCTTTCTATAATGAATGAAAGATAACTGCTGAGCCCTACAGCTCTCCTAAAATCAACTGGAATGAGGTGCCCCTACTTTTTTGTGGGGGATCTTGGTTCTGCTGGTTTCTCTCCAAGGTTCCCCATCTCTCCCTGCACCAGCTACTGTACTGCTTTCTCATTCCCACACCCCTCAGCACTTTGTGAAGACTATGTGGCAACAGGCTTCTGCTCTTTCTCTACCTTCTCTCCTCCTCTTAATGGAGGAGCAGCTCAGAAGTTGCCCTTCTCTTTCCCCTCTCCCTTTCCCTCAGAGAGGAAAAGAAAAGCTATTGAACACAGTTTCATGTAGTACTCAGATATTCTTCTGAACACAGTCGTTCTTAGGGGCCACCATAAAGAGCCCTAAGACAGGACTGGATTAAAGAATTTTGGGGCCTTGTGCGCTGTGGAAATTGAGGGCCCGCCACCTCCTTAAACTGTACAGAAAAGAAGACACCCAGCTGCCTAGAGCTCCAAACCTGCTTGTACATCTGCCTAGGACACCAAACCAGAGTAGCAGTGTAACCCTGTGTGCCAGCTTGCAATGCCACTCACTGAAATTTGGCCTGCCCCTGGCACGACAGGAGAACACTGGGGAAAACTTGGTTGGGTACCAAATTAGGTTACTATCTATGTGGATTAGAAAAAATGGCCACTGCTCCCCCAACCAGCCTGACCCTCCATTTCCCCTCTTAGGCATCTCCATGCCTCCATCAGCCTGAGATGCCTTTTCCTCCCCCAGGTGTGCCCTACAATCACCAACATGATCCCCCTGTCCAATAACCCTTACACCCACCCCATCCCAGGAGCCTCATCGTCCCTCACCCCGGTCTCCCTCTACCATCTCTTCCTAGGAGCCTTTGCTTTCCTCACCATATCTCTCAGGTCCATGCTGTTTCCTGTGCTGAGAGGACCAGGAGCTTCAGCCACCAACTTGAGCACATTGAGGGCCATGCAGATGGAGTGAGAGCTGGGTACTAGCTTGGCAGGGCTCCCAGTGGCCAGGTGACCTGAGTGCCATAGTGGAAACTGTTGTGGTGCTCCTGTGTGAAGAACTCTGGATGGACCATAGGTCTGACACAGTATGGCTGTTCTTATGACAAATGTGAAGTACTCCACTTAGGAAGAAACAATAAATTGCAAACATACAAAATGGGAAATGACTGCCTAGGAAGAAGTACTGCAGAAAGGGACCTGGGGTAATAGTGGATCACAAGCTAAATATAGTCAATAGGGTAACACTTCCCCTTTTCCCCCCCAAAAAGGGTTACGGGGCAAACATCATTCTGGGATGTATTAGCAGGAGTGTTGTAAGCAAGACATGAGAAGTACTACTTCTGCTGTATTCCGCACTGATTAGGCCTCAACTGGAGCATTGTGTCCAGTTCTGGGCGCCATATTTCAGGAAAGATGTGGAACAATTGGAAAAAGTCCAGAGAAAAGCGACAAAAATAAAGGTCTAGGAAACATGACTTATGAGGGAAGATTGAAAAAATTGGGTTTGCTTAGTCTGGAGAAGAGAAGGCTGAGAGGGACATAACCGTTTTCAAGTACGTGAAAGGTTGTTACAAGGAGGAGGGAGAAAAATTGTTCTCCTTAATCTCTGAGTATAGGACAAAAACAATGGGCTTAAATCTCAGCAAGAGCAGTTTAAATTGGACATTAGGAAAAAATTCCTGGTGGTTAAGCGCTGGAATACATTGTCTAGGGAAGTTATGGAATCTCCATCGTTGGGGATTTTTAAGAGCGGGTTAAACAGACACCTGTCAGAGATGGTCTAGATAATACTTGCCATGAGTGCGGGACACTGGAGTAGATGACTTCTTGAGGTCCCTCCAGTCCTTTGATTCTATGATCGTAGGAATTCTATGAAATTACAAGTAACGTTAAGTAACCAGTTAAAAAACCCTGGCACATTGCAACTGGCAATGCAGAATCAAAAATGTCCAGGACAATTAAAAAAAACAAACAAAAAAAAAACCCACCCAGCAAGTGGCAACTCTGGGGCCAAACCTGGTGTGGTCCCTATGCAGGTGGCCAGAGTGCACATTGGTTAATCCAGGCCTGCCCTCGGGGCTACAGCTTGTACAACTTTTGATATAGTTCATTGATCTAATGTAAAACAAGCATTTATATTAATGTCCATCAGAGCATTCAGAGTATAACAGAGATGCAGTATGGATGACAAAACAAAATGTAAACCTGGGGAAACAGACTGATTTGGCAGATGGATATGTCTTTTTCGTGCCATGCTTCAGAAAGTAGCCTCCATCTTAGCTCCAAAGGGCTTTGATTGTATCCAGAGCATTAGTAAAACTCCTGGGATATTATTTCCTCTAAAGTAAAGACACTTGTATTTCTACCACTGTAGAGAGTAACTCCAAAGCCCTAATGTTGTATGAAACAGGCTGGAACTCTCAAATCTTTATATCCAGACTTAAGTCTCCAGAAGACAGCTGCTTTATTTCACACACATTAAGTATTTGAATGTCTGAGGTCCAGTTGTTTTTAATGGATGTTCAACGCCTAACAGCTTCCAGTCACATAGCCTCAGAAAAAATTCCATTATTAGGTTTCTTTTACAAAAATAGGTTATGTGGCAAATACTATTTAACATCCTGTTTTAAAGTTGTTAATACACTTGAGAGAAAAGTAATTTTTTTATGGCTGCCTATAAGATGTTTTTTAATTAAGAGCCATGTTGTAGTTAAATAGAGGCTTTGCTAACTTTTATATAATGCTCAATCCTCAGGCTGTAACCCTTTCTTCTGTGCATTTATCCCTGGATTAATGGCTCATAATTTCACTCTTTACTTACATTACATGGATGATATTTGCCCACAGGGTTTAAATTCTGTATTTTTTCATATGGTTTCACATGTAACAGCTCTGCATTTGAGATTAGTTTTCCTTTAAAGGAAAAGTCACTGGCTAAAAGAGGGTGGGTGATATACTGGTGCTGGTTTTGTCATTTCCAGAAAAACTTTGATCCAATTGAAGCAATGAAACCAGGTCTCAGTAGAAAAAAGTACAAATAGACATCTGCTAAAGAGCTATAGAAACATGATGACATCCAAACAAAAGTTACAATGATCTGCTTAACCATCAAGCTTCATGTTCAATGTGTGTATTGTAGTGTTGTGATAGCAACTCTGTAGTTATGGCTGAGGGAAAGCACTTTCATTCTTAGTCAGATACTTTAACAAAAATCTTCTTAAACTAAAACTGGGTTGAGGAGAATTATGAGCAAACAATGAATTGTTGTAAATATAGCAAAAATTCCATTAAGCCAATTTTGAATTATCCAACTATGAATACAAGGTGGTTGTTTTTTTTCACTTTTTAAACTTGGTTATCACAGGTGTTTTGAACATTTTTGCATCACTCAAAACCAGCCTAATTTAAAAGCTTCAACCCTGTCAGATTCTGCAAGCCCTCTGTACAGAGAACTCCCTTTGAGCTGTGTGAAGAGGAGAGTTACAGGATTAAGTCTTGGCGAAGATAAGTGTTTATGGAATCTTCAAGGAAATTTGGGTTGACAAAAGAAATGCTAATTTTTCCACTAGTAAAGGCTGACTTGATCATCTCAACCCTAATCCTTCTGGACCCTCAACATATTCTGACCACCTTTCCCTATTCTTTAGTCCCCATCCTCCAATGTTTTTTTTTAAAATGCAGGGTCAATTAAAATGTGTACTTTGGAGGCTTGTGTTGCATCCTACAGTGTATGTACAATTTGTAATAAACTTCTGGGGTAGAGATAAGGTGTGGATGCGCTGTCAGATCTGCTGGGTTCTTTTCAAGAGTATGTATTTATTTCAGCGTGTGATATGAAATTCGAGTACTATATGTTTTTGTATGTGTGTTATCTGGATAACAGAACTTTGAGCATGTTTTAAAGATCTGATTTTACAAACCATTACTTATGGGAGTAGCCTTTATTTATTCCTGTTAGTCTCTCTGAAATCAGTGGGTCAGCGTTTGTGAGTAAGAGCTACTGGCATTGTTGAGGAAAAGGATACGTAATAATGGCATTTGTTCTTTACTGTGCAATTACTTTATTTCCAGATGCATTTTTTATTCCAGCCAATTTCTGATTTGACAAAGCTCACATTCATCAATAAGAGCTAAATCACAGTCAAGTCTGCAGTTTAAAAAAGATGCTATCTTTTTAAAGGACTTGAAGAAAATCATCCGAACAATTTTTGTAAAGCATGAAAAATATTTCTTTTTCATGTTCAGCTAATTTTAAAATAGCCAATGTAAATTTTACCAACATTTCTAAAAATGTTCGCCTTTGGACTATCTTTGTGTTTCCAAGTAAATTAAAAAGAAATCTGTTCATTTCTATTTATTTCGGGTTTTGCTAACGTCCCTTTTGTTAGGAAAACTATATTTTGGGCTGAAACAAAGTGGAAAAAAATCCCCTCAATTTATACTAAATATTGAGCAAGGAGGAAAGTTGCATCTGGGGGACTAGGGCTTTCATTTAATTTACATTACTTTTAAATGAAAAAGTCTCAGTTAATCTTGCTATTATTTTAAATAGTGACTTTATAAGCCTCAGGCACTGCAAAAGGCTTCTGTAATAATAAAAAGTAAATAAAGAGGAAATGCTGATCCTATAGGAATTTGCTATAAACCTTTGCTTCAGCAGTATAAAACTTTGATCTTCTCACTGTTCTGTTCTCTGATCACCTCCCAGTTTGCTTCAGCATTTGACATTGTAATAGACTTACCTATACTCATTTTTCAGCTTTTGTACATCCATGGTAATTTTTTTATGCTAGAAGAGAGCAGGTCCAGTGTGAATAATTAGGGATTCTCTCCATTCAGATCAAATTGCTTCTATAATACGGACCAAGCATTAATATTGTTGCATGATTAAGTGTTAACATTTGTATTAGCGGCAGTATGAATATTTCAGCATAAAGTAAGCACTAAAGAAGAGAGAGAAATCTTTATTTTAAAAATCCCTTTGTGTGATACGAAGGCTTTTGGTGGGAAAATGTCTTTATTCAATAAATTTCTAAATGTTCTGCAATGCTGAAATTTGAGCTTTCGAATTCCTCATTACATTTTAATTTTACACTATTATGCTATGATGCTGCATTGATCATACTTTGGAACATACATTACCAGATAGTGGTACTTGTTACCAGAGAAGGAAAGGAAAAAGACATCATCCATGCAGGGAGAGCTCTGGGTCCACATGTAGCCTATTGAAGAGCCAGTCGCAGGGATGGGCCAATTATTTCCATGTGCTCTTAGTTACAATGGAGTAGCTGTCCACTGAAATTATAGGCGTTACAGTCACGTAACAGAGCATGTGGACATAATCCCCACAGTGTGTAGAATATCTGAGAAGGTGGTATATAAAATTTTAATGTTAGAAAAGCATTTAATAGTGTGTATTAATTTATTTGAATGCAATGTAGCAACTGGAAATAAGGAGAGCCAACACTATGTGAAAGCATTTTGCATTATTGTCTCTAAAATTAGACAGTGTTGTTGCTTATGTTACACTGGTTACAAAAATCCCCCTGTAGTGAGGGCCCAAGATCTTCTGCTCTCTTTACAAATATTGTTTCGTTCCTTATAAACTATAACAGTGATGTTTTTTATTATAATTTCCCCAGCTCAAAAGATAACACAATCACATTTGTTCTGGGAATTTATACTTCCTTTTGTCTTTACATCCTACGGAAGCAGTGGCTTCTGGCTTCTGCCAGATGAGGTAACATTGCATGCAATAGCTGTACAGATTTTGGGGGATTGGGTGTGGGTGGGAATTGGCTGGTTGGTTTTAATCTCTGTTTGTTTTTTTGACCCTGACAGCTTGAAAAAAAAGTAAGTCTCAGCTATGTTCAGAGAACCATTTAGATCCTTTTCTTTCTTTCTGCATTTACCAAAACACAACCTCTCTAGCATTTCAATAGTTGTTAGGATGTGTAACGTATTCCATCTCTTCACTTTATCATCTCTGAATGGGGTAGAACACTAAAATAATATTTTGTATGTTAACATATATGTAAACATGTTATTTGCTTGAGGTTTTGTGTTGGACCTGAATGATCTATGCCAGGTGTTCAGAGAGAATTTGGACAATACTGGAAACAGATTTAGCTTTTATAAATCTGCCAACAAATGCAATTTGAATGGGACAAAAACTGTCATTTCTCAATCACCAGACTTTGAGGTCCAGAAAAATACATGAAAACCAAAAACAAAACAGTGTGTTGAGCTTATGAATATTTGTGATTAAGCCATTCAGAGGCTCACTAGAACTCTAGCCAGCCTGAGAATCAGTTGCACTCTAAGCCCCTTCAGAAGAAGCATAATCAATAGTACATAAGAGACATTTCCCTGCCATTATGAATCATTTTACGTCCTCTTTGATCCAAAGCACTGAATGAATTTTTTATGTGTAATTACTTGAATAAAATGTGGTTTGCACAGTGCTACACGTTAGTGTGTCCTCATGAGAAAAATGCCTATGTGTTTTACTTCCATCTAATGAATCAGAATCTAAATTCCTACAACCTTGTTACTTTTTCACTTGCAGGCTTTCTGCAGCAAACATGTGGCTTTTAGTTGTCTTAACTGCTTAATGACTGTTCCTAACCCTTTAATGCAAGGTGGTTGTTTCTGGCATTAAGTGGTCAAAAATAGCATTTTTATATCCTGTTGTTCCCTGAACGTCAACACTAGAAATAGGAGTCAGATTAAGTGAGAACTTCATTAATAAAGTCACAAACTCAGTTATTTATAAAATGTAAAATCTGAAATTAGAAGTAAGGTACATATACATTTTAAAAAACAATAATGTTTTGTTAATAAAGAAAAGCTTCACTGTCAAAGACGGATTTTTGTTTTGCCTTGTAATATATGAAAAACTTGCAATGACAGATCTAATACTGTAACAACAATGCATTCATTTCCTGTTTGATAATGATACGCTGTGACGTTATTGACATGAACTGGGACTGTATAGATCATCCTTGCAACCAAGGCATCAAATCTTGTATAAAGAGGATCAGATAAGGTGTTTAAGACAAGGTTATGGTTTCCTGGTTATGATTATGCTATTTGGATGTATGTATCAGTTTTGTATTTAAAGTTATAAGTATTGGCTCTATACTATCTGTAGTTCAAACTTGTGCTATGCTTCTGGGTGACACCACAGACAAGTTGGTGTCAGCTCTGCCTAGCCTGCTCGATGGCCCATTAAGGACCATCAGCTATACAGCTGAACCATTGAGAGAAGGCAGACATGCCTTGTGACTCAGCAAGGTATGCAGGGACATACCTATGGACAGAACTCTGAGGTTTTTCCATGCCATGTGATAGAATGCTTGCCTTTGGAACAAAGAAAGAAAGAAAGACCACATGGCAAGAGAATATAAAAAGCTGCTGCAGCTCCTCCATCTTGTCTTCAATCCTGCTTCATATTCTAGAGGGACTTTGCTACAAACAGGTGCTCTAAACAAAGGAATGATGACCCAGCCCAGCTATGGATGTACTCCAGAGTCTCGATTTGAACCTGGAGTTTATTCTATCACTGCTATAAACCTGAACCAAGAACTTTGCCATTACTGCATGTAATTGATTCAATTTAACCAATCCTAGCTCTCATTTATATCTTTTCCCTTTTATGAATAAACCTTTAGATTTTAGATTCTAAAGGATTGGCAACAGCGTGATTTGTGGGTAAGATCTGATTTGTATATTGACCTGGGTCTGGAGCTTGGTCCTTTGGGATCGACAGAACCTTTTTTTCTTTTACTGGAGTATTGGTTTTCATAACCATTTATCCCCATAATGAGTGGTGCTGGTGGTGATACTGAGAAACTGGAGTGTCTAAGGGAATTGCTTGTGTGACTTGTGGTTAGCCAGTGAGGTAAAACCAAAGTCTTCTCTGTCTGGCTGGTCAGGTTTGCCTTGGTGTGCATAGAAACCCCAGCCTTGGGCAGTAACTGCCCTGCTTTGAGCAATTTGTCCTGAATTGGCATTCTCAGTTGGGTCCCACCAGAACAAGCATCGTTATGTACACACTGGCTTGTTTTAGCCAGTATATTTTTGTTTGTTTATGACATTGAAGTATTAAGTGGAATTAGTTTCCTTTTGCAGTTCTTATCTTGTGTAATGATAAGGATGCAATACAACAGCTGATACTCATATCAGTGTTGTTCATTGAAGTATGAAGTTTTATCAATTTACATTTTTACAGTTGGGGGAAATTGTGAGGGGTCAGGTAATAATTATTTATGAGAGAAGATGTTGAGATTCAAAAGTTAAATCTTCATAGCTGTGGAGACAAATTGTCAACATCACATGTCAAAATATACAAAATAAATAACCTTAAATCTAGGACTAAAGAAGCATTTTTCTTACTTTGTATAGCTGCAAATTCCCATTATTGTCAAGGGAAATATTTTGTGTGTGTGTACTGGGAAATTGACGCTTATCAACGTTGACTGATAAAAATCTAATCCTTCCAAATCTACATACACAGCATGATTGGGATTGCTTGGTAAACTGGGAGCAAACAATATTTGTTTGACACAGCAAAATCTGAGGTTATGTATATAGGAATGATCTAGGCTATACTTACAAGATAGAGGACTGTATCCCGAAAATAGGGCTTTTGAAATGAAGTTGGTTATTATAGTAGATAACCAAATGAACGTAATCTTCCATTGTGATGCTGTGGTGAGAGGCTACAGTAATCCTTGAATGTAGAAACAGGGGGATATTGAGTAGGAATAGGGAGGTGGAATTTCCTCTGCATATGGCATTGATGAGACTATTACTGGAATTCAGTTCTGGTGTCCGTGCTTGAAAAAAGGTTGTTGAAAAGTTGAAGTGTTCAGAATAGAGCTTCAAGAATAATTCAAGGTCTAGAAAATAGTACTTACAATGAGAGACTCAAGGAGTTCAAACTATTTAGTTTATCAAAGAAAAGATTGAGATGACTCGATTACATCTATAATTACCTACACACAGAAAAGGTATCTTGTAGTAACAAACTCTTTAATCTAACCAACAAATGTATAACAAGATCCAATTATGGAAGTTGTAGCTAGACAAATACAAACTGGAAATGGAGTGCAAAATTTTAACAATAAAGGTAATTAGCCATTAGAAAAGCCAGCCAAGTGATCTGATAGATTTTCCATCACTTGGAATCTGTAAATCAAGGCAACATGTCTTTCTAAAATATACATTTGAATTCAACCGCAATTTATGATTTGATGCAAGAGTTGCTCAGTTTACACAGTGAGTCAGATTAGATGATCGTAATTGCCATTCTGGCTTAAAAACTGATGGAGCAAGTTCTGTTCCCATTGAAGTCAATGGATAAACTGCTAATAATGTCAACATGACAGAATCTGGACCTGTGAATCTGTTTTTGAAATGAAAAATGTCCCACTTCACAATGACTGTATGTAGCATTGTTACAGGGTACTTTTGTGTCCCGTAGGAACGATGCACACAAACAGCTGTTGAATGGAAGTAGTGAGTTTATTGAAGGCAAAGTGACACACCTGCAGCGGGGGCTCTGTTCACTGCTGTCACTAAACGGGGACCCGGCACATCGGAGCAATGCCCGGGGAAGAAGCCCACTGCGTGTGGGCACACAGGCAAAGAAATAACAGGAACATTTGCATCTCATGCATACCTCATGAATAACTAATACCTTGTTTCTGTCTTGTTAGTATGCAGGTGTTTCATTTCAAGGCAAGCAAACCATGAGAGCCAAGTCTGGCATGGGAAATATGCGATAACAGGGCAAAGACTGATAACAGTGACCGAAAGTACCCTTTCCTTCCCAGGAGTGGGGGGGAAATAAGCACCCTTTCCTTCCCAGGAGTGGGGGGGTGGGAAATGAGCACACACACACACACCCCGGAGTGGGGGGGGGGTGAGCACCCCTTCCTTTCCTGGAGTCGAGGATGAGAGCGCCCTTAGCAGTCTACCGTCACAATGTCTTGCGCATCCTTACAAGCATATATTGCATTAGCTGATCATAAATAATTTGTTCTGCAGTCTTGTGGATAATATTTGTTTAATTTCCATTTAAGTTTGCTTAACCATTAATCAGTGGATACTTAAAACCATAGCATAGCACTGATTCTAATAACATCTTAAAGTACCAATAAACTCCTGTAAATTGTACAAGTGTGAGCTGACACTTCAACAACTCCATTATTCAGAATATTGTGAGAAAGAGAGTTTTTCATGGTTCTTAATTAAAAGCAACATTTTCACTCTAAGTCAATGTGATTTTGATGCTAAATTACTATTAAATATTTATCATAGTTACAGCTTGCAAATTTGTCAAATAAAATCTTGGAAGTTCAGAGTACATCCCCCACATGAATAATTCACAGATCCAGTGGGAAACTTTTGATGGGAAAATGGGCTTGAAAAGCAGCAATGGGACGACCACCTGTTACCTTTGTTTTAAAACTATTTTTAAGTGTGCTGTTTCCTAATGTTCCTCAGCAGAGTAATAAAGTTCCTCCTGGCCTTCATAATTTAAAACACTTCTTGGATCACTGCTCTCTGTGAATTCACTGATTTCTATAAAATATGTTTTTGGAATACTATATTGTACTTTGAAAAACACAACTTCTGCCTCTATGCACAAACGGAATGGCTTATTGTGTTGTACCTGGAAAATCATTTATTTAGCAAGGAACTGAATATGATTTTTAAAGCAAAGAGTATACAATAATAGATGAGTTTCTCCAGATGTTTTTTCAGTGTCCAGACTGAACAAGCTACATGCTTGTCAAGTTTTGCATTTTATTTCCTCTTTTCCCTTTACTTACGGTATATGCTATATATGTTGGAAAATACATCTACTAAGGTCAGAACCAAGCTCAAAATATAGCTGATCCTCAGTTGGGCGGATTTTGTGACATGATTCTGACATCAAAAGGTCTAGAACGAAGCATGGTATGTCATATATCACTTCTCATGCAACTTCGTATTGTGGAAGTCATCCCAGAATATTTGTTTTGTATTTAAAAGCTTTGAATAACTAAAAGGTTTTAGGGTCTGATCTTGAGTGATGCTGTGCACCTACAACTCAAACTGAAGTTAATTGCCAGGCACAAATTCTGCATGAGAGGCAATTTGTGACTTGGTACAAAGCCCATTACGTGAATGAAAATGTTTCCATTTGCCTTGAGTGTACTTAGGATCAGGCACAGAGTGAATATTGTGTTGAGTACCATCATACTAGAAGAATGTTGAAACATTGGGGTGACTTCAGAGAAGATAAGGAATGATAGATCTAGAGGTATTGAGTATGAGAACGTTAAAAGAGCTAACTAGGTATTGCATAGTTATATGACAACTAAGTGGGGCACACTAATGATCTACAAGTATTTGATGGGAATAAACAGCTAGAAGGGACTTGAATTAATTAGTGTGGTACAAAGTTGGAATAATTGGGAGTGAGGGGATGAAAATAAAACAGACATTTAGGCTGAATATCAAGAAAATCTTCTAAACAGTAAAACCATGTAGAATGTGTACTAGTCTTCCAAGGGCGTGTTAAATGAAGACTTAAATCTAGAAAGTTTAAAATTACAGTAGATTTTGTACAAAGGAGTAGAATATATATTGTAGGAATCATTTCTACACTGACAGAGAGATAAAGTAGATGACCTGCAGTAACAGGTCTTTTCTTTTCCTGGCTTTAGTATAAACTAAAGGTTTCCATTGACTTCAGTGAGAGTTGGATCATGACCTGGAACAATGGTACAGCTGTGAAACAGAGTTGGTGTGATTCAATGTTGTACTTAAAAATAAAATTTTAAAATAGTAGAGAGAAGAATGTAGCATCAAATAAAGGAAAAAGATAGAATGGTTGCAGCTGGATGTATCTGATCAGTAAGAGAGAAAAGATGAGTTGAGAGACCGGGCAGAAGGCAATAGAGGATGTTCCACTATGATAGTAGAAATATTAACATAACACACTTTAGCATATGTTGCTGTTAGATAGACCTGAACCAAATCATCAGGTCCAAATGTGCTTGAACTCAGAGGAAGTTTGATTCTGGGCAATATCCAAACCTGGCCTCTCAGGCTCCTCTCCAGTTACAGCATTTTATTTTGTAAGCAGAATTCTCTTTTACTTTTCCAGGCAGTGGGATCCACCCAACAACTGTAAAATGTCTTAAAGTTTATAGCCCCTGGCTCATGTTAGTGATCAGAATGAGAAGTGACCACTCAGGAAACTGTTTAATAGAATGTGTTAGAGCACCAGACTTAGAGATTTCTGAACAGAGATTGATGCTTTTCCACCCATATTGCTAATCCCTAGTAAATGAAAAGGTATGAACTCTTCCTTATTAATTCTTTTCCTTTCGTAACGTCAAAAAGACACATATCAGGCAGTACATTTCTGTGGAATTATTGTGTTGGTTGGTTGAGGTATGCAATCATCCTGCAGAAAGTCATTATCTGGCATGCCTAACTGCCTAATTAAACATTAAAATATACAGTGTACTTAGGTGAATAGTAATCACTGCTTAAGTCTTCCAAAGACATCATAGCTTTGCCATCTTTAGTTAAATAGTGATAAATCATGGTGAAGATTTTAATAACCCTGCTTTAGAACTCTGCAAAAATATTTTAAACTGTAGGGACTAGATTAATTATAGAGTTTTCACCAGTGTGGGTGTGAAATTTCTAGCATCCTGCTTTAAATTTTAATTGTAGAAAATACAGCAGTTTTTTTGTTTGAAATAATTTGCAGTCTGCAAGTAGCTGTTCTTACCTACCAGAAATTTTTGTGAGGCCCAGGCCAAAGCAAAATAATAATTTAAAAATCCTTCTCTGAGATGCCTCATGTTTACTTTGTGGAAAAATTCACCTATGTTATTTTTCACAGGTAATTTCACAAATAACTTTTCTTGTGCCTCCTCTAAAATGTGCTTCTTGAATGACTTCATTTTCCATCTAGAATAGTTTTGAATTCAGATGGACTCTTCATTTGTGTAAAATTACATATGTATATAAGCGTTGCGGGATTGGGGCCTAGGTTTTTAGGACAGTGCACTAAAACTCCTTACAAGTTCTGAAGCCTCAGTAGATAATACTGAAAAGAGTTACTCTCCCACTCTGTCCTGGACAAAGTGACTAGAATGATGATGTAGGACAATTTACTACTTTGTTATGAATCATAACTTACTAAATGTTAAAGGTTGGACCCAGGGGGAGTAGCGGAGTACTACCATTATGTAACATTTGGATTTGCCATGAAGTTTTCTTTTTCCTTTTCTTCAGGCCTGTGTCTACAAGGATCAGGTCTCTTGTATTTTGTTTATTGGAACAGAGAGGTGCAAAGACATAATGTCCTTATTTTCTGTCTTGATATTTAAGTAATACTCCCTTTTTTGTGCTCACTAAATGTTGTAAAATGAAAATGTTGACTTTGACATGCATTTCAGTTAAGACACTTCAAGCAAATAAAATTTTAATCAGCTCAAACTATTAAAGTCAATATTTCACAAGTAGAAAAATTAAACAAGATTAAGAAAGATAATCACTTATCTGTTAATTACACTTTTAAAACATTTTAAAATTCAGTATTTGTTCTCTAAATTTTTTCTTACTCTTTTTGAACAGGTTATTTGGTGTTACTTCAGTAATTCAAACCAACTGCTCAAGCACGTGGAAGATCATAGCAAACCAAGACCTAGTCTGGTATCACCATGCCAATCCCATATTATTGCTGGTGATGTACTACACCCTGGCAACTCTTATTCGCCTTTGGCTACAAGAGCCCATTGTAGGGGTAATATATTTTTTTTACCCACTTTATGAGGAGAATGAATCCACCACGGTAGAATTTTTCTAATGCTCACTAATGACTGTAAGATTCTTATGTTGTTACTAGCATTGCAAACAGTAGAAAAAAAAATTTTATGTGAGGCAGCCATGTCCAAGGTTCTGTCTTAAATACACTCTTTCTGGTAAGTTCCTCCCGCTCTTACATGAGTGGTCAATGGGACTACTTACGTGATTAAGGGCTACAGGATCAAAAACTTAGGTCATGTCTACACTACTGGCTAAATCGGCATGCTGCGATCGATGCAACGGTGTTGATTTAGTGGGTTTGGTAAAGACACTCTAAACTGATGGGAGAGTGCTCTCATATCAATTTGCGTTCTCCACCTCCCTAAGAGCCAGAAGCTATGCTGATGGGAAATCGTCTCATGTTGACGTAGCACAGTGTAGACACTGATGTAAGTTGACCTAAGTTATGTCAACTTCAGTTACCTAATTTGCGTAACTGAACTAGTGTAACTTAGATCCTCTCACAGCATTAGTGTTGATCAGCTCTTAGCTTACTATTGAATTGTGAAAATAGGTGTGAATATTGTCTACAGCAGGTAGGGTTTTTTTTCCTTCTCATAGTGCAAAGCACCATAAAGTCATAGCAATATGATCAGTAAGTGCAGCACACAGGAGTTACTGATGAGTAATCTTCCTGTGTGTTTTATGGTCTTTACACAGCCTTGAAAATTTCCTCATACCAAAGGCAATAAAGACTGAAAATTTAAAAACAGCCTCAAGGGCTGATTGCCCAAAAACCAAAATATCAGCTGTAAGCTGGTGCAGGATACTGTAAGACATACATAGTTTTGCCTAATCTTGCAATTTTGTCACGAGTCTAGCAATATTTGGTGTTTTTTTTTTAAAGCCCCAAGTCCAGGATTCATGTAATTATGTGAACATCTCAGCTTCCATTTTTTTTAAAATTGAAGTTCTTCGATCTTATGGAGAAAAGCATGGAATATGGCTACAAAGTCACCTTGAAGACCAAGAAAACAAAAGGAAAATAAAATGAGCCCAAATTTTCTTATTTTTTTAAATTGCATGATTTTTGGAGGCCTGACTCATGATTTTTGAAGCTGGGCTTGATAATGCTACACACAGCAATACAGATACACAGCACTAAAGCTGTGAAGAGTCTGAATTTCAGTTGCATCCTTATGGAATATTAATGTCTTCATTTATTTTCTCACTCGCCTTGTGTCTCTTTATTAAGAGTCCGACATTTTTAGAATGATAGGAAGTTGGTGGTGATGTCTTAAAAACTTAACTTTTATAAAGGGAAAATATCAAAATATGAAAACATTGCAAGATAAATGCTGTCTTTGTACTAATGCTTCTTTTTTGATGCGGAAGATACACTTTTACAACATCTGTTTATAAAATGATATGTTTTGGTTTCTAAATCTTAGCAGCTTTATAGACTATTTCACTATGTATGATTTTCTCCTTGATTGTGTTATAGATCAAGAATTGATTTTTCTTTTTACTTGTTTTGTCTTAGAAGATTTTAGGCCAAATTCTGTTCTCAGTTAAATCAGTCTAAATCCACTGGAATTCCATTTCAGTTAATAGAGTTACCATGTATTTATGCTACTTTAATGGAGACCTGAATTTGGTCCTTGTCTTTTACTTTAGCTGCCTGTGTCTTCTGTTTTTACAATCTGAAACAGTGTCAAAGCAGTATAGTAGTGAGGAACTCATCTTTAACTTGTGGTACCTCCTCTACATTATTAACCAAGTTCAGTAGGAAAAGATGATAAATTTGCTGAAAGGGTCAATCTGAGAGCAGGAGCTATTTCTCTATTCTGGATAATGGAGCTTCAGAATAATGCTTAATGAATTACGCCCACATTTGGGTCCTGAGCTCTCAGGGTGAGAAAAAGTGCTCAAGAAGTAGCGTAAATGGGATTTAAAATGGTGCATGACTGGGCTATTTCTATGCCGAGGTGAATTTCACCCTCAGTCCTTAAAAAAATTCCCATTAAAATTGTTTGGAAGTTTGCTTGAGTAAGGACCTCATGTTTGGGCCCTTGAGTCCTGCAATAATTAAAAAAAAAAAGAAGAGCCAATTTATCTCTGACGACTTCGGTGAAGTTATATCAGGAATCAGTTTGTCCAGAGGTTCACTGGATAATATTTAAAATATGAATCTAGGGCCTGATTCTTCACTCACACTCACTTGGGTATAAATCAGGATTAGCTTCACTGTGAAGGTTGTGTGAGAAGAGAACCAGGCCTCTACTATTTACAATGTTGTTTGACTTAGTCTCGGGTGGAAGGTGGAGGTTGGGAGAACATTGTTAGTGGTACTCTTAAACTCTCCTGGAGCTGTGCACTCAACAAATATAGTTGCTTGTATGGTGGGAGAATTGGAAGTGTTGGACAAGTCAAAGGCAGCCTAGAATTATGAGATTGTTTGCTAGGTGATGCTCTCCTCTACCTCTTTTCCTCATCCTTGAAATAGATTAAACAATACACTATTTCCCTCCCTCACCCATCGCTGCCTGAAGTTGGTATAACTTAAAATCATTATCTCAATACCTCAGTGCACTTAGTGTTTGTTTGGTCAAATCAATGCCAAACTAAATGTTGCTGGTAAATGTTTTGTTGTGGACCACTTTTATATGAAAACTTTCAATTCATGAAAGTGGCATGGCAAATTTAAGCCTCATAATTAGTTTATTTTACATTTATTAAAATTTGTTTTGGAATATCCTCTAGATTTTAAATATAAATATACATACATAAGTGAAATGTGCTGCTATGCTTTTGAGAAGTAAAAATAAATTAATAACTAAAGATTATTTAGGCTGAGCTTTTTAAAAAGAGGAGCTTAATATGAGTTTTGTAGAGTGGGTTTTTCAAATCCACCTAGATTATTTGGGCATCCTACTCCCATGGGAAGCTTTGTAAATCTCAGCTCTATTGTAAATCTCTACCGAATAAGCGGACTGATATATAGAAGGGCTGAGAACCTCACAGTCCCCATTAAAGCCCCACTTTAGAGTCCTGGTTTTGAACACAGTGGCCTCAGGAAGAAGACAATAGTAAAATTTTGTCTATGCTCTTTCGACAGAGTCAGCAGATGGAGCTCAAATAAACTGACAAACATTGTTCCCAGAGCTGAGTGGACATTGGGTCTGATACTGTCCTTTTAAAAATAATAATAATAAAAAAATGAATAAATAAAAGAGGGGGGAATAAATCAAAAACCGATTTAATTCAGGCATCATTTGAAACAAAGAAATAAAATGTATCTACTAAATAGAAAGAATAAAATGAGCAGAAAAAAAATCATGTTTCACCCCATTGAGCCAGATCATTGAAAATGGAAAAAAACATGAAAATTACTTGACTAGATCAAAATCTGTTCTAATTTACATCAGTGTAAATCCTGAGTAATACCACAGAAGTCAATAGATACACTGGATTTTAGTTGCAATTTAGTAAAGCACTTGAACATATGTTTAATTCCCATTAAGGCCAGTGGGACCTTAACATGTGTTTGAAGTTAAGCATGTGCTTAAATGCTTTGTTAAATAGAGATTGGTTTTCTGAATTGGGGCCTTACAGCAGTATAAATGACATCAGAATTTGGCTTAATACTTATGAGTAATCAACTCTCTAAACTGCCTGCTATTAGCCAGGGCTGATAGAAATTACATAGAGATGATGTATGATTTAAGGTAACTATAATGTTAGTGCATCAGCAATTCAGAATCAGACTTTAATGCTTACTGTTTGTTCGACTCAGATGTTTATTAGTAGAGTGCTTTCCTCACAGGATAACCCACTTTAGAGCATATACATCTATCCTAAAAATCCTTAATTTTGGCATTCATAGTGAGAGTAAAACTTAACCACTAAGAGGTAGAGGATTGGAAGAAACTTCCTATTGGGCATGTGATTCCATAGTTGTCCAAAGTGTGGTTTCTAGATGTTCTGAATCAGTTCACTGTTCTGATACAATTACTGTGTTACCATATATCAGGAAGAGGATTAGTGTGTTATTCTGTAGTCTTTGAATACGTATTTCATATGCCCAGAAAATATTTTTTTCATTTAATTTACTTCTCAGTATAGCAAGACAATGCTGTTCCCACATTCAAATAGACAAGCAGCAGAGAGTCTTAACTTCAGTAAATCTAGCTTTTAAATGATTACATATCTGTATTATACTTTATGGTTTGGTTTATACTATAAAGCAGGATGTGGAAGTCTGGTTACTTATGGTATCCTGTAGGAATCAGGAAACATCTTGATATTGATGGGTTTAGCAGTTATAGAATAGCTCTGTCATCATTTTCTGAAAATGTCATACTAATAAAACGCATCCATCATACATAGAGTACATTAAACACTAGACAATATTTCAAGGAATATAATTTAGAGGAAGAACAGCATCTAGACACCATAGCGTTACTCTTAGAAAATCACTATTTAAGAATTACAACGGTCCCTGCCATTCCCATTGTTTAGGAGATGGATGATGAAGAGAAATCTGGTATCAGCGAAGAAGACAAAGAAACAGACTGCAACCCACCCTCAAGGAGACGAAGTTTGTGGTATGCAAGCCACTACACAGCTGATGAGAGAAAAGTAAGACCTGGGGGAAGGGTTGCCTACATCAAAATGTTTCAAACGTGCAGTTCATTTTATTGTGCTAACTTCATAAAGTAATATATTACTATTTGGGGACCTAGTGGTGTAAGTTCCAAGTAATAATGTGTGAGTGATTATGTACCTGGCATGACACCAAGACTTTGAGGTAGGGAAAGGAATGTTATTATTTTGTAAAACTTAGAAGAAGAAAAATAAAGGACAGTTCAAGAAAGGGAAAGCAGAATGTTTCCTGTGTTTCCTGCTTCCAAAAGAAAAAGATCTAGGATTAGAGTCTCTCTTGCGCTGGTCGGCTGTATGGACAGAAGAGCAGCGAGGGCTGTCAAAGAGCCAGATACCTGTGATAAAGGCTGATCTATCTTATGACAGCTGACTAGGGCCCCTAACTGGTGAGACAAAGCTGCCTTCACCCTCCCTGAATACAACCCAACCTGCCACCAAGATGTTCCTTTTCTTCCCAGTACACTCCTAGGCCAGGGTGGGGAGGGTAGTTGGTGTAGGAGCCAAGTCCACCAGCTTCACAGCTAGAGAGAGTCCCCTTCTCCCTGCCCACAAGGAAATTCTCATATGGCCAGCTGCCCCCAGATTTTGGTATCAAAAGTATTAGGGTGAGCCTTAAATTAACATATTCAGTCCCCAAGAGTACTGTGATTGAAGTAACAATAGCAGTAGTAGTAGTGATAATAAAAACTGCTCTGAATGAACTGGACACTGAACAGTTACAACAAACAGATTACTATATACCCATATCCCCAACAGTTGCAGTAGTGACTTCAAAAGTCCTATATCCTCAGCTGCTATTAGAAAAGCCAGTAGAGACATACATTGGAAATATCTCAACTTCATACTGTTTGATCTGGAACGGTGATAAGATAAGTCAACAGAAGGCAGTTAAAAGATGTGATATGATATATATATGGTATCACAACTTTCAGACAATTTGTATTCTAGAATGATTTGCAGAGTAGCGGTAGGGTAGATTAAAAAGTGAAACCACAGCGGGAAAGAGCATTTAAATAACAAATGAAGCAGAGACATACAAGAGTTCAGTTCCAAGTTCAGTACAGGAGTCAGAGGTGTTGCAGAGAAAAAAACTCTTTAAGTTGTCAGTGCTGACGTGTTGTTGAGGGCGAGATGAAGCATGTATTCCATGAGGGGAAGGAATTAAGAGGGGAGAACAGAGGACAAAGTCTGCTAGATGGGAACAATTCCATGCAGGATTTTGTGAACAAGAAAGGTAGTTTTGAACCAGATCCTGAAATGAAACTGACCCAGTGGAGCCAACAGATCATACCAGCAATTGTTACTTCTGCATGGTGCCTCCAGTTGGGAAAGGTGTGTCAAAGAAGAAAAAGTGGACTGTGCATTATCCAAACATTCCATCAGCTATACGTCCAATACCCCACGGAGAAGGACTGCCGGTTCCTGATGCACCACAATCATTCTCACTTGAGTCAGACGAGGAAGTGGAAGAGGATGAAACTTCTGGTCCTGAACCATCAATGTCACAGGATCCACATTTTCTCCCATCCTCCTCCTCTGAACCACACCTCATAACACAAGCCGAACTGAATGACCTTGTCAGGGATTTGGAACTACCCAAGAGTAAGGCAGAGCTGTTGGGCTCCAGACTGCAGCAGTGGAATCTCCTGGCAGGTGACATTAGGGTTTCCATGTTCCATGACCGTCAAAAGGATCTTGTCCCATTCTTCTTCATGGAAGGTGATCTTGTAGCCTGCAACAACATCGTTCACGATCCAGATGAGTGGAGACTCTTCATTGATTCATCGAAGACGAGTCTTAAAGCTGTTTTGCTGCATAATGGCAATGTTTTGCCATCAATTCCAGTTGGTCATGCAGTCCATATGAAGGAAACCTATGACAACATGAAACAACTTTTGAGGTGCATAAACTATGACCAACATCAGTGGCAGCTTTGTGGCGATTTGAAGGTTGTCGCTCTCTTGCTTGGTCTGCAGACTGGATACACAAAGTACTGCTGTTTTCTCTGCGAATGGGATAGTCGTGCAAGAGATTCCCACTACATCAAGAAAGAGTGGCCACTCCGACAGTCATTGGAGCCTGGCAGGAAAAGTGTTCAGCATCCACCACTTGTTGAATCAAGGAAGATTTTGTTACCACCCTTACACATCAAGCTGGGTCTGATAAAGAACTTTGTCAAGGCCATTGACAAAACACAAGCAGCTTTCAAGTACCTCCGTGGAAAATTTCCAAGGTTAAGTGAAGCTAAGATAAAGGAAGGTGTCTTTGTTGGTCCTCAGATTCGTGAACTTCTTCGAGATGATGCATTTGTCCATGCACTGCGTGGCAAGGAAAAGACGGCATGGAAAGCCTTCCAGTCAGTGGCAATACATTTTCTCGGAAACAACAAGGCAGACAACTACAAGTTGTTGGTGCAAAACCTCCTCAAGGCATACAAAAGCCTTGGTTGCAACATGTCACTAAAGATACATTTTTTGCACTGTCGTCTAGATTTTTTTCCACCGAACTGCGGAGCAGTGAGCGACGAGCACGGCGAGCGATTTCACCAGGACATTGCAACAATGGAGAAACGCTATCAGGGCAAATGGAGCCCATCAATGCTTGCAGACTATTTCTGGACAGTGATAAGAGATGCTCCATTTAATGAATACAAGAGACAAGCCAAGAAGCGCTGAGTAGACACTGGATAGGACTAAACTATTGTGACGGAGTCAGACCAGAAGGATATAGGAGAGTGCTGGAAGGCAGGTATATCAGCCTCAGGATGTACAGGTCCTTGTTCCCTGGATAGCCAAACAAAGGCTACTCCAGACCAATCAAGACACCTGGGGCCAATTAAGAACCTTCTAGAAAGGAGTAGAAACAGCTAGCCTAATTGGGACACCTGAAGCCAATCAGGGACTGGCTGAAACCAGATAAAAACCTCCCAGTTAGTCAGGTGGGCTGTGGGTGTCAGGAGCTGTGGAAGGAGGTTGTGCTGTTGGTGAGACTGAGTGTAGGACAACATATCATCCAGAAGGAAGGAGGCCCTGAGGTAAGGGTGAAGTGGAGTTTGAAGAAGCGGGGACTGCTGTGGGGAAGTAGCCCAGGGAATTGTATTGTGTTTTGTGGATAAAAGGTCAGCCATCTTAGCTGATACTATTAGGGTCCCTGGGCTGGAGCCCGGAGTAGAGGGCGGGCCCAGGCTCCCCCCTGCTCTTTCCACCTTCCATACTGGCCTGTGATGAAGGTGACTCACTAGGTGGTGACTCTTACCAATTATACTGAGAAAGGGAGGTCAGCCTGGGGCCTAGACCAGTTTCTGAGGCCCCTAAATCTGCCAGGAAGCGCAGGACCCACAAGCACAGACTTGGAGCTTTGTCACATTATGTACATAATAGTTTTTTGCCTTTTGTTTCATAATACATTTTATTTATATAACCCTTCTGCTGATTTTTAAAGAGTTACATAAACAGGACAGGTGAAATGTTATCATGTAAAGCAACCATAAACACATGAAAAGACCTAGGTTTACAATTTATGATTAAAACTCTACTATCTACACAATATACATAGACATAAAATGTAAAAACTTAAATATCTTTGAAACAGTAGCCAATCAGTTGTTTTAATTGTCATATTTTAATTCAGCACATCAAAATACATAATAAATATCACATTTTATCTCTGAAGCAGACGACTTCTAAAAAATTGTAGACCAGTGTAATTTAAATATTATTAATACTTTGAAATGTAGGTATAAAATTTGTATCCTAGTGTAATAATTCTGTTGACAGTGATTTTATACTTAGATAAATTCTAATGATCATTTTAAAAACCTTAATTTTAAGTGTTTCATTGGAAAGTCATTTGAAACTAACTGTAATAACATGTTGATGAATTCCCGTGACCAACATATATAATTTCAATACACTGTCTTCAGTTGTGATTTGGAATGAAGACACTTATAAATAAAGTTTATGCCAATAATTAAGCTAAAATTAATGTTGTTTTAACATAGTATACATAATATACATAACATAATATACAATTCTGCTGGCTCCTTAAAAATTCTTTCTGAATTTCTTAATTCAGATCTGTTGACAGTCAGCAAATATGTATGCATCTATTAAACTTATTACTGCTTGAGCTATGCTTCTTCATTAATTATCTGTCCTTGCATTGCTTTTTACAGCTTCTGTCAATGACTCAAGATGAATACAAGCCATCTGATGTTAGTATACTATCAGTCTTTGCAATTTATTTGTACTCATATAGATGGTGTAAATATGGATTATGTCATATATTTTATAAAGATGTGTTTACATGAAATTTTAAAATGTTCTAATCTTCTTCTTATTCTAGCCATTATATTACAACCTCAATTATCCAAACCTCCCAGTTATCTAAAACAGGGTCATATTCCCATTGTCTGTTAATTACATTGAGAACTCCTTTGATTATTCAAAATTTTGATTATTTAAACTTACTAAGTATCTCCTATGGCATTAGAATATTTGGGGTTGTATTAACTGGCAAAAGATCTTCCTTAGATCCTTGTATTTTAAACAAACCGTGCAACTCTGCTTTTCTAACATAAGCTACCCTAAAACTTGGTTTAATTCCTTTTTTGTGATGTATTTTTAAAGTTTTCTTGTTGAATTGCTGAGGTCTGCAAATATGACCACATTACCTGAGTTAAATATTAAAATTGTGGAAAGTAAGAAACTTTATTTCAGTCCCATACTCTAACAAATGGGATTGCAGGTCTCCTCGTCCATTCAGCCTGGAAACAGCTGTAATCAAACCGGAATACAACCTCCAGCTCTTGTGACATCTACTGCATCAGTAAACCACCCGATATATTTTGCAATGAGATTGGTTCTGTAAAACTGGCCCATCTGCATTGGTCAGCTGCTAGAAATCCTTGCCAAACAAGGACAATGGCCAACAATACATTGCAGAAAGGAAAGCTGAAATACTGGCATAAACATCGAGTAAGAAACAATTGTAACAAACACAACTATTTTTTATTAATTGTAACAAATGCAGATCACACTACTGATTTAAAAATGCAAATCATTTGCACTCATCATTTTCATCAGTACTGGACACCATTAGACAGAAAATTAACTTTGAAAAATATTCAGCCACAAGGCTAGATGGGACTAATGGCTATGGCATAGAAATAGTCAGAAGATCAGGGTTCTTTCCTAGCTTGGCCAGAGATTGTCTATGTCACCTAATAAAAGGCACAACTTTCCATTCCTCAGCTGGCCTGTCTTTTAAAAAGATGTAATGCCTACCTCACAGTAATGGTTTGAGGATTAAGTAATGTTTATAAAGAGCTTTGAGATTCTTTTATGGGAATTACTGTCGAAATGTAGAGTACCATCATCATTATTATTAGTGTTAAAGAAAATTTGACAAAATCAGTGTAATAATTCTTTTTAGCATAAATTGGTCTGCTAAAATTATTCTTAGGACAGTTGTGTTAACATCATGTGTAATGTGTGATTGTTCAGTGATTTCATTAAGTTTCTTTCATATTTTAAAAACAATATCTAGTGAAAGTTAGTAAGTAGTAGTTTCACTCACACAGGAGCTTTTCTAAAAAGAATGCCTTTCTCCAATCCTCATCTGGCAGGTCCTGCTCGTAACAGTGAATGGGACTCCTGTAGATTATCACACCATACACCCCACACTTCACTTGGAGAATGGCCCTGCCAAAGCTGATATGTACTCAACCCCACAGTACAAATGGGAGCCATCAGATGACATGTCAGGTAGTAACATGAAATATTTGGGAATAAACCCATGTGCTTGGTACTTTATTATTTACTCTATAGTTAAATTTTTTGCCTTGTTCATTTTTTGTTTAGAATCTTGTCATAAGATTTAAGAAACTGTTAGAACAAATTGATAAATTAAACAGCAATAAGTTTCCAGGGCTACATGGTATTCACCAAGAGTTCTGAAGGAACTCAGATATGAAAACTCAGAACTACTAACTATAGTATGTAACCTATTGCTGAAACCAGCATCACTACCAGATGACTGGCAAGGAGCTAATATGAAACACACTTTGAAAAGGTTCCAGAGGGAGAGACAACATGGCTTTTGTAAAGGAAAGTCATGGCTCACTAATCAATTAGAATTCTTTGTCACAAAGCATGTGGATAAGGGTGATCCAGTCAATAGAGTGTACTTGGATTTTCAGAAAACATTTGACAAGGTCCCTCATCAAAGGCTCTTAAGGAAACTTATTTGGCATGGGATAACATGGATAGTCCTCTCAGGGATCAGTAATTGTTTAAAAGATAGGAAACAAAGGATAGGAATAAATGATCAGTTTTCAGAATGGAGAGAGAGAAACAGCAGGGTCCCCAAGGGAATTTTACTGGGATTAGTCCTATTTAACATACCCATAAATGATCTGGAAAAAGTGTGAACCAAGAAGTGGCACAGTTTGTCGATGACATAAAATTATTCAAGATAGTTAAGTCCAAAGCTGACTGCAAAGAGTTACGGGGGGGAGGGGAGGTCTCACAAAACTGGGTGACTGGTCAACCAACTTGCCAGATGAAATTCAGTGTTGATAAGAGCAAAATAATGCCATTGGAAAAAATAATCCCAAATCCACATGTATAATGATGGGTTCTAAACTAACTGTTATCACTTAGGAAAAAGACCTTAGAGTGTTCATAGATAGTTCTTCAACTATCTGTCAGCTGAAGGCTCAGCTGAGGTCAAAAATGCTAACAGGATGTTAGGAACTATTAGGAAAGGGATAGAAAATAAGACAGAAAATATAATGCCACCATATAAATCCATGGTAAATGCACACCTTGAATAATGTGTCCAGTTTTAGAGACCCCATCTGAAAAGAGAGATAGTTGGAATGGAAGAGGTTCAGAGAAGGGTGACAAAGATGAACCAGAGTCTGGAATGGCTTCCATACAAGAAGAGACTGAAAAAGAATAGTGATGCTCATCTTAGAATAGAGATGATTTAGGGGAGGTGTGATAGAGGTCTACAAAATCATGAATGGTGTGGAAAAGGTGAATAGAAAAGTGTTATTTATCTTTTCCTACAATGCAAAAACCAGGGATCACTCAAATTAATAGTGGATTTAATACAAAACAAAGAAAATACTTTTTCACAAAATGCCCAATTAATCTGTGGAATTCATTGCTAGGGGATGTTGTGATGACCAATAGTATAACTGGGTTCATAAAAGAACTGGATAAGTTAATTGATGATAGGTCCATCAGTGGCTATTAGCCAAGATAGTAAAGGCTATTAACCCCATGTTGATGGCACCCCTAACCTCTGACTTCCAGAAGCTGGAAGAGAAGGACAGAAATGGATCTCTCCAAATTGCACTATTCTGTACACTCCTGAAGCTCTGGCACTGGCCACTGTCAGAGGCAGGATGCTAGGCTAGATGGCTCATTGGTCTGATCCTAAATGGCTATTCTTATGTTCTTATGCTACCAAAGTAATGACTTCCAATCAACTTGCAGATCTTGGAATCAAGTTGCAGGTGCATATTATCTAAAATACTGTACTTGTCTGTCCAACAGCACATTTGATTTATATCCTTATATGACCGTAAGAACCATGCTTCTCTGGATTTTTCCTGTGGTTCTCAGGTCATTGTCAAGATATCAACATTTATTAATATTGGTGAGGCTGAGTGCTCTAATGGTAGCACAACATTCTGCCACATGGGGAGCATCTGAGTTCACTAAACCAGAATACAATGGCCTAATTCCTGCAAGATTTACTCTATTTGTGCAAGGACTATAGGATTTTGAACTGTGTGCGCATGCGTTGCTATTAGATTTATTTGAATTGCACTGTAAGAATCTTTTTCTACTTAGAAAAGAAAGAAGAGGAAGATGAGGAAGAGGAGGAAGATATTCAGGAGAAAAAAGAAAATGTTAAAATCCATGCCATGGTCTCTGTCTTCCATTTTATCATGAAACAAAGTTACATCTGTGCTCTGATTGCGATGATGGTATGTGTAAAAGACAAAAATAATTGAGTCAGGATAGTAGACATAATCTAATTATAGATGTCATCTAACTCTGGAAATGAACTTCTGCCACATTATTGACAGCATAAATATATTTATCTTCCAAACGTGTTGGTGAAGGGTGATTTGTCATGTTGATTTTTCATTGGTGTTTACTTTAACGTTGTAAAAATCTGGACCTGATATTTGAATCTGTTGGATGCATGTGGTTTATTAAAACATTACCCCTCAAATTATGCTAGGTCCTACCACCAACTCCTTATGGGGCAGGGCACAAGTTTCTGCTCACAGGTATTCTGTTACAGAATACTATGTAGTCTAAATTCTAGCTTTAGACTACATAGTATTTTGTTATCTTCAGCAGATCAGAAAATGGTCAACATGCTAATTTTTCTGATAGTTCAAAAGGTTTTTTTAGTGGGTTTTAATGCATTTACTGAATTTAGAAATTGTCTGCAAAAATAAAGCACTTCATAGTCATACAGTAAATCTAAACTTGCCTTTTCTATTTCAAATTGAATCTATGCATCTAGTTCAAGCTCTGTATGAAAATAAACCTCTAAACATTGATTTCTTTCATCCACACGAGGAAGACATGTAGGAAAATACAATTTTTTGTCAACACATTTTTTTATGATTAATTTTCTTCTTTCTGAAATTACACTGCCTATCCCTTAAAACATAGGGTCATTTTGTGCAAATTAGCCTCAGATTATACTGTAGCAAGTTTACAACATGATAGATAGTTCTCTGTCAGCACTTCCAAGGTCTGGTTTTACTATTTTGAAAAGGTTTCAACTGGGATAGTATTTACTATAAAGTGTCTTGGCCCAATCTTGCCTTAAATTTCTTTTTAATAGTTTGGCCACCTTTTTTTTGCATGCAGCAAAAGAAAATAGATTTTTGGTAAGATTTTTGGACTTTTGTTTGCTGTCCCTTACCATGAAAAGTCTCTGGTGATAAACAAAACATAGCAGATTCTTTGTGCAGAATCTGCATTGAATATGGTGCTTTTTGAGATGTTAGTAAGTAGATATTTTCTTGCTGTGGTATGTTCATTTTTTAAAAAATGACTGCTGCACATGTGCTTTAATTACTTTAAATTCCATTCAGGATTCAAATCTGTTAGTATCAGTGATGAAGCTGTATTGTTCTGAGCTTTCTTCTAGTCGTAAGTTGAGATATATCTGCTCCGAATGATCTATGTTCTAAGTGTTGTGAACCAAATTCAGCTGCTGTTTCACGTATACCTTACCCAAATGTGATCAACTGTATATGTTACTGTCTTTTATATTAATGGAAGAATAGCATATGCATGATTCTCAAAGGCTATAATGGATACCTTATCAATTCAAGACTAATCCAGACTTGATTAAAATATTCTTAATATTTCATACTTTTCTAAACAAAAAAATAAATTAAGACTCCATTGCTTTCAGCTAAATTATCCTAGATTTATGCTGGTGCATTGCCAATGTCAGAATCTAATCCAAAATCAATAACAGTGTTTAATAAAAAGACTCTTCCCCCATGCTATAATGTTTTTCCAGAACAGTTTTAAGTAACTTGTTGTTTGATACCTGTAAAATGAGCAGAGAATTAGAATATACTGTAAGAAGCAATACTACACTGGGTTGGTTTAGGCTAGGTTAGTCTAAGTCTACTTCATCTCTAATAACTAGAGTGCAACAGGGAGTGAAATCTAAAGCTTGCTTTACACTCACTGCTGAGTGAGACTCACTGGGAGACGTAAACTAACACTTCTACTGAAAACACAAAAGTACCAGACAAAACGAAAGGTTGTCTTAACTGTGAATTTCCTAGCAATCTGTTTACAGTATGTAATCCAGAGGATCTACTGTAGCTGTCAGTGGCCCAATTTTCATTAATGTAAATGGGAGTTACATGGCTAAATCTCCATGCAAATATGGAAACATGAAAATGTACCCTAGACAATGTGTGTGAAATTGGGTAGTGCTGTAAAAATTTTACTGACTGTATGCAGTAATACTATAACTAAGTGAGTCTATGAACATTTTTCTCTCTTTCCCATTCTCCTCTCTCCCAAGGCTTGGAGTATCACTTATCACAGTTGGTTGACTTTTGTTTTATTGATCTGGTCCTGCACGCTTTGGATGATTCGTGACCGGAGGAAATATGCTATGATCAGTTCACCTTTTATGGTGGTTTATGGAAATTTGCTGTTGACATTACAATACATATGGAGTATTGACCTCAATAATGATGAGCTTCCTAAAGTTTCCGGATTTTTAGAAAAGAAGGATCCTGGGGAATTAGCATCGAAGGTAAGTGTGTACTTTACTTACAAACATCTGTAGTTTAAAGAACAAAGCAATAGACACTAGCCATCAATAAAAACTTCAGGTCCTTTGGTGTTTAATGCAACAAATAATCCTGTTCAGCATGGGGCTTACAGTTCAGGACGAGTGGTTAAAAAGTACAATAGCACAAAATTCCTTCTTGCCGGTAAATTAAATACTATAACGAATGTGTCAAATTTATTATAAAACAGTTCTCACCAAGGAGAAAATAGCATTAGCCCTGTAAAAATGGAAGGAAAGGGCAGAGAAAAAAATATGTACTTGGATTTGTTAAAAATGAGATAAATAAAATAGAATTATGAGGCAGCTTTTGTTTATACGTACACACACACTGTACATACACAAATATATATATTTTTATAAATGCATTTCTGGTTTGTCATTAGCATCAGTCAGTACAGATGAAAACTCGGTGCTGTAGTTGTACTCAAATAAAAGATTTCCATTCCCTTCTCTTTTTTCTGAATGACAACTAATGTAGCAGACTTCAGTACAACGGTTGTTCCCCCATTTCTCCCTTTCACTTTTAGTTATTTTGTAGGCAGAATTTGAGTGTGGCAACATTTTATCCCCACCTCTCATAAACATATCTCAACTATTCATGAACTCTTTTGTTATGAACATACTACATGTGGAACCCGGTGGGATTCAATATTTTAAATATTTTCAATATTTTAAATCTAGACACTTTTAAGTCTGTGGTAAAATTGTTGACTTTAATGGGAGCAGAGTTTAGGCCAGCATTTTGAAAATCTCATGCATAGCTCTTTTTTTATCCACAAACACTTAGAAATGCTAGACAAATGTACTGTGTGAAGAATAAAAAATTATTGTGAGAACGTGTCTGGCCCAAATACTTTCAGGAATATTTCTTGTTGCTATTATTCATGACACTATGCTATCCATAAACATCCTGATGAATAAAATAAATCATCTGAATGCTTCTGAACAAGTGAATAAAAAGTATTGTAAATTTGAGTGAGTGGAATTACTGGCTTTTATTCAGCAGAATATTCACAAGTACCATTTTTGGTATATTAATGAACACCTGAGATGTCTTGCCAGTTTAAGTATAGGAGCCTTACCATAAGAGCTGTGGAAAAAGGTAATTGAACCTGTAATGTCAAATATTTTTTAATTTGTGAAGACTAGCTGAGTTCATTTGACTGTGTAAAACACACCAAACTTGTCTCTAAGAGTAGAAGTGCCCAGGTCAGCAAGCTTTGAACATGTGCCAAACTTTAAGCACATGAATAGTCGAAGTTAATAGGACGACTCTCACACGTAAAATTAGGCACATGCTCAAGTACTTAGTGGAATTAATTCTTTAGTCTTTCAGCTGAAGAAACATGAATTGGAATCACCTTAGATCACAAATGAAAGAGTTTCCTGGTCTCAATTAATGAGGCTTTTTCCACACAGAAATTTGCCCTCTGTTGAAACCACTATATTTGACAGATTATCTTTGAGGGAGGACAGTGAGCACACAATAAAAGCTGCTTCACGGAGCACTCAAGAAGAGCTTCTCACAGAGTGCAGATAGTTGTCCCAATTCCCTTATAACTGAGTGAATCACTTCCATCATGATACCCCTGATTTCCATTTGAAGAGGTTCTGCACCTGTATTTCCTGCTTGACAGTGCCCCTTGCCAAGCTATGTCTGTATTTATAATGTATTTGAATGCTAGTGAGCATTCTATGGTTTTTCCTGTGGAAGGTAGTGCTAGTCTTGATAAGAGTGATTAAATAGTCATGAGGTAAGTCCTGCACTTTCTCATCATTGAATTTATAAATCTCTCTTAAGACATTTAGCTGCCTTGGTATATTGCCCACCCCCTTTTCAATAATTTCAAAGATAAATTGCATCGTGGAATGTTGTATATAAAAATAACTGCTATCAAGAAAGTGAAATTATTGTGTATATGGGATGATTTTAGTTTCACCCATAAAACTAACAGGAGGACATCTGTTGGATGTGTTAGAATAGATAAAATGTGCCATGTGGATTTAAATAAAGATTCAGTGGAATTAAAGAGAAGTGAATGTACTATAATTTTCCATGCATATATTTGTATGGGGTCTGAAGAGTGTGTACTGGCTTGAAAGGTAAATAGAGCTGCATTGCACAGACACTGGCTGTCAGAAGCAGTATGAAAACACCTCTATATTCCACAGCTCCAAAAGCTAGTCTAATGCTGGCACTGACTCCAGAGAGGGCAGAGGCTGAGCAAACTAGAGCTCAGTCAGTGTAGGGTTAAATGCATGTTATACAATGCTCAAGGTTGTATAGCAGTGGCCACTTCTCTATGAATATACCCAGCACTCCTGGAGAATTAGGGCAGACCCTCAGCTGGTATAAATTTATTACTAATTTCAGTGGACCTATGACAAATTTACCTCCAGTGAGGATCTGCCCCAACTGTGTCTGAGTCAGCACAATGCTGTTGAAAGTCACTTCTGATGAGGTGGAACCTCTTGTTGATACTAACTCTCATGGATTTAGCTTAACAGCCATAAAATGACCCTTCATGTTTGTGAAAGGTGCTGTGTTACTGTGACCAGAGAATGAAGCTCTCTATTACCCCATAGAACAAAGAGATGGTCATAGTGGCAGAGTAAGTTTCCTCCGTGCTGATCTGCCAAAATACTTTAACATTGACATGAAGCATCCATCTCTAGAAGGAAGAGGGTAGATCTGTTTCCATGATCCACTTCTCTTGAGATACCATTTAGTGTCAGTTGTAGTGTTTTTTGTGATGTACATATTCTGCAAACTGAAATGAGGCTGCCAACTCATTTCACGGACACCACTAACAGCCACCTTGCAGAAAGAATTTTGTGCCACGCCAATCTGGACTGGATTCTTACTAGTTACTTTGAAATGATGGTCTATGTACCCCATTATCAGTTCCGTAAGTCATCCAATCACCCCAAAGATTTGTTTTCTGTGCTCTAACCCTGGATTACATCTAGCAGTGCACAATGGAAGGAGTTTCCATTCCCCCTACCTCCCAATCAATAGCTTAAAATTGTTGACCCAAACTTTCAGTGCATTTGCCATTCTTGAAAGGGCTTCACTTACCCATTATGTTTGTATGTTTAGCAGTTTTGATATTTATTTTTAGCTAATTTGGTGCCTTTTTATTCCTTTAAAAATTGGGTTTCCCTGTCCTTATTATTATTTATTTCTCTTGTTGTAGTGCTTAGACATCCCCTTCAGGGATTGGGGCCTGAGGAGGTAGGCATTTTACAAATAATGCTGCCCACTTCTTGTTTACAATGTCACCTGAAAGTGAGACAGGCATTCACATGGCACTGTTGTAGCTGGCATTGCAAGATATTTGTGCCAGATGCGCTAAAGATTCAGATATGCCTTCATGCTTCAGCCGCCATTCCAGAGGACATATGTCCATGCCAATGATAACTATCTGATGCACTGCAGACCAGCACATGTTCATGTTCATCATCTGAGTCAGATGTCACCAGCAGAAGGTTCATATTCGGTGGTTTGGGATCTGTAGTTTTCTGCATCGGAGTGTTGCTCATTTAAAATTTCTGAAAGCATGCTCCATACCTTGTCCCTCTCAGATTTTTGGAAAGCACTTCAGATTCTTAAATCATGGGGTTGAGTGCTGCACCTATCTTTAGAAATCTCATATTGGTATCTTATTTGCATTTTGTCAAATCTGCAGTGAAAGTGTTATTAAAACGAACAAAATGCTGGGTCATTGTCCGAGACTGCTGTAACATGAAATATATGGCAGAATGCAGGTAAAACAAAGAGCAGGAGACATACAATTCTTCCCCCAAGAGTTCAGTCACAAATTTAATTAACACATTTTTTTTAACGAGCGTCATCAGCATGGAAATATGTCTTCTGCAGTGGTGGCCAAAGCATGAAGGGGCATACGAATGTTTAGCATATCTGGCACGAATATACCTTGCAATGCCAGCTACAAATGCTATGCGAATGTCTGTTCTTTCTCTCAGCTGACATTGTAAATAAGAAGTGAGCAGCATTATCTCCCATAAATATAAACAAACTTGTTTCTCTTAGCAGTTGGCTGCACAAGAAATAGGACTGAGTGGACTTGTAGACTCTAAAGTTTTACATTATTTTGTTTTTGAGTGCAGTTGTGTAACAGAAAAAAATCTACATTTGTAAGTTGCACTTTCACAATAAAGAGATTGCACTACCGTACTTGTATGAGGTGAATTGAACAATACTATTTCTTTGATCATTTTTACAGTGCAAATATTTGTAATAAAAATAATATAAAGGTGAGCTCTGTACACTTTGTATTCTTGTTGTAATTTAAATCAATATATTTGAAAATGTAGAAAGCCTCCAAAATATTTAATACATTTCAATTGATATTCTATTGTTTAATTGATTAATCATGATTAATTTTTTTATCACGATTAATTTTTTTGAGTTAATCACTTGAGTTAACTGCAATTAATTGACAGCCCTACTTTTTAAATTACATCATCAGCCTGGTTAGCAGCAGCAGCAGCACCACAGTAGAGTGTACCAAATATTTGGTTATTTGTATGTCTCATTTAAAATTTTTTTCTTGTTTTCTGTATAAAGTACTGAAATGAGGCTTGATCCTGGACAATTGAAATCCGTGGGAGCTTTGACTTCAGTGGATATAGGCTAAAGCTCATGATAAAAAGGAGTGATACTGCTTTCTGTGTTCTGGCTGGCTCTCAGTACTGACACTTGTTGAATTTGGCAGTATAGAAAACACAAAAATATACTCCTTTGTTAAAAAGATTTGTTTGTTTGTTTGTTTGTTTATGTACTTTGTTATGGAATAATAGACTATCCTCTCCTAGCACAAGGAATCAAAAGAGAAACCTTTTAATAAAGGCCACAGAATGAAAAGTCAGTTTCCTACCTAAACTGGATGACAACTGGAAGTAAAATAAACTTTCTTTTAATGGATTAGGTTGCCTAAATGATCTAGCTTCCAGAAATGTGGTGTTTGCCAATTTTGCTGAATTGTGGAAAACAAAATAATGAAAAACATTTCAAAATGTCTGTTAATATTAGGAGCTAGGATGTAGAATTAGTCTATCTTTCTTGGTTTTTTTTGATTTTTGCTTGCAGATCCTTTTCACGATTACTTTCTGGCTACTGCTTAGGCAACACCTCACAGAGCGGAAAGTGCTTCAGCTAAAAGAAGCTACTTTAGCTGAGGTCAAAGTTGAAGATGATGAAAATGAAGAAAAAGGTAAAAGTATATCAAGTTTGACTGCTTCAATCAATATAGGAGGTTATGGTTACTTCTTTTCTTATTGCTAACACAATCGGAATGTTGCATCTGTTATTGACTAGGGCTAATCAATATGTTGCTAAATCCATGCACTACAGATTTCTCAGGGAACATAATAAAATAGTTTTGAACTTGATAACGTCAAACAAAATATATAAACTCTCTTTACAGTTGAACTACAGAAAATGATATGGCAAAATAAATAAGTTGAATGGGAAATACAGGAAAAACCTTCCAAACCACACTTGCCTTCCTCCTGCCCCCCACCAAAAGAATATCACTGTACACAAAATTTAACCGTAAAAGGAGAAGGGCCTACATGGAAAACATCCATCAGTGATTTCAATGGGAGGTGCACCTGTGTAACCAAGAGCAGAATTTCATCTATAGGTTTCAGTGTGGTGTAGTTGTTCTTGTTTTAAACTGATTTAAATCAGATCAGAATCAAGTCTGGGATGTGATAGTAAGAGCCACGAGTCACCCACTGAAATTGCCAGGCCCTGGCATTGTTTACACATGCAGATGCCTTTTGATGCCCCACCACATCACACCCAACGTGCATAGCAAGACTAAGAACAGGGATTTCATCTTATTGCTCCCATTAATGGGACAGCAGTAACTTGCCTTTTTTCCCCCTAGTTTGGTCACACTAGAGCAAGAGGGAGGGATAGTCGTTCTTTTGAAATGCAGCATTTAACTTCCATCTGGTATCGCACATCTATATGCTTTTTTAAGGTTGGTTGGTTGTTTTTAAATAGGAGCCTCAGCTTTGAATTTCAAAGCTGTCTAATGCTTGTGTTTCTGGTGAAAACCACAGTATTTCCTTAGGAATTTATGTCTCTAGATGTCAGCAATAAGGTTTTTTTTCCAGTTTAACAATGTTTTTGCCAGCAAATGTAGACATTACAGTAGATATTGTTTTGACTATGATCCAATACATAGTCTTCAGGCCATAGTTCTTGTCAAGGCTAATTCCCCACTTCAACACTTCAGGTGCAGAAGGTGGGGGCCCACAAGGATTTAAAAAAATAATACCGGCCACTCCAGACTGATGTTAAATTCCCAAGGTCACAGCTTCTCTCTGACCTTGGATGGTAGATACTGCCACCACCCAAATGCAAAAAGTCCCTTCGAAACCAGAAGGGTACACTTGGGAATTCCTTCCTGTGGGGTACCCTCAAACCCTTTCACACACTGCCTTTGGGGAAGAGTTGAGAAAGAAAAACAAAGGAAATCAGCTGTTGCCAGCTAATTAAACAACATGCACAAAACTCTCAGGACACCAAAAACCCAATCCTGTTCTTAAAAAAGGTAAATTTTATTAAAAACAAAAAGAAAGAAAATACATCTAGAACTTAGGCTTTTGCCAGATTTACAAAGCCTATTTCCAAAGTTAAACATCAAGAATAACCTTCTTGAGGTCCAGCTCAAAGGTTACAAGCAAAACAAAAAGCATTTGGGGTTTGCACAGAGGAGTCCAAGCCAATAAGAAATAAACCTAATCACATCTTCCTAGACACTCCTTAATTTACTTATATATTTCGGGTTTCAGATAAGCAATCTTATGGATGGTTTTTCATACCTGGCTTTCAGCTTCTCACAGCATAACTGCTCCCTGTTCCCCTCTATCCTGGAGAACCACAACACACAGACAAAGGGACATTTTTTCCCAATTTTAAAAAGTTGTAGCCCTCCCATTTGCTCTTTTGGTCAAGTGCCCACTCCTCCTTTTACTTGTAAAGGGAGAGCAACCACCAAGAGGGATTCCATAGCCAACTGGCTGGTTGAGTGTCCACAAAAGGGAGATACCCCCCTCTCATTTATCACAGTTCTCCACTATATCTGAGAGCAGCTTGGGCAAAGTAGGGAGCAGTGGTCACAGGGAACTGATGTGGCTTCCTTACCTTTTGGCCATCCTGCCCCACTGGAAGTCCAAGCAAATTAAGCTACAGACCTTATGCCAGTGAAGGATCATGGAGCTCTGCCACAGTGGCCTTCTTCTGCCCCATCCCACCTTCCAGAATGCCCCTGAAAAGTCTCTTCCCCATATGGTGGCGGTGGGCGCTAGTGGCTTACAAGGTGATATAGAGCTAACCTATGTGAGGGAATACTCTACTGGATATCTCCAGCTGTTTTAAAGACACTTTGTGCAGCTTACCCAGCACAAAGTAACCTTAGTGGACTAGAGAATCTGGCCCTCAGATTTTTGAAAAGGGGTAAGACAGAGTACATTTACCAACTAGGCACCTGGACTTAGCAGTGTGGTCTTGCAGACACTACTGTCAACTTGTAGAGGAGAAAATAACATGTTTTAGAAGGAAATGCATGGCCCATATTTTCTGAAGCCTTATGGTAAATCTTCTCCCTCAATCAGAAGCAGAGATTTTAAAGTGAATTCAGACATACATCTAAATGCACGTTGGCTAAATGTCTTCATAAGTTTCCATGGCCTGCATAAAGCTTTTATGCTTTACCTCATTTACAGTTATAAGGAAAGATCCTATAAAGGAAAGATTCTATAAAAATAGATTGGGGTGATGTAACTTGATTTGTGTCTTTGCAGAAGAGGAATTGCAAGAAGGGGAAGTGACAGAGGAAGCAGATGAAGAAGAAGAAGAGGATGAACAGGACATTATGAAAGTCCTCGGAAACTTGGTGATGGCTATGTTCATTAAGTACTGGATTTATGTCTGCGGAGGAATGTTCTTCTTTGTCAGTTTTGAGGGTAGAATTGTCATGTACAAAATCATCTATATGATGCTCTTTCTCTTCTGTGTGGCCCTGTACCAGGTAAATGAGAGCAATACTAAGCAGAATTCTTCCTTTGGTTGCACTGGTGCCTCCTCTTTGACTCAGCAACAGTGTAACTTTAATAATTTAATCCACTGTGTATCTTGCCTTTCGCTAGTTCCCAACAGCTTAGACCATTTGAAGAGTTTTGATTCTATTAAACCTCAATAGATTGACTGATGGAAGAAAGAAGCAGTTTTAAAAGTTGTAGTTGGATAAGCACCCAAACATATAAATGCTTGGCTGAACAAGAACCCAGATTCTATGGTCATGGGCACCCTAAATATAAATTAGTAAAAAATATGAATAATAAACTACTCAAACCTCTTTTGGGTCTGCAGAATTGATCTAGGTAACCTATGAGAACAGGTTGTTTCATGAGACTTCTGACTTGTTTTCCTTTTGATCCTGGCTGGAATTTAGAATAATAGACTTACATAAACATGAGGGGAAAATGAAAAAAAGTTAACTTAAAAATGGATCAAATTGGGTTTTGTTTAGAATTTTGGAATAAGATTCAGCATTGTTATTTTAGCCAGGCCAATTTAAGCATCCCTAGCTGAATTTAGGAATACTAATGATCTTAACATTAAAACTGCATGACTTCGTGTCTGATTGCTGATGATGAGCACTTTTCCATTGCTGAGCTGTAGAACACAAAACGAACAATACTATGATAATACAAACTGATTCTCCCTTTGATACATGGATATGTCTCTGAGAAGTATATGATATGTATCAAGAAGTATCTTGATATGTCAAGAATGTCAAGAATAAAATAATTGTGTTAGTTTAGGGGAAAGGGTTATATTTTTATAGCCCTCTGCCTGTACAACAGTATAAATAGTTTGGTGGATTCTTCCGCTTTGATTCTGTTTGCCTTACCATCTTCAATGGCTGGTTCCCAGGTGCACTATGAATGGTGGAGGCGAATCCTAAAATATTTTTGGATGTCAGTGGTTGTTTACACTATGCTGGTGCTTATCTTCATATATACATATCAATTTGAATCATTTCCTGGCTTGTGGATGAACATGACAGGGCTAGATGAAAAAAAGTGAGTATTTTCTTTTTACTTGGACTTATTACACAAGCAGATGGCTAGTGAATTTTTTTATACTGTTACAAAGACTTTATATAGATCTGTGTGAAACTCTCTGTTTTGGTTTGCAGATTTTCATAGTGAAAAAGCTGAGATTTTCACCAATATTTGTAAGCAATTTGCAAACCTGGGCTCACATTAATTTTGACATGAGAGAAATGGTGATGTGTTGCACCCTTTGACCTCCTTCCTCTACTTTATAATGGAAAAAATGTGAGGAAACCTTCTCCAACCATGACTGGCTTTGTGGGTTCTGCTGCCCCATGCACACAAGCAAATATCTGCCTCTACAACTCTGCTGTCACATTCGCCCATACAAAAATGTCACTAAATATTTTGCTGCCCCTGCTATTTGCTGTCCGTCTTTCTGACTACCAGCCCTAATTTCTAACTACATGGGGGACAAGTGGAGGTATCCTGCGAAACCTTTTTGCTTTAGCTAATCATTCTCCCAAAAGCATAACCCTACCTTAAAAAAAAACAACAAAACTTAAAGCCTCTAAAAAAAACATCAAAAAATAAAAACAGACCCCCCCCCCAAAAAAAATCTTCTGAAACAGCAGCTATATCCCAGAGCTGCCATCTTAAATAGGTTTTGTAGAAGCAGAACAAACCTCTTTTGCTGCTTTCCATTGCCTACAATATTGGAACAGTTTAGTTGTTGGCTTGGAGCTGGAAAAGCTGGCTCTGAAATACTACACTGAAAACATTTGTTATAAGAAAGAAATTAAATCTACAAATTTTGTGGCTGTGGTGATTTATTTAATAGTGCTCATTTAGTGTGACTCATACCTTTAAAGGGTTAAATGGCAAGATAAGGTACTGTACATTTGCATTGTTCTTACCTTTTGTTCAGAAAAATGAAAAGATAAAAGATACACAGCAAGTACAGTCTGTCTTACTGTACCATTTTGTGACTATGCATCTCATGTGATATGGGAGAAATGTTGTAAAATTCATTTTGAACAGTGACTTAGTGACTTGTTTTATTTTTCAGACTAGAGGATCTTGGTTTAAAACAGTTTTCTGTGGCTGAGCTATTCACACGTATCTTTATTCCAACCTCTTTCTTATTGGTGTGTATATTACACCTTCATTACTTCCATGACCGTTTCCTCCAGCTCACTGACTTAAAAGCTGTAACCAGCAAACAGGACAGCACTATTTACAGGTAAACAGAAAAAGTAAACAAAGCTACTAGTCGTCTATAAGATAGTACTGTTCTCTAATCATTTACTTTGCAGGAAATGTTACTTGCCTTTTTTGTAACCCACTGATTAGCCCACCACCTGAAACACACCCATTCACACTCTCTTTCTCTCACTCACTCTTAGGTTTAGACTTTGGGGTAGATTTTCAAAGAACAAAAGATATTTATGACACCTACCACCCATTTCAGAGTGGCAACCCTGTTAGTCTGTATAAGCAAAAACAACGAGGAGTCCTTGTGGCACCTTAGAGATTAACAGATGTATTTAGGCATATCCAAATACATTTGTTATTCTCTAAGGTGCCACAAGGACTCCTTATTGTTTTTACAAACACCCTCTGACTTTCAATGGGCCTCAGGTGCCTAAGTGTCACATGTGCTTTTAAAGAATCCTGACAATAATAGGGAAGATTTTCAAAGTGACTGATTTTGAGTACCCAGTATTTCAGTGTCCAAACTGAGACACATTCAAGAGGCCTGAATTTTAGAAAGTGCTACTTATCTGCCCTGTGAAAATCAGTCCTCTTTATTAAGGTATCTCTTACTGAGCTTTCAAAAATTAAAGCACTAGTCACCTTTGAAAATCTCAGCCTATATACTGTGCCAGCTCACAAGACTATTAAGCAAACTCATCAAAATGTATAACAGAGTATTGTGATTCTCTCAGCTCTTCCACCTTGGGATAGTCAATGTTATACAGATTTTTCTGCACAAAAGTAAATTTGTGCTGCCATCATACTATAAAAGAATAGGAGATAAAAATGTGTTTCTTTTAGAAATGGGACTTGACTTATTTTTGTGAAGTAGCAAAGTGTTTAGGTTGTATTTTGATTCGTTAGTTTGAAGTAAAACATTTGCATTCTAAATGTAGCATGTAGTGATTTGTGACACAATGAGGTCATGAAGATGGGAAGACTGCATTGTGCCATAAATTAATTATGCAGCAATACCAATTTACACCAGCTGAGAATTTGGCCCCATTTGTTTAATGGCTTGAAATTTAGGAAATAAAGGAATGTCTCTGGTAATCATGATCAGCTTTATGGTATACATATGTTTATACCTAAAGGTACAGCATACATGTGCAAAGTTCATATTCAGCATTGCATTTTTAGAATAAGTTCTACTTTTTGAACATGCATGTGCAGAATTCTTGAGTATATATTCTAAATGGACTGTAAAAAAGTGTTGATAAATTTGTAGCAATCTTTTCTTTATTTGCTTTTCCAAACATCTTTCTCTTTTTTTTAATGTTAGCAAAGTAGCAAAGCACATGGGAAATGCAAGGCTCTCTTGAGAGAATCTGTGTGTGAACCTTCTTTTGTGCTGCAAATTCTTTGTACAGCAAAAGGTGCATGATACTCAATTAAAAGAATTTTTCCTTACCATGCAACTATGCACCTGAATCTGACCCAGTTTGATGATTGCTTTTGAGCAGCGGTCTTACCTGGGATGAGGGATTGCCATTTTGGGGGGATAGAACATAATATGGTAACTGCACACATTTTACTGTAGATCAAGCACAGTGCCAGGTATCGGCTGATACCACCTGTAAGGCTTCTGGAACCAGAATTTAGCTTTCAGATTTTTTGTCCATAGTACATGAAGCAGAATAAGCTGCATCTTGATTTGGCACAGATACTGATACTGGTCTGGCAGTGCTGTCAGCTGTAAAAACCTGGTTGTGCAGAAAATTAAGATGTTATGAAAACCTATTAAAAGTAGTTATGTACAATAATAAGGTCTAGCTCTTATAAAGCCATCAAAGCAACATGCAGTCATTCATTGATTTCATTTTAAAAGATCTAGTGACTTAACACCACATTTATCGTCCCTGCTATTTTTCTTCCTACATCTGTTCATTTTATCTGTGTTGTATCAACTGCTTGCTACAGGAAGACAAACTTTATTTTCAGTATGTGGACAACACTGGAGATTTAGTCATTTTCATAGAGAAACTGGTAATTATATTTTAAACCCCAGTTCATGAAAACACTTACACATGTTTTAGTTCCCATGGTAGTCAATGGGATTTAGAACATATTTACATTTAAACCCATTATTAAATTCTGTCCTGAACAAGAATGCTTTCCTGAACTGAGTCCTTAGTCTGAAACTAAGATTCATTGAAATCACTGGGACTATTTGTGGAGTAAGGTACTACTCAAACATGAATAAAGATGGCACAATGAAGATCAGAGGAAATTTCTACCAGAAGAAAGGGTGGTAGAACCTGGCAAAATGGAATTAACTCATGGATATGTCTCAAAGTGGCAGACTTGGGCTTTTGAAAAGTATATTCAAGAGAGAGGAAGGGTGATCCAGTGGTTACGGCTCTTATTTGGGATCCAGGTTCCCAAATTTCCTGCTCTGTCAAAGACTATATTTGTGACCTCGAGCAAGCTGCTTAATTTCTCTATGCCAACATTTATTATTTATAAAATGGAGAGAACGGTACTTTCCTAACCCATAGGGTTATTGTGCCGATAAGTACTAAAGACTGAGCGTTGCTTAGATACTACAGTTAAGGGGATTGTATAAGTACCTTAAATAGACATATGTCCATCAAAAGACGCAATAAATTTTATACATGACAAATGTGAGATCAAGCTAAAGAATAAAATCCATTCTGACATTTTTTGTGATACCTGAGATTTATCTACAGTCCTTTTAGTGGAAGTTGCTTGCCATCCAGTAATGCTATTGTATATATAGTCTTCCTAGTCTTTTTCACTGCAGGATTAGTAATAAGTGTTTAGACTTAGTGTCTCATTGTGACAATGCTTGCCTCTGTAACAGGTAACAAAGTAATTTCATTCCTGTTTAACAGTTTCCTTTTTTCTCTCTCTAACTCATTTCTCCTTTGCCATCGCATGCATTCTTGTGCTTTCATCTCTTACCTCGTAGCCATGCTAAAGTCAATGGTCGTGTTTATCTAATAATAAATAGGTGGGTATACTTCAATGTTTCCTTTCCTTTTCTTAAAAAAAATGTATTTTAATTTTTTTACTATTTCTTCAGTTCCTAGAAACAAAAATCACTGATGCTGTGCAGTACTGTGAAATAAGCAACGAAGACAATGTTTAGTCTTCTAAGCACGGTTTATAGTGGTTAACACATCTGCCACATGGATTTAGAGGCTATGAAATCTCTCCCCAACTCAGATTCTTCTCTTAAACTTCATTCAACCTCAATAAAGGCATAGCCAATACTATTTCTAATTGGCTGCAGTTAACAGAATTAGTTCAGGAGGCTGGTATAGCTATGCTTTGTATGTGTATGCGTGCACATATCCATATCCCTATGCCTAATTACCTCAGGTGTACTTTAGATAATGCATTTGAGACTCAGATAAATATGCACAACCAGTATTTTTCTGAAGAAAAATGAAAGTCTGTGCCTTCGGATCAGCTTTCGTGTATACAAAGTAATAGAAGTGTAGATAAAAATAGAACACCTGTACATTTCAGTACATTAAAACCAGTTGAGCAGGGTACTGAGTTGAGTGCTGCAGGATCAAAACCACAAAACTTATATTATCATCATGCCTTCATAAAATTAGCTTTTTAAAAATATTTCCATAAGGAAGATTGCTTTCAGTTTTTCAAGGATGGTGTTTTGTTTTGTTTTTTAAATTAGGGTAAAAATAAGAGCGGGGTCTTTTTTTGTTGCTCCTCCTGAACATAAGCACAAAAACTGGGCAAATACCTCAACAATTTTTCTGTGAATATTTGCTCAATGAAAAATTAATGTTCTTACCGTGTGCTTATGTCCCTTTTGTGTGCACTTGCAGTCAATATTTTAGGCTGCGGTTCTCAAAGGAGAATAGGTCTTGGGTACCTGAATCCCTTAGGTGCCTTTAAAAATCCCAGATGTAGTGAATGACTTCGCTGGCAGGAATGGGCACAGAAATAGCAAATTTTAAATAACTATTAGGCAATATCCACAGAAAATAAATGCTGAACTTGTAAACTTGAGTATCCATGCTATAACACCAATTCAGTCAGAGAACAGAAAAAATGCCATATGAGCTGTGTGTCCATTCAGAACTAACAGCTTGAATCTTGGATATTGAATACTCTCAATGGATGGCTCAGGAATATTATACAAACCAAGCACTATTAACAAATTATTTTGTAAATGATTCTGAACGAGTGCATTTTTTTAAAAAAAATATAAATTGTTGGCAGAATATTCACAAAGAGCCTAAAAGGCATAAATGTGGCAAACATGTTATTCACTATTAATTATTCACTCAGCTCTAGTAAATATATTAAACTTAGTTAAATGTGGCCCTGATTCAGCAAAGTATTTGAGCATGTACATAACTTTAGGCACCTGATTAGTGCCATTGATCTCAGTAGACTGTGGGACTATTTGGGTACCTAAAGTTTAGCCATGCTTAAATACCTTGCTGAATTGGGGCCTATATGGGTATATCTATGCTGCAGCTGGGAGCAAGCACTCTTAATATCTATTTATACTCTTGCTTATTGCTGAAATAAAATATCTTGGGGAGATGTCTACTCAAAGTTAAGGATTTAGTCAAATGATATTAATGGGCATCAGATTCCAATCACATTCCATGGTGTTTTTCTTAGTAATCATTTTCAGGTATACTTTGTAAGAAACACTTTGTAAGACTATATATGTTTGGGACTGACTGTTGTATTAAAACAATATTATGCACTGCACCTTTCCTGTCTTTCAATAATTAGCATGCAATTAATTTACTGCTTGAGGATCAGTTAGCCAGTTTTCTGTAATCTTTCCCTTATTTAAGCCACTTGAATTTGAAACTAGAAGAAATTGCAAGTCCCAATTATTTGAAAGATGCTTTTGCTTGTTTAACTATTACTTTTGCAGCTCATGCTGTGCTGTTCATGTTTTATAAGCAACGTTTTGAAATAAATTGTACAGAGTAAACAGGTATTTCTAGATTTTTCAATTTTCTTATAGGCTAGTTACAAGTTTTAGAGATTTGTCTAAAATTAATAAAATTGAATAACATGCTAGCATTTCATGCTGTAAATAAGAATGAAATAATACTTTAGCCTATTAAAATAAGTTACCTGAATAAAAAAAAATACAGTAAACATTTCTAATTATACTATATTTATTACTGTAGCTAAATGGTTAGGTACCTGATCTTGCATACCCTTACTGCCAAACAGAGTGCTACAGGAATAGTCTGATTCAAAAGGAACTATTCATGGTAGAGGTGTGTGCAGGTGTGTGTCACTATGCTTAGAGGTGTGTGCAGGATCTGGCAGTAAGAAAGGAGGGGAGTAATATGTTAATGTCTGAAGAGTCCATGTTAGAGAGGAGTCTAAGCCATATGATCCATCAGTGAGATATGGGCTAGGAGTGCAGTGTCAATCCAGACCCTGATCTGAATGTCCACAAAGTTCAGAGGTGTTGGGATCTAAGGTTTTGGCTGCAGTCAGTCTCTAATTTGTATACTGTGTAAATACATGTGAAAAGCAAAGTGAATTGGTGAGTTTCATAATAGGCTGAATCATAGAAGATGAGTGATTGCTTTTTTACAAAAGAGAAGACAAGATAAAAAATATAATAGAAGAGGAATAGTTTAAATGTCAGAATAATTCTCAAAAGACTTAACATTACAATCATTTCTATGTTAAAATACGTAATATGCATGCAGTGTATTTCAGCTTATTTTCTATACTCTTGACTTTGCTAAATGATTCATTCAGACATGGTTCTGGATTTGAGGTATGACCTCTGCAAGTTTTAGAAAAGAGAGAGAATGTGTATGCCTTCCCAAAATTAGATGATATCAGATCTATTGAAGGAGTGACCTTGGAATTTTTGCAGTTAGGAAAAAAACCCACCATTGAAACTAGCATGTTTCTTTGCTACCCAGATATATCTTTCCATGTCAAAAAGTTGAAAATGTATTCAAAATATGAATTGTATAGCTTACCTGTGATAATTCAGTTGCATTACTAAAAGCATGGGAGAATATGCACACTTTTTAGCAATTAGTTTTAGCATAATGATATGGCACATTTTCCATTTTGCTCTGATTTTGTGATTCTTAGTAGAAGTGCTCTGTTAATGCCATGATGCATGCTCTTGACCTCAGAAGGCTGCTGCAGATGGAGTGAGAGAATGCTTTAGTAGTTGTTATGTAGCATGATGTATTTATTATCTCTGATCTTCTTTTATAACCCCTCTGTTCTCATTTCCCTTTTTCTTTCTGTTCCAATTACTTTGAGCAGCCTCAAGAAAAAAATACCAAACCACCACAATGAGTAAGTCCCCCATGAAGTAATGAAATGCTCACTCTCACACAGTGTCATTTCATGCTTCTACATCTTAAACTCTGACCATTTTCTCCATTGGGGAAAATGTCAAGTTTAGGTGTCAAAACCACTCATTACTAACTAATTACTAGCATCCAAGTGAGAAATAATGACTAATACATTCTGACTCTGTTTGCAGTGTTTGTTTGCAGAAAGTATCAGAATCATAAACATTTCCAGTTCAATGGCATTTATACGTGCATTGTTTTGTTTTTATTTAAATTATACTGCTTGAAAACAATTGTTTTTGATACCAGATGGCTCAGTTTGCTGATACCTCATTATTTGCCAACAGACTGGTACACCAAGATGGAAGTCTGCCTGACCTAACCATGCTGAATTTAACTGCCAGCAATGAAAAGGAAGAAGATAAAAACCTGGAAGAGCATGGTGATGAAAAAATGCAAGAGAGAGTTGGGGAAGGAGAGAAAGGTGGGGATGAGAAAGAGGAGGAGGAAGATGAGGAAGAAGATGATGAATCTGATGTAGAAGAAACTTCCGGTAGGCTCTGAGTCTGTAATTTTGCCCCTTGCTAACTTTATTTAACTTCAGTTGTAGGTGGTTCATCCTGGACGAGCTCATTTTACTTTTTCTTTTTTTTTTTTCACTAGAGTCTTTGCCAGAATAGTCTGGATTGAGCAGATGGGTTCTTGTTAATTATTCAACATGCTGCAGTCTCTTAGTATGAGAACAGCTACTGTTACCTATAGTATGCTTACAAAAGGAAAAAAACCCTCCGGCTTCTACTAGAGAAAAACCTTTTACGGAGCTGGTGATAAATGAGGAGATTCCTGAAGCTCATGGAAAGCCCTTTCCCCGTGAATTCTTGAAGAAATAATGCTTTTTTTCCTTTTGTATTATATGCTTTTAGGGTTATTCATTTCAGAAAGTTGTCTGCTTCATTGTTCATGAACAACTTCAGTGTCACATTCTGCAGTTTTGAATGAGGAATATCTAGCTGATTCTAAATGAATATAAAAATGTCGAAGTGTGGTGGTGGGTGAGGTTAAGGCTGTTATCCTAGATATCCTTGGCTAAGACAGAAATAATTCCTGTAATACAGTTATGAACATGAACCCTGCATGACTTAGATTAGCAAGAGAAATAACACGTCAGAGACAGGAAACTGAGGGAAGAGTGTTTAGAACAAAGGAAAATCAGATTGTCTGGAAATTGCCTTACATTAATTTGGGCAACTACTGTTACCATTATATGTAAAGCTCTGGAACAGAAATAGAGACTTGCAATGAGACCTGCTCAAAAAAAAAAAAAAAAAGCCAGTTTATATGTTCTGAGAAGCCTACACTTAGTTCATGCAGCACCAAGGGATATTTCCCTGGCTGGGAGATTCTGTTTGCATCGAGGACTCCATGGTGAGTATAGCCCTGTTATACCCAGCTCCTGTGCTCTTTCTGTGCAAGCAAGAGCGTGATTGGAATATGCTGCACTCTGGCTTATCCCCAGCTGCTGGAAGTTCCCTTGGGAACACTGGCCAGCTGTTAAAAGTTAACCTACACTGGGGCAGAGCCAAGAATCAGGGAGTGGTAACTGACTCCCTGGAGGCCTCCGCTCTGTGCTGCACTGACTGGAACTTGGCAGCAGCACAGAAAATATCTGTGACTGGATGTGAGGTGCTTTTATATTACATATACATAGTGTGTATGAGAGAGAAAGGGGGAGAGAGAGAGAGAGAGAACGAACACCAAAAAGGTATATCATAAAGTTGCACTGTTAAGCACTCAAGTGTCTGGAATTGCCAGCATTTTTTTAGCAGAGTAATGCATATAGTTTTTGTTGCATGATTAAATGCTATTTCTTGAATAATATAATATTCCATCTAATTTTTTTACATGTGTAGCATCTTGTGCCATATATTATTCTAGGTATGCCAGATAGAGCTCATGGCAGTAATTTGTATACCCTGCTTCATTCACGTAGCACCTTCAAAGTGTTGTTTTCCAGTATGGTAAAAAAAAAAATTGCACACTATAACATTTTATTCTTTGAGAAATAGTACATGATCAGTCATTAAAGGACTATCTTAATTCATACATGTGCATACAGAAACATACTTGTGAAGAAGATTTTTTTAAGGAAAAAAGAAGAAAACAAAATCAATAATCTGGAATTATGTGGCCAGACACCCAAAAAGGCAGAATTTCATACAAAATATGCACATCATTGTCTAAGAAGCCCTGAAATTCCCCTGGATCTTTTGCCAGTGTAGTCAGCCACATCTAATTTTTCATGTTTGCATCTCCAGTACTAACTGTGCAACCTTCTTACTGTGCATTAGGTCCTCATTCATCTACATTTTACTAATCCAATCTTCAGACTTAATAATTCTCCTTTTAAAAAAGTGGTCTCACTCTACTTCTCATCAGATAGCACTGTAAGGTAGTGAAGTCTCAGACTGCTAATGCTTGATCCTGCAAAGTGATCTGGCTGACAGACCCTTTTCCAAGATGGAGTCCACTGACTTCAGTGATATGGACATATGGGTCCACATCCATGGATCAACTTGCAGGGCCAGGTCCTAAGACTTCATTGTTTTTAGAATACATATGTACTACATATGTTGGTCCCTTATAATGTATTATTACAATTACCATATATACTCATTCATAAGTCTAATTTTTTTAGTAAAAAAGGGAAGCATCAGAGAAGAGGGTCAGCTTATGAACGGGTTTAGTGGGGGAGAGAAGTGGGACACAGCCCCTCACCACAACAGAGGGAGCAAGCAGAAGCAGCACAGCCAGCAGAACCAGAAGGGGAGAGATGGGGCCAGAGTCTCTGCTTCTGGCCATGCTGCTCAGGGCTGCCCCTAACTATCCCTAGGCTATTCTGGGACCCTACACTGGTGCGGGGGAGGGGGCTGAAGCCAGGCCTCTGCAAGGGAGGACCATGCTCCAGTACTCACTGACGGCGCGACTGGGGCCAGGTCACTGCACTTCCCACCACCGGTGAGTGCAGGCCCAGCCCTGCTGCAGAGCTCAGGGGAGTGGGGGCAGAGCAGGGCCGGGGATAGGTGTGGCTGGGGCGGGGCTACGGCAGGGTAAGGGCAGGAAGAGGCGGGGTGGAGCGGAGCAGGGGCATGGGCCCTGGGGAAGAGCTGGAGCAGGGGCTGGAGCAGCATGCAACTGCGCAGGGCACCAGGAAATTTGGGGCACCGAATTTCCTGGTGCCCTACGCAGTTGCGTGCTTTGCGTATGGGTAAGGATGGCCCCGATGCTCATGTCCATGCCGCCCAAACTGTCTGCCGGAGCACACTGTGGCCGTGCTGCCCGGTCTGGCTCGCTAGAGCCGGCTGCGGCTGCATCGCGGAGCCTGCTGGAACAGCTCCGGCCAGGCCAGAGACATCCTCTGGCCCGCCCCAGCTAAGGTGGGAAGGGATGGGATGGTGAGAATGTGGGGGTCCCAGGCTCGGGGTGAGGTCATGTGTGGGGTGGTCTTATAGGATGGGGGACTCTCTATCCTGGGAAGCTGTGACTCTGAAAAAGGCTTGGGGGTCATGGAGGATATTCAGGTAAACAGGAGCTCCTGGTGTAACAGTGTGGCCAAAACAGTTTATGGGATCCTTGGCTGCATAAACAGTAGAATCTCAAGTAAGAGTAGAGAGGTTATTTTACTTCTGTTTTTTGCGCTGGTGTGACCGCTGCTAAACTACAGTGTCCAGTTTTAGTGCTCACAGTTCAAGAAGGATGTTGATAAATTGGAGAAAGTTCAGAGAAGAACCACAAGAATGGTCAAAAGATTAGGAAGCATGCCTTACAGTGATAGACTCAAATAACTGTCTATTTAGCTTAACAAACAGAAGGGCAAGGGGTGATTTGATTACAGTCTGTAATCTACATGAAGGAACAAATGTTTAATAATGGGCTCTTCAGTCTAGAGGAAAAAGGTATAATGGGATCCAATGGCTGGAAGTTGTAGCTAAACAAATTTCAGACTGGAAATAAGGCATAATTTTTTAATGGTGAGGGCACTTAGCCATTGTACAATTTACCAAGGGTTGTAGAGGATTCATCACCACTGATAATTTTTAAATCAAGATTGGATATTTTGCTAAAAGATCTGCTCTAGGAATTATTTTGGGAAGTCCGATGGCTTTTATTATATAGGTGGTCTGACAAGATGATCACAGTGGTCTCTTCTGGTCTTGGAATCTGTGAATTACGCTAGTGCCTAGGGGCCAACTCGCGAGGCACTGTGCAAACACAGAATAAGAGAAAATCCTTATCCCAAAGGTCATACAGACTAAATAGATAAGAGAGTGAAAAGTCAGGGGAAAGGGATAAAACACATAGGCGGAAAGAACAGAGTGATGGGTGGCAAACGTCATGTTGGTACATGATTTTTTTCCCTGTGTTTTTGGTTTTTTGTTGTTTTGGAATTAAACTCCTTTGCATGAGGTTTAGTTAGGAGAGTATTAGCTACGTGGAAAAGTAAAGGAAAAGAGAGGGGAAATTGAAGGGAAGGGTAACTGTAAGGGGAAAAGAGCAATGAAGAAGGCAGGAAGAAAGGAAAGGGAGATCAGCCTGAAGGACAGGTGGAATGAAGTCAAAGTGAAGAGACTAAGGGAGGAGACAGGAAACTGTTGGAACAAACAGCCGATCAGTACAGGGCAAGGAATGGTCAGAGTGAAAACTGGACAGCCTTGTGGTGACATTATTGCTGGCTGACAGGCCCTGTTTAATCTGCTTCTATAGCTGCTTCTGCCACCTTCCATCTCTGTCTGGCTCCTCCCTTCAATTTTTTCTTTCTTCCCCAAGGATATGGAACCTAATGGTGCCCAAGTGGGGGTCACTCCCACAAAATGCTGGGGCTTCAGAAGCACTGGAGGCTTACCTCTGACTGGCCCCATCTTTCACCTTCCATTTCCTGGATGCCACACTACCTGCTTAAATTACTCCTGCTAGCTCACGTCTGTGCCTGGCTCCTCCCTGCAAATTACATTTGTCAAAATAAATGAACAAAGTACATCTGTGATGCTGCCTCTGTGTTTTTTATCAAGTCCTTAATTTATTGGTTAGCAAAATATAGTATTCTATGACGTAGTGTGTTATGAGTATGAAACAGAGCAGTACTAATGCTAAGTTGTAAAATGAAGTTAAGTAAAAAGTTGTATTTCAAGCAAAACTCTGCAGGGAGGGTTTGCAGACTCGGCAAAATTCTCCAGAAAGCTCTGTTACAATATATTGCTCTTCCCAGAGGACTATGTAAACATCTGTGAGACTTGTGAACATGTTTTTAACCATCTCCGTGGCATATTCAGCTTTTAGAAAGCAGCATTTGGCGATATGCTAGCATCAGGCAGTCTTTTCCATTTCCGCGTTGTTACTCTCAGCAATGTCATTGTCAGGGTTGGAATGTGATTCTGCTCAAAGCTGACAAGGTTTGCTAGGAAGAAATATCCTCTGTGAATTGCTTTTATGTTTACACTTTTCTGAACAAACTAGGACCATAGCCACGAAATATAATCAGACTAAACTGTTTTAGTTCTACAAGATCAATGGGTGGATTAAGGCAGGGATCCATGGATTCACAGATCCAGGCCCTGGGTCTATGGGGGCCAATGGATGCACAGTCAGTGCCACAAGTACTTTGTTGATTTGTTGTTCGGGTGGGCCCCATTTAGTCTTAATCCACCATTGAAAGTCAGAGCTGATTTTACTCACCTTAATGTGTCTTGTTTTGGGGCTGAGCAGAAAAAATCCTGTATTACTAGTTTCTACTGAAGAGGGAAGTAACAAAGGTAAAGACAGCCTTTCAGTGACTCCATCGGGTTTGTCTTTGCAGATTTAAAGAATAAGTGGCATCTGGTGATCGACCGCCTCACAGTGCTATTCTTGAAATTCCTGGAATATTTTCATAAACTTCAAGTTTTTGTGTGGTGGCTTTTGGAGCTGCATATTATCAAAATAGTTTCTTCGTACATCATCTGGGTCACAGTGAAAGAGGCAAGTAAAACCTATGCTGACAATATCTCATCCTTCTATTGACGCTTTTTGACTCCACAGCATTGTGTCTAACCCTTGGGCCAAACCTCGTTCCAACCTACTTCTTAGGTGCAGGCTTAACTGGGGTTCTATAGTCCAGCTGGGCTCTGCAGATGCTGGTGCCTAATCAAACCCTCAAGTCCCATCTTCACTTAAGGTCATCAGCTGGGATCCCTCTCACCCAGCAACCTCCAGTCCTCTCCTCCAATGAAGATACTAGGGTTTTTGTTTAATTTTTTTCAGAGCCAAAGTCATGGTCCCTCTGTCTTTCTCCCTCCCCCCACAGCAGTCCCTTCAGATGAGAGGGAGAACTCTGGTGTCCATAGAAAATAAATTGTGTGAGTCCCCTACCACAAAAATCAGCCTTTCTACCACCTCCACCAGTCCAATGTGTACACCTTGTTGCTGCAAAAAAGCAGGGCCATGGGTTTGGCCCTTTTTATTTAAAGCCATACTTGTAGAGTGGGCATGCCACTGTGTGGCTTAGTGGTACTAATGGTATTCTGAAGTTAGTTTGAATTGTTTCCAACCTAATTGATTGCTCTCTTTCCCACCAGACACTAACTGCTGTTGAGCTTCAGTGACATCCATGTCTAGCATCACATCAAGAGCTGTTTTAAATTTTTAATTCATTACTTTTTTTTGATCTTGGTTTTCGGCCCTTTGTTTTGAAGGATTATTTAGTGACTATTGTGTGTGAGGTATTCTAGGTAGAAAAGGTCATATTAAGGGGCCTGGTCACCTGGCTGCTCTGTGTAATTTCTGTTTTGTGTTTTCAGGTGTCTCTGTTTAACTTTGTGTTTTTGATTGCCTGGGCTCTTGCTTTGCCATATGCTCAATTCCGCCCATTGGCATCAAGTGTCTGCACTGTTTGGACATGTGTGATTATCGTCTGCAAAATGTTATATCAGCTCACATCTATTGACCCTAGCACCTTTTCCAGTAACTGTACCATGGTGAGTAGTAGTGCATATTAAGAGTTTAATTGCTAGGTACTTCAGTGAAGGGACAGAACCAAGGAAGCATGTGAAGTGTTCAAAGCTGCGGTTCAGCTGATGTGTTTCTGCTGAGCCATCATGATTCCTGCCCCCCGTGGCTCCAAAGAGATTCTTACTAAAGAACTTATCCTTGTTTGCATTTTAGCCTACAGAAAATGAAACTGATATAGGCACTGAAGAACTGAAGACGTCGCTTCTCTACAGCGCACCCATCGATCCCACAGAGTGGGTTGGATTAAGGAAGTCTTATCCCCTGCTTGTATACTTAAGGGTAACTGCTCTACATTTTTCTGTGTTTAGGCCGACTGTCTTACTCCTGATGAACTTTTCAATATTCTTGAAATGGATCATGTGCCACACACAAAATACATCATTCCGTGAATTGTGAGCTCTGGGCATTGGAAGGAAAAGCGGTGGTGTACACCACCTTAGGAACTGTTATGCACGATTCCTAAGCCCTACCTCAAGAAAATTCCATGCAACAATTCAGATAAGATACACATAGAATCATAGTTGTCTTGCTCTACTATGGGTTAAAAGGATATCAAGAAATTTGACTTCCAAGATTTGTAAGAAGTAACAACATACATACATTTCAGATATTATAACATCTAAGATAAATGTTTGATCTGGATAATTATCTCTGATTGACAGTACATTTCACCTGCAATTATTTTTGAAAGCTTTTATCCCTTAGAAACAACTTGGAAAAAATGTTGGGTTTTTTTTCAGGTGCGGGGGGTGGAGGAGAGGAAACAGCAATAATCCTATGTCTTTATTCTAGTTTTTGTTTCATGCAGGCAGAGTATGTTTTGTTACTTTCATTTGGATCAAACATTTCTTAGTTTTTCTCTATGTCAGCACCCGAAGGCTATCCTGCATGACTCTCATAGGATTAGACAGTCTCTGAAGTCCTTTACTTATGATTTAGGGTAAGAAGTTCTGCATGGAAAATGGCTGAAAAAAATCATGGTTGAGTCACTGCAAATTTAGATTATATTGCAGGTTTAATTATAGTTTGTGATTCATTCTGAGTTTAAAAAACAATCAGTGACTTACTTTACCTACCTGTGTGATACCTTCATTGGCCTGCAGATTTATGTTCATTCTGAACACTGTGATCAGACTTGTTGAAGTTAGAACTGCACTCTTCTCTAGAGAGTAACTTTCGCAGTGCTGACCAAGCCCATTTCAGCTTCTCTGCTTCTTATCTTCATGTGATTCAAGCAAGACAAGGTCAAAATATGGGACAGATGCACAGTTTCTAATCTTTTATTACATAAAAGAGCTGTCTGGCAGTACTTAATAGTGCTGCTGTTTCCTCTTGCACCGACACAGGTAAAGTGAACAGCCCATGTAAAATAAGGTTATGAAAACAACACCAAAAGGACTTCCATTGTTTTGCTGGTAAGAATAGAAGTCAGTGGCATTGCAAGTATTAGACTGTAAGAGTCTCAGTTGTCGTGACACCTGCCGTGAGGAACAGTATGTCTCTCTACCCCCTCTAGAGGGAGGAAAAGAAATTGTGGTCTTGATAAACCTTTGATGCATTTTACTGCTCAAGCAAGCTTCCCATTTTGAAAATGAATACCAGAACATTTTGGTATTGCAGCAATATTAAACAGTAACATCCACTAGAATATTCATTGATTATGCTTCTCAGAAAAAATTTCCAACTCCTCATATTTCAGTTTTGACTTTATCTTCTTTTTATTGCTTCTTTTGTAGAATAACTTACTGATGCTGGCTATTCTAGCCTTTGAAGTTACAATTTACCGGCATCAGGAGTACTACAGATGTCGAAATAATCTTACTGCACCTGTGACTAAAACCATTTTCCATGACATTACAAGATTACATTTGGATGATGGACTTGTAAACTGTGCCAAGTATTTCATAAACTACTTCTTCTACAAGTTTGGGTTGGAGGTAAATAACATATTCATGTGGTTAAGACAATGATTCCCAACCTTGCGTTATTTTGTTTTGTTGGTCCCAGTTAGAGACGTACTGACAACCTGCTGCTTCCTCATCCGCTACTCTCACCGGGGCCAGAGTTGTCTAGACACAGTTACCACCGTCTCTTCCCCCTTTCCATCTTCCCCTCCCCATGTTTTTTCTCATGCTTTTTTTCTCTTTTCTTTTCAATAAACTTCTTGCTCATTTCTGTGCTCTGTTTCTGATTAACCAAAAGGGAAGGCTGTGTGCTATGTAGGGAGGGGTTGGCAAGGGGCGTCCACTGATGTCACCCACAGCTGAGTTGAGGACTATGGGAGCAGAGGAGAAAAGTGGCAGCTGGCAAGCTACCATCTATGGCTAGCTACACGTTAGCTGTTCTAGCACCTACTGCACTCAGGACTGTAGCAGGATCTGGGAAAAGAAAGAAGTCACTTTTTATTTTAGTATTATTTATATTATGGTAGATCCAAGAAGCTTGGTCCCCCACTGTGCTTCTTGGCTTCAGGAGCTTACTACTAAAATAGACAAGATAGACAAAGCATGGACAGGGAAAGATACAGACGGGGAATTGATTTTCACGTGGTCACATGGCAGGTCAGTGGCAGATCTGAAGTAGAACCTGAACTCTTGAGTCCCAGGCCAATGCTGTATTCCATGTATGATGTTGCTCTGCTTTGCCAGCCGCAGCCTGGGTAAAGAGGTAGGGTGGGTCTGAGGTTAGACAACTCTCCTTGTTCCTTCTGTATCTCGTGTTTGGCCCTCATCTCTGTCTAGCTCCCGCCTTCCCTCTGCTCTCACTTGCCAGTCTGGCACCAACTCATACAGACAAAGCAAAATGTAATCCATCTTGAAAATAAAGTAATGCTGAGTAAATACCTCATAAAACACACATAAATAATTGCCTGAATAGAACAGTGAATTTTCTTCAGCTATGTTCACACACCTTTTATGTTCAATTTTCATTAATGTTCAAATTAAGAAAATTAGTGTAGTGGCACGAATGTTGTGTAAAAGGCAAGTTTTAAGCAAACTTTAGAGAATACCTGCAGAAAGCAAGTTTTCAGCTCATGTGCATAAGTATTTGCAGTGGAAACCCAATTATAAGTTACTGTGTGCCTATGAGTCTAATCAGAACTAACCAACATCTCTCTCAAATTCCAAATTGTCAATGTAATGAGTGATTAACAAGCAATCCTTGGAAGCAATTCACCAAAATTAGTTAGCCACAAAAATTGAGACCATTGCTGTTTGTGAACAGTTCCTGGAGAGAGAAATGATGAAGTTCATTGACTAAATGATTCGATATGAATTATTCACTGAGTTCTAAAACAAAATGTTACATCATAGCATCGCCCAAAGGCACGGTTTTAAGTGCAGCCAGAGAGTAGAAACTACCCTGGGAAAAAGAGCTTAAAAAATAACAGCGAAATAAACCACTTCAGAACAATTGAGCTGTTTGGCTATAGTAAACAAAAGTGTTATTGTCACAATGTTTATTCTTTTTATGTGGTTCCTACCTGAGGATGCCCTCCAGTTATTTTTTTTTATTTATGAGTTCATTCTTTTAACATCTGTAAGTAGTATCAAAATATATGTCTAGGTAACAAGCGTTGCTTGGCAACAATTAGGCATTTCTAATCTAGGCTCTCATGACAACATTCTGGCCATTTTATATCATTTTAGTAACATGAAATTGAAACTTGCTTTGCAGTTGTATTGAGATAGTCAGTGTTGATAGAAAATTACACAAAGTGTGGGGTAGTGGAGGACTATTAACCATGTCAGCGGCTTAGTATGTGAAGAGCTACACTGAGCCACATCCAGATTGAAAGGCTAATTTATTATATCTGCCCTGACCATCTCAGGGGTTGGAAATGCTGCATATGTTTCTTTACTTCTTCCACAGACCTGTTTCCTACTGTCAGTCAATGTAATTGGTCAACGAATGGATTTCTTTGCCATGATTCATGCCTTCTGGTTAATTGCTGTATTATATCGACGTAGAAGAAAAGCTATTGCAGAGATCTGGCCAAAGTACTGCTGTTTTCTGGCATGCATCATTATATTCCAGTATTTCATTTGTATTGGCATTCCACCTGCTCCTTGTAAAGGTAGGGTCACTTACCTTTTAAGGCCATTTGCTCTTACAGAAAACTGCTGGATAATTGACAGAGACTTTTAAAAGATGAAGTAATCGTTATAAACTATTGATTACATTTTTGTATCCTTCCTTTTATTGTAGACTATCCATGGAGAAGCCCTAATGCCAACTTCAACTCCAATATCATAAAGTGGTTATACTTTCCAGACTTCATTGAAAGACCAAATCCTATTTTTCTTGTCTGTAAGTACTTTAGCACAGAGCTATGAAAGTTGTTTGCTTTTCTTTGGTTTCAAATCATGCAAAAGTGTAATACAAAGCTTTTATGTGTTTATTCTACATGGCATTATTGTTATATTTATTACCGTAGCACCTAGAGGACTTATTCATGAACCAGGACCCCATTGTACTACTCAATATACCAACACAGTATATTGAACAGTAGTTGTGTTTTTTATCAAATCAGTGCATTCAAATGTTCAGTAATTTAGGCAACTTATTAAACATTCTTATTTTTGTTTAATAAAGCTGGATAAAAAGTGAGTTCTGTTTCCTCCCTTTAATCGCCTTCTCAGAAAAAATCATGGAAGTGAAATAATAGGTGAAAATGAAATGTTAGTAACAAATGTCTAGTTTGTATTACAGTGCATTGTAGATAATGCAGTCTCAAGGGGATCATTGCAAGAACTACTGCGCCATGATTAGGTTATCACATATCACCAATAGCCTTCAGCGTTCCACACCGTAGATCTGAGTTAATGGCTAAAGTTCTCACAGTTATATCTTCATTTTTCCAGACGATTTCATGTTACTGCTCTGTGCATCCTTACAAAGGCAAATGTTTGAAGATGAAAATAAGGCTGCTGTGCGAATCATGGCTGGGGACAATGTGGAAATTTGCATGAACCTTGATGCAGCGTCATTTAGCCAGCACAACCCTGTTCCCGACTTCATTCACTGCCGGTAATGTTGGTCCTGGAATATTTTTAAATTACAATGTATCTTCTTTTTAAAGTTCTCTGTTTTGGAGGTAGTTAATATAAAAGTGTTTGAATTGTGGCTTCCAACTCTATTGAAATCTGTTTTAAATTTTCCCATTTTACATCATGGCACTTGTGCAGCAGGAAGTTATTTACCTTCTATAAGAAATAGCTGGAAAGGGTATATGGTACTATCTAGAAGGCTCTTTCCAACACAGGTGAGCATGTTTCTGAGTATCTCGGTGTAACTGGCCCACTCATGTTGGCCTCAGTGATGCCATGCGGAAAGTACAGGTCAACAACATTGCAGGTGGGGTTCCAGGCGGGATTGTGCCTGAAGGAGCAAAATCCTTCCCTGGGTTTCCTGGTGAGTACATGTTGGCGCACCTGATCTGTTCCTTGTCTTCTCTGCCTCGCACACTTCGGTGAGGCCAAGTCAGTCTGGCCCTGTCTATGTATCTCTTTAATACCGCAAACTTATTTATCAATTAATTGCATCTTGCTGCATTGCTCCAAATGGAAGAAGGTCATACACTGTTTAAACAAACAAAAATCTTCTCTGGAAAAGATTTTTCACACAACCCAAATAAGGGCAAAGGGGATATAAAGCTGTTTCCTATTGTTACCAGATGTGCCCATTACTTTAGGGTATGCTCATTTACTGAGGTTACTCTTCTAAGGGGAGCAGGGTGCTGTAATTCTATTAATGTGTTGCTTATGTCACTTGTGTGTTCATATGGAGTTCTACTCCTTCCTTCTGCAAGTCTCCTCCCAGTGCAGCTATCCTGCAGGACCTAGGTTCCCCGGGACTGGGTTCCTCTAGAACTAGATGAACACACACACGCATACACACACACACGCATACACACACACACACACACAGGTCTGAGTGGACCGGGTCAATCAGGACTCTCCGGCTGATCCCCTCATATGTCCCTAAGCTCAGTGAGCTGGGTTAAACAGCACTTTCAAGCTGGTACCTTTATGCACCCCTGGTCTCAAAGGACTGAGTTGAGCAGCACTCTCAGATGCCCCCCCCTTTATATGCCCCAAGTTTAGCACGTCCCTATTCCACTTCCATGTTACAATTGTACTGGTAGTAACCAACTGGATGAGCAAACCCCACAGTATTTTGGGGCACTATAGGGAGCTTTTAGCTTAGATGAAAGAAGCATTGCTGAAGAATAAATGGGGGAAGCTAAAGACACAAATGAGTAAAATTCAGAGAGTGAGAGAGAAGCAGCCAACTTAACCATAAGGATTAGAGAGATAGTCATGTTAGTCTGGATTTGCAGAAGTGGCAAAGAGTCCTGTGGCACCTTAAAGACTAACAATACTTTTGTTTGTCTTTAAGATGCCACAGGAAACAAAA